>OY720044.1:13137204-13544853 GCA_963082485.1 Eudonia mercurella | reverse complement strand
ATTTCAAACGACGCCGACTGTTGTCGACGTCTAAACTTGGTATAACAAAGAATAATTTAGGACCGTGTGCCTTGTGATAGCCCGTTTAAAACAGGCGCAGGCAACGATAGTTAATGATTAAAATTAGTATATCAAGGAATAGTTTGAGATCCATACGCCTTGAGGTAGCCCATTTCAAATACGAAGACGACAAAGTCAACGCTCAAACTTGGTATAACAAGGAATAATTTAAGACCGTGTGCCTTGTGGTAGCCCATCTCATATGCGGAAGGCGACAATAACCTGTAACAGTTATTTTACTGTCCGTTAAAATTGCTGGTCTGATCTGCTTTTGTCTTATGTCATAAAATGATGTAAGATATTAATTAATACAGTAATAAATTTTTTAAACGTATAAAATTATCTCGATTTTGTATATTTCAAAGAAGTGCATGTAGACTTATGTATGAGAGTAGACAGTCAATACTGTAAATAATAATGGGCCTCAATGTGAGCCTTGTGGAATGCCTGATAGCATTTTTAAAGATTCTGATGGAGACGCGAAAGCTTTTACAAATCTTTCCTTTCGATTTGATAAACATGTTTACAATGTATGGAATCTAAGAATCTAATATAATAGATGGAAACTCACGGTAGCGTAGTAAGTCTTTTGGTCTTTGAAGAAGATAAGCGCCGTGGGCGTGAGCACCATGTAGCAGTCATTCCAATTCTTCTTACTCTTCTTCCCGCTCTCGGAGAACTTGGTTCGCTTTACCGGCCCCTCCAAGATCACTGGTGCCTGGAATTACGAGGATAGACTGTGAGACTTGTTAACAGATTAAATGGGGTACCCTGAAACATGATCTAAATGACCATGTTGTGCCAAAATGATCTTAATCACAATTTGGTTGACCTCTAAATAGTTGTAATAAACAAATTCAAAATTAGCCTGATGTTATATTGAGAAGACTACTTATCTCTTTACTGTTTTCAAGAAGTATAGGAATCTGGTCTACTATATCATTACAAAAAACACGCTATAACAAATTAAAAATCAGTTTTAGTGTAGTTTATTGCGCCTTTGTTGAGATCGAGCAATGCGCTTGGATAGTCTGGAGATGAGTTTTCACAATCTTTAAAATTTTTCATAATTCTCAATTTTTTTAATTTCTTGTTGAGTACGGAAAAGCAAGCGCTTTCTATCGATGATTTGAGAATTACACATTGAACATTTTATTTGATATATTGTGTTCTGTCTTCTATTAAAGTTTTATAAATCGAACTGTTTGTTTGCGGCAATACACTCGTTTTTCTTTTGCGATCCTGCTGGAGGAAATGCCATTCTAAAATACGCAGCGCCCAGTACTTTTTTACTATGTTTTGTTTCTTGTGTGTACAATAAATTTACAACAAGAAAGTGGAGAGACGATCTGGTGAAGGTCGCGGGTAGCTGCTGGATGCAAGCAGCACAAATCCGGTCATTCTGGAGATCCTTAGGGGAGGCCTTTGTCCAGCCGTGGACGTCTTTTGGCTGAGATGATTATGATGAAATAAATTTATATTGGATCTGTTATCATTACCTCAGAAGGCTGATGTAGTAGCATCCGCGGCGCCGGCACCGGTGACCTCATCCGATGCTTGGGTGCGACCATGGAGCGAGATTTTCTGCTCTTGGTATACCCTGGCTCTCGATCCCTATCCCTGATCTCCACATCCAAGCTGTCGCCTGAGGAGGACGCTGGCAGCTGAAGGTGGTTCGGCCTGCGTGGGGTCGGGAACAGCAGGTTCTCGGTGGAATTGCCTGGAAAATTACGCATCACAATAAGACTGGGCAATTTAACAATAATGATCTGTCGTATTCTTTTGAAGAGATCATTTCCCTGTTTGATTTCATGTCAATCTAAATAGTTATAACAAGCACAGTAGCGTGCTATTAGGATATCATGGTTTGGAATGTTAAAAAATAATGCGAATTTAAATCTTGCTCAATAAAATTGGTTAACAGAACAGAGAGGCATAAGAACTGAATCTTAAGCTTTCTACAACATTCAGTCCTTAAGGTGAGGACGGCTAGTTGGAAACAATCCTGGTCCACTAGCTGTCTTTGCATCTGGACTCCGCTTCATCTAACATCAGGTAGAGCGGGAGTCATATGTCAACATTCTTAGAGATAAAATTATGGCTCACTTCGTGTCAGCTTTGATGTCTCCACTTGAGCCGATCAGCCGCGACCCGAGGCTGCCTCTAAAGCCAGACTCACTTTGGATGTGTTTTCGTTCCAAATTGACTCTGACGATCACGTACAATACATCCTATCTATCTACTACACTAAGTGCAAGCTAGTTGTTGATTATTTATGCGTTTACGAATAAACGACCCGTGGCTGTCATTCTGGCATTTCAACTGAGAAAAACGCAAACAGTGCGCGTTCAATTCGTACAAGCAACCAAAGTGCGGCTGGCCTAACCCCTCGCCCGATCCTCTAAATGCCACTACACTTTTACAGAATACACTAAACATGTACAGTGCATGTTATGTGTTGTTTGGTGTTAGTTGAGTTCCTAACTAGTACGATGGGCCTACACAAGTCACCGTACTCGTAGAACAAGGGTACGACGAGCCGGTTCACACGCGCTCTTTACCACGTACAGACAGATATGTACCTGGGCGCTTCTCCCCACTACTACGGCCCGATCAACTCGAGCCGAGGCGAGGTCCGAGCCTTTAGAGGCGCCCCTTGGTTTGTTCCGCTTCCCGATCCAATTCGAACCACTCGGAGAATTTAAAGGCCACGAGAACACGCACTAGTGCGTGATGCCGTTCCCTCTAGAAAACCTCCGAAGGTGGTTCGTTTCACACGGTTTGAGGAACCCTTTAAGTTTCTACAAAAACTCGGTGATGTTAAAAATGGCTTCCAAAGCAATCAGCAATCTCTCTTAAAAAAAGTCTGGCCTAATGGAGATGTTGCTGCTAGATACATTACTTACCCAGCCTCTTGTTGATCCTGACGAAGGGCGGGCTGTCGGAGTTGGCCTTGCTGAAGCTGCGGTCCAGGTCGGCTCGGCTACGCTCCGAGGTGGGGCTCCAGTCCTGCAGCCGCTCATACTGGCGCACTGAGGACTTCACTGACGCGGGCTCTTGAATCGTATCCTGGAATAGATGTGTAAATTAGCCACTTAACCATTGTTGTAGAGTTGTAGAAACTAAAGCAAAAATAGTGAATAAATAGCCTATAACTATCCCACTGCTGGGCAAAGATTTCCCAATAAAGCAAGTGAGTAAGTAAGTGTTCCGTGGTTCGGAAGGCACGTGAAGCCGTTGATCCCGGCTGCATTAGCAGTCGTTAACAACCCCCGCACCGCACCGCACTGGGCCGCATGGTGGTTTATCGCCTTTTCTCCCTATCTATCCATAGGTAAGGTTCGTGCCCCAGCAGTGGGAACATAAAATGAGTTGATGATGAAGTAAGTAAGTAAATATAACTATAGCCTATAACTGTCCCACTACATGGTAAAGGCCTCCATCATTAAAATCATGTCATCACTACTAATGATGGGTAATGCCTTTATCACCACGCTTGCCAAATGCGGGTTAGTGATCACATTCCCGGGCTATGCATCGAAAATACCGAAAAACACTGCCTGACCTGCCCCCCCAATTCTGCTATTTATTTTGATCTGAAACGAATCTGGAACGCTACAGTTTCAACGTTTTCTTATCTGCTAACTACGAAACTATAGAGTTAGTTTCGTTGTTAGCAGAATACGAGAACGCTATAGTTTCAACATTTTCGTATTCTGCTAACTACGAAACCATAGAGTTGATTTCGTAGTTAGCAGAATAGCAAAAACATTGAAACTATAGCGTTTCAGATTCGTTTCAGATCAAAATAAATAGCAGAATTGGGGGGCTGGGAATTGAAGCCTGGATCTTCGGGTATCGGGCCGAGCGTTTTGCCAATTGGCCAACGAGGCGTCGTAGAAATTATACAAATTAAAGAAATATTTTTACAAATGTTTTTTTAGGGTTGCCCGCATTTTTTATCTATAGGTACTTAATTTTAATTTATTTTTTTATAAAATGTTCAAATAATTTTTTTAACGCAAATTTTGTTGCGAACAAATTACAAAAACACAAATGTTGAAAAAATTTCCACGAGCACGATTTGAACCTGCACCCTTCTGACATTTCGGGTCAGGTGCTTACCGCTCCGGTAACCTATCCGGATATTAGGTAGTGTACTTTACGTGTCCACGGGGCAACAAGCTCGAGACACTACTACTGACGTTGATAGTCCCTTGTGCTTGCGCAAGGGTGTCTGACACCTTTAACTTTATAACCTTATGGTTGGTAGGAGGTGTCAAGATAAACTTTACAGTCGTGTGGAGTTGGGCTGTCACTTAAAGATCGATAATAAGCCAACCAGCACGGCTGCATAAGCAGTCGCTATCAACCATCAATCTTCACTGGGCCTACGTGGTGGGTGGTTTATGGCCCGTTCTCTTTGGTATTTACATCCATAGGAAAGGCTCGTGCCCCAGCAGTGGCGACGTAACATGAGCTGATGATGATATGATGATGTTCTTCTTTAAAGTAAGTAACTTAACACTACAGTTTCTTTTAAAAGACTATTATGCTACGGCTAAGTATTAATTATCGTGCAAGGATTTATTTTTATTTTTATAGATAGCTCGGCAAATGACTCCATCCCACCTGGTGTTAAGTGGAAATGCAGTCGAGACGCGAAGATAACTGATGCAGCGTGAAAACAAACGTAGCATCAGTTAACCTCACTCTACCGGCCCACCAAGGCTCTTTACGCCTCTTTTGAAGGACCCCATATTATAGGAAGGAGTGAAAACGTGTGCTGGTAGACTATTCCATCTTTTGGAGGTGCGACAAAGAAACGAGTCACCTTTCTTTACTTGTGCGCGATGGGATATTTGAGACAGTGAAGCGGTGACTCTGAAGAGCAGCACGTGTACTGCTATGAAGGAAGGGAGAAGGTGGGATGAGGTCAAAGAGCTCTTCAGAGGACTCGCCATGGTATAAGCGGTAAAAACACGCTGAGTGACGCAACATCTCTACGCAAATGCAGAGATTCGAGAGTATTTGCGACTTTAGCATTGCGTTCAGCGCGACGCTGCAGTCTGTCCTAGGCATCGAGAAGGTACTTTGCGGAACCGTCCCAGATGTGCGAGCAATACCCCACGCAAGACCGTACCTGTGTCTTGTATAGAAGGCATAACTGGTCAGGCGTAAAGAATCGCCGCACTCTGTTCAGAATACCAAGTTTTCGTGAGGCTGTTTCGATCACGGCTTCGATGTAGTCCCTTTGGTTCAGATCGCAACGAATCGTCATACCGAGCATGTTGATACTGCTCTGCAGGCTTAGAGATGTACCCTGAAGAATTGGAAGGGGAAGAAATGGTGACTTTTTTGCCGTCAACGTGTGTTTTCTTGGCATTGAACTCAACCAGATTATTGGAGCCCCAATTAGATACGAGGTCTAATACCCGATGGAGCTCAATGACAAGACTCACTCGATTCACTTCGGTTTCGACCCGCCTTGCCTCTGGGTGACCGTTATATCCCCCATGCACCGTGTTAATGATAGCAGATGACTGAATAGCAATGAATATTTCCAAGTGGAAGTATATCATTGATATGCAGAAGGAACAGCGTGGGGAACAGAACGGAGCCTTGAGGGACCCAAGCGTTCACTGACATGAGCCGCGAAGCGCATCCACCAAACAGAACACGGATTCTGCGCTCATGCAGGAAGGAAATGTGGATTTCACTGCATAATTATTATTTAACTGAGGAAAACGTGCATTTAATGAGTCGTCCGCTCGCCGATCACAAACATCAAGGTAGGTATCTATTGGGTTCTGAATATTGCGTTATTATCACTACGGAGGCTATATAACCATATATAGGATTTACTTTTGCATATGATACAACTACAAGGCATATGATTGGTACCAGGTACAACAGCTTTTTTGTATCGAAAGCTTTGGCATCGAGAAATCGACAGTTCGATGGCGCAATAAAGACGCGTACAGATTGTTATCCTGCAAGTTAAGCGACTTTCTCAATGCCGAGGAACCGGATGGGTGATCAAAGTGAAGGAATTTTAAACCGACGGCTCTAACTGTTGTCGCAATGTAGAAATTAGGAACCCAGTAGATCGCGTTGAGCAACTACGACGTAGGTAAAGACCCTCTCATGTCCTATTGTTCATATGGGAAGACCTGCCCCAGAAGTGGGACTTATATAGGTTGAAGATGATGAACAGGATCCAATTAGGTTGATAGGTAGACGAGTATACAGTCCGTCTGATGAAAAGCGGTCACGCTACCTAGCTTACTTATAAAAAAGACGCTTCCCATATCATGAGTATCACTAGCTAGCGCTTTGCCGCTTGTAAACAAAAACCATTTAGAAAAATGTAAACTACCTCAAAAACTAATGGTTACTTTAACGTGTTTGAAAGGAAGCCAAAAAACCATTAAAATAACTACGACTTTCCTTTTTGCATGAAAACTAACTACAGACGCTGAAAAGACTCAAACTGCAAACTTAAGTGTAAACAACTTTGCTATGAGGAAACAAAAGGCGCACGAAGAACTACACATCAATATAAGACTGACGTGTCGTGGCATCTCAATATCCTTATTCACTGTATCTGGAATACAATTTAAAGTAGTTCTATAGTACAGGGATCAAAAGGCCTTTACAGTTTTACGCTTAGGTACTTACTTAACTTAGTGTGTACCTATGTTTATTTTCGACATTTGTTATTTTTACATGCCAATTTGGTGTGGTTAAAAACTTTTCGGTTTTAGACACGTCATGCTTGATTTATACAGGTGCCCTTTTGCGGGTATAATTGTATGAATAATCATTAATTAGGATATCAACAAAATAGTACTTACAACAGACAAAAATGTAAAAAGTTAAAACAAATCCTATGTTAATTTATTATTACCATTTTCTTATAGTTTCCATTATCCTTATTCTCGTATTAAACTTATACTTATATTATTACCTCTTTGAACCATGTTTTCCCTCTCATCAGTTTAAACATTTTAAATCACTTTAACCACTCTCTTGCACAAACAGTCCTATCTGCCATGTTTTTGCACTATTCACATTTCAACACACTAAAACCACATTCCCTTCGAACAGATTGTAGAATACTAATTCTATAATTATCCTTGGAGGTAATAATTGAAGGAAAAGTTATTATTTTGCGGTGGATGCAGCTCCGACGTGACGCACCGACGACAATGGTACCATACCATATAGCAGTAATATTGAACTAGGGATGCCTATTTGTCGATGAAAAGGACCATCGACAACGTAACAAATTAAAATGTGGACCACATTTATTTACTTCGTTATCGTGTACCTACCTATTAAACAGCCCACGGGCAAAGGCCTTCTTACATAACAATAGAAGGAAGGATTGGGAAATAACCCATATCTATCGCCCGATCGAACGCGTTCGGTGGGTTTATCGATTGCAATTTTGCAACCGGGAGTATAAGTGTGTCTAAAGTTAAGGAAAACGAAAATTTGTATGGCAAAATTACAACTCGTCTTGTATGCCACCAGGTGGCGCTGGTTGAGTAACATATACAAATGCTCATTTACGTTAACATGATCTATTGGTGAATAAAACTCGCACTAGTACTCGGTTTAATGAGCCTTGAGTCAGCCAGTGCAACTCAGTCGAAACTTTTGGTACTTAAATGCCTAGGTCACCAACATAATAAGTACTTAGTTAAGAAACTCCATTTTAATAACCGAAACGCGAAAGTTATGACTACAGACTGTTAGTCGACAACTATTATCGATTTCATCGATAAGTCTAGGGCCGCACTGCAAGCGCATCCCCACCCGGCCCTTATCATTGGTCGGTCGCTGCTCGCTAGGAAGTGCGCCTTATCTGGTTTATTACGCATTCACTGATTACTGCGTGTGCGCCGATCAGTGTAATGAGGCGTAGGTGGATGGGATGGGCGTATGCTACGAAGTGTGGGAAAGAAAACCTACAAGCAACTAGCAAGTGGACGCATGATCGCGCGTTGCCTCTTCTTGGTTAGTACAATATATTCTGTAGTCTACTAGCGGTTTTAGTTTACGCATGAATAATTCAAGTGCCAGGGCATAGACCCTTCGGAGATCTGCCAAAGGACTAAAATAAAGCCCTTGCTGAGTTCTTTGCCAGTTCTTCTCAGTACAAGGTCTCCTGCCCTGTGTAGATAGACTTACGAACCGATGGCATAGATAGTGACATTCGTTAGAGCTATTTGTAGTCTAAACTAAATTAATGATTTTGATTTTTGAATTTTTTAAGACTTATCAAGATACGAGTAAAGATATTTTTAAAAACTGATTCTTGATGATTTGAAAAGATTGATTGAACTCGTCAGTGTCCTACAGGACCCTTTGTTTACCATTAGATCACGTTATTAAAATTGACATTTACCAAACGACATTTGAGTTATTTTATTTATTATACAAGAATATACAGGGCGAGTTACGGCTATGCCACACACAGAGAAAGTATCTGTGTGTAGATACAAAATTTTAATAAAAGACGACTTTCGAAACCGGAAATCGAAGCTGACAATTGAGAAAAAAAAACATTTTGTATTTTTACAACTACCGATCGAAACGGTCAATCAAAAGAATTATTTTTATCTAAATAGCATAGCATCTTAATTAAAATTTTAATGAATGAAATGACTGAACATTATTTAATAAATTTTATTATTTTATTATCACTAAACAATTCACAGCTGTGATGAAACATGACATAACTTAGGTAACTAAAGACAAAATAAAACCTTTAATTAAATAAATCAATATTTAAGGTATTAATGTATTATTTTACTGATTGTTGTGGGGAAACGTAAATACCCAGATTGCTTTGGATTGGAACGGATTTGGGATTTTTACCGCCAATGTGGTCTAGCGGTTAGACCGCGGGCGTCAAATGTACAGGATGTGGGTTTGATTACCAGAAGGTCATGAACACAGTTATTTTAACAATTTGTACCACTGAACAATAATTATGAGAGTCAAAAGTGTTTTATATGACGTATTTATCTGATTTTATATTCTCGATTTTTATTGATTCTCAGTTTGGCTAGTGTTAGAGGTTTTTAGGAGGCTTTAAAGGGAGGAGCTCGATTGAACAGCGGTTAACGCGCCCGGTCTACAATTACCAAGGTTAAGCAACTTACGCAAAGGCCGTTTATCGGATGGGTGACTAAAAATGTATCCTCTCGAGCTCCTACGTGCTTCGCAAGTCACAAATGTATCCTCTCCAGCTCCTACGTGCTTCGGAAGTCACGTTAATCCCGTTGGTTGGTCCCGGCTTTATTATCAGTCGTTAACAACCACCAATCTGAACTGTGGTTTATGACCCGTTCTCCCTATCCATCCATAAGAATGGCTCGTGCCCCAGCAGTGGGGACATAAAAGAGCTGGTGATGATGCTGATGAGAGCTTTTAAGTCCGTCTGGCTATATTGTCGCCATACCAAAAATATTGTAGCATTGTTGTGTTTTGTCAATGAGATTCCTCTGAGATCACACTAATATTATAAACGCGAAAGTTTGTGTGTATGTGTGTATATTTGTTGTTTCTTCACGCTGCAACGGATGGATGGATTTGGATGAAATTCGGCATACACATAGTTTATAACCTGGATTAACACATAGGATACTTTTTATCTCGATATTCCCACGGGAACGGGAACCACGCGGGTGAAACTGCGGGCGGCCGCTAATAGCCTATAAGATAAGTTAGATAGATAGGTAATACAAGGCGAAATTCCCGTTTCTCCCTTTGATCTTATCGGCAATCCCTAAGGCGACGACGAAGTTCCAGTCCTACATGCGGAAGAAGTTTCACAACCAGTCACCAGTAGACCATAGAGGCGGCACTATGGTCTACTGGTGACTGGTTGTGTGTTACCCTGGCTAGTTACCACCATCTTATCTAAATATGTCGCCATAACATTAATGTTTGGAGCATTGTTGTGTTCCGGTAGATAAAATAGCCAGTGCCTCAGTACTTGAGGATTCTGGGTGAAGTGGCACTGTGCTTAGCCGTATGATATAAAAATTAAAATTAAAAAAAAAAACAAAAAAGCCCACCTTAGTAAAAATAATAAGTAACTAAATAGAAAATCAACTGAAAAGGCCGGAACAAGATAAAAATTCAATTTATGCAACATCATACATAACATGCAGTCGGAGGCATAAAATTTAATGAGAAGTCAAATCATTCTCACTTTGTACGTGCCTCCGACTGTGTGTTAGTTTACTTATTATTTTTGACGCAGGCGGGCATTTTGTTTTTTTTTAATTTTTAATTTTATTTATGTCTTTTTAGTTAGACAAATTTCATGATATACCTTTTTGAAATCCTTGTGTTGAGCCCTCTTATTTGATACCCATAATGAAGTATTCGAAAAAAAAATCGTTTTTCACCAACTCCAATAGCGTCGCACAGCCGCCATGTTTGTTTTTTTTAACGTCACCTATCTAAGGACACTTGGGCAGCTAAGACGAATCTAACGATACCTCAATTATGTAAATCCGTTCAGCGGTTCTGGAGATATGAGGTAATAAAGAATATAACATACAAGATAGGCGCGAAAAACATAACCCTTCGTCAGCAGTCGGGTAAAAAGAGTTGGGTTTTGCTCGATACATAACTGGGCGTGGTAAAAACGTGTACGGTGGTAAAGCCTGTGACCACGGCCGGTGAATCTCGGTCAAAAGTCGATGTAAAAGGTATGCTTATGATACCTTTAAACTTCTTTGATAAAAATGAAACGCGGAAGTTTAAAATTTAATAAACGAGGAACAGTACTGTTCGCGTCTTGATCTTGCTACACAAACTATCTTGATTATTCTTGATAAATAAAGAGTCTTTGTTGATAATAAAATGATGTTTATTTCGTACTTGATTACAAATTAATTAATTGATATACGCTTGCTAACGACAATGCCTTGATTGCAAATGTGTAGAAAATATGAATGAATATGAAAACGCTGACGCGATGACCTACTTAATGTGCGGTAAAACCGTACAAGTACATTACGAACTTCAATAAAACTATGCACTGTGGTTCTATTAAGACGACCGATAGCCATCAGCAACAAAACAATATTTCATTCAATCGATTATACATTGAAATCACCGGATGCACGGTATTGGCGCGCACGCCGACGTCATAATACTTTGTGTTGAAACTTGCCAGTGCACAGAATTCTCCCTAATTTCTGGGAGATCTAAACACCTCTATACCCTGGTGATTAGACCGGTATTAGAACCAGTGTTTCAGTTCTCAGTAGAGAATAATGTATTTTATTTCAATTTGGTTGGGGGCTGGTTTTTAGTTTGCGTGGCTGGAAACGTATAGTATCGTTGTATACAATATACTGTTCTCAAGTCTTACCCAAATGAACATATAAGTATATGGCACATGTAAAGATCGTGCCAAGACCCACCACGGCCACGTTGCGTGGTCCAATACGGTTGTTAATGACTGCCCATTTAACGATTACAACCGGGATTAACGTACAACGAGCCTTCGTAAACTCGGACTTTATCTGTGCTTTCACAAAGATAAAACTACCCTCCCTACTTATTCGTCATTCATTAAAAACATGGGTTAAAACCCCTTAAAGCTCCGTCAGACTAGATACGTGAATCCATTCATATAAACAAGCGTGTTAGATTTTCTGGATAGGCTATTAATGTTTTAAGGGTTGTATTTAATCGATCACCAAAGTAACCTAACGTAACCCACAAAAATACTAAGTTAGCACCTAAAAATACAAAGTTAACACCTAAACTACTATTTAGATGCTAACTTACCATTTTAGGTGCTAGCCTACTATTTTTTTGTGGATCAATTTATTATTTCTGATGTTTTAATAGCAAATTTTTAATAATATTGTTTAAGATTATTTTTTTATAATTTTACGCAAATATTGTTGCGAACAAATTACAAATTGAAAAAAGACAAAATGTTGCAAAAATTCCACGAGCAGGATTCAAACCCGCACCCCATGACATGCCGGGTCAGGGGCACTACCAACTATGCTATCGTGGCTCAATCTAACTCGCTGCAACTAATCAACACTATCTTATTCTGTAAGCCGAAGGAGCCCTATTTTTTTCAACAGTTTGTCTTTTTTCAATATTTTTTCATTTAAATTTTAAAAAAATCTTCAACCTTTATTGGTTTATTTTTAAACATAAGACTCTCCTATTTCACTACAAATCTTTCTACCTTTTGCCTTTATCATCTAATCATACCCATGGTAGTTATAGCACTACAAACACACTACAGTTACAACTACAAACATAAGTGTCAATAACAAAATAAAGCTTTAAAAAAGATAATTTTGTACTTTGATAAATATTCTCATGATGATCCGCAACCGCAATACCACAACAAATTCTTTGAATCCAGTACCCTAAATCAATAATGGGGTAATTCTATACGAACTACAGCAACACCAGACGGCTGCGCATGCGCATAACTAATTAACAGCATGGAGTAATCGCCCATCCAGAGCCCAGACATGGCGGGCTTGACTCACCCGGCCTGAATATATTGTCACTGTATGCAAATTTGTTGTCTATCTCTGTCTGTCATAAAGAATAGTTTAAAGGATCATCATAATTACTTTAACCAGTATAATTAGTATCAGTCTATAAACTGGACATTGGCCTTGCCTAATGCATGCCACTAAAATGGTCTTCAGCTCAATTCTTCTAATAGTGCTACTATCTTTTATCTAGTTGTTTTACCTGTATCCCCGAGTCAATATGCAGTCATACCTGCCCCGTCATATTGGTAAAATTATAAATTATAAATCTACCTACTTTGTCATGTTACTGTGTTTACGGATACAATTGTAAATACTATACTTGTGTATTCCCTAACCGAAAGCATTTGGCGCTATTCGTGCGACAATAAATGTTTTTATAATTTCTATAATTATGTTACAATAGTTAAGTTTTGAGGAGCTCGATGGCGCAGTGTTTAACGCGCCCGGTCTGCGAGTGCTGAGATTAAGCAACTTTCGCTAAGACCGGTCATCGGATGGGCGACCAAAAATATATCATATCGAGCTCCGTGCTTCGGAAGGCATGTAAAGCTGTTGGTCCCGGCTACATTAACAGTCGTTAACAACTACCAATCTGCACTGGGCCCGCGTGGTGGTTTACGGCCCATTCTCCCTATCCATCCATAGGGAAGGCTCACCTCAGCAGTAGGGACATAAAATGAGCTGATGATGATGATGATGATGATGATGATGATGATGATGATGATAATGAGTTAAGTTTCTCATTTTTAAGTGAATGTAAAATTCTTTTGAGAAATAAAGTCTTATACCTTAAGATCATAGATTAGTCCTTTCTTCTATCCTAGGGTGCCTTGAGTGAGTTATTTTGCTATTCGACCATATTGACGAAAACGAGAATTGGTATGGTAAAATGCTAACTCCCCTGTTTGTTGTTTTATATTTATTGGTAAAATATGCACAAGGCTGACATCAGGGTAGTGTGAGTTTATGACGTTGAAGCAGAATCTCTTGGTGGAAAAAGATAATTTAAAGTTTACAATACAAAGTCTTGTTTTCGTTAATGTGCTGGAATGGCAAATACGTCTTTTCGAAGTGCTATTTTTCAAAAACACAAATGTTGAAATAATTTCCACGAGCAGGATTTAAACCTACACTCTTCTGACATTGGCTTTCAAAGTGAAAAGTAAATAGTGTTGAATAATTTCGGCGGGCTGGTTAGAACCACGATAGCTCAATTGGGAGAGCACCTGACCCGGTATGTCAGTAGGGTGCAGGTTCAAATCCTGCTCGTGGAAATTTTTTTAACATTTGTGTTTTTGTAATTTGTTTCGCAACAAAATTTGCGTTGAAATTATTTAAAACATTTTACTTATTTTTCAATTTTTGTAACTCCACGCACGGTATAATTTCAATCTAATTAGATTTAAATTATGTTTAGAAAAACAAACAGCAATCGAACAATATTTAACATTTAGAGAACCAACCGAAATGATTAATTAGACGATTGGCTAATTGTAAAGCTCTTAACGGTCGGTCTATTTCCCCAAAGAAAACTGGGAAATCCGGGAGAAACCGCAAACCAAAATTTTCCCATTAACCACGCATTATTTCTGTATTTTATATATATATATATAGGCAATGCAAATTAGTGTTATCATGGTTTATAACTGAGATTGGGGTCACGGGCTGACTAACTGTGACCACGACGGATGGTGCAACTTGGTCGAAACGTCAGAAGTACGTCTATGATACCTATACATACTAAATACCTAGTTTGCATAAATCCCCTTTATAAACCTTGATTAAAATGGAACGCGAAAGTTTAAAAACGAATTAGTGTTGTTGTGTGTGTGTGTTTATAAACACATTTATGGCAACTTTTAAATTAATAAATCATATTAATTGAAACTTATTTGTTTGCTAGATTTCGCTTACCTCCTGGTATGAGTGGGGGTGCTTCGTCTCCCGCCTGGGCGCCCGGTACTGCGTGATTCGCGGGATGACCAGCGGGGGGCGCTGCTCTCGACTGTACACCGCGCATTCTTCTGGCGTGATCCACTGCAACAAGAGGGGGGGGAAACATTAATTTGTGAACATTTGACTGACTTCAAAAAGGAAGAAAGGTCAATAACCTTAACCAATTAAGTATTATACTCGTAATTTGTTTTATATTCTTTTTCACCTCTTTACATCTTACTCATGTTATATATTATAGTTATATACTGTCTATGTCCGCGAGGGGCCCTGGTGACCTGTATTTGCAGGTTTCTTATGAAACCTATTTTAGACACCAGTCTCTCACAAATGATAGGATGCTATGTATCTTAATAGTATATTTTAAGCCTTTGTAACTCCTTATTGTGAAGAGAAAATAAACGTTTTTTTATTATTACTAGTATTCGCCCAGTGGTTGAAATTCGATCGTAATTTTATTAAGGCTGCACGGATTGTATCCTAAGCAATGAAAAATTAAAAAAGATAGAATGTGAGTTTGGATTGGCATTGACAGATTTCGGCCGCTCCTCTTCCATTTTTAAAATTTTTGAAAAGAGTTTAGGTGTAATATTCGTGTGTGTCAAATAAATGGTAGTGTGTGTAATGTTTGTTTTATTGATTTAATGTATTTTTTATGCATTATTAAAAAAAAATATTAACATTCTGCTATCCTTCTCTATATAAACTATAAGTGTGCGAAATTTCATACTCCTCCGTCCGCGCAATTTTCGTAAAAAGAGGTACCTACAAAGTTTTTGCTTCACACGTATTAATTTATAGATTGTTCACTATTTGATTGAGTTAAAGTATTTATATTATTTTTAATTTTGTATTCACAATATTATATATTTGTATAGTAACAAGATAAATTTTACTAGAAAAAATTAATCAGCCTCAGGTAGCTCTAGTGGGAATTAGTTTTGAACCATACGCTAATTATTTTTTGACGATTCACAAGCACTTTGTAGTTACATAAGTTTATTTCAATAGTTAAAGATATTTTGACTTTAAATAGGTCAGACTCAATATTTAAAAATTGTTCGTTTTCGATTTAAAATTGAATTAAAACCGTATTCATTCAAACTCAAAAACTAATAAAATAAAAAAATATATAAATGTAAAAATTTATAAGTGAATAATAAATAAAATAATATATTTATATTATATTTAACATATTTACTAAATTAAATTTGCACATTAGTTCCTCATTACGGAGTAATTAAATAAAAATATATCGTCTTATCGAAAGCTTTGTTGACCATGTTAAAAATATACATCACAGTATATATATTATCAATGTTTTCCTCTACCTCACTGCAAAACATAGCGCACAGTTAACAGTAGCATGAGGTAGATACTGAATCTCCAAGAAAAATCATCATTTTGAAAAAAGACAAAGTGTTGAAATTTCCACAAGTCAAATGGGGTGCGGGTTCAAATCTCGCTCGTGGATTTTTTTCAACACTTTGTCTTTTTTCAAATTGCAATCTGTTCGCAACAATATTTGAGTAAAATTATATGTAAATAATCATAAATAAGGTTAAGAATTAGGCAAGCTAGCCTAATTCTTAACCGATCTTTCCAATATTTGTATAAATATTAAGATCGGATGTTGATGACGTAGTTGTCGACATTGAATAGGGCTCCTTTGGCTGATAAAGTAAAAAATTAGATAGTGTTGATTAATTTCGGCGAGTTAAATTGAGCCACGATAGCATAGTTGGCAGTGCACCTGACCCGGCATGTCATGGGGTGCGGGTTCAAATCCTGCTCGTGGATGTTTTTCAACACTTTATCTTTTTTCAAATTGTAATTTGTGCGCAACAATATTTGCGTAAAATTATATGTAAATTAGTAGCGTAATTAATTATTAGCGCGTTCGGCTTGCGATCTTGCCCGCTAAGCAACTTTCGCAATGCCGAGTCGCCTGATGGGTGACCAATTAAAAACATCTCGAGCTCCTCCGTGCTTCGGAAGGCACGTTAAGCCGTTGGTCCCGGTTGTTTTCGTAAGATGGCAGTCGTTAAAACCCACCAACCCGCATTGGGCCAGCGTGGTGGGTTATGGCCCAATACCCCCCACGTGCTACTGATCATGTGGGAGGCCTGTGCCCAGCAGTGGGACGTTTATAGGCTGATGATGATGATGATATGTAAATAATCATAAAATCATCATTTATAACTAAAGTGGCACCAGAGTTCGATACAGTTTTCGTCGCCAAAAAATAACATATATTTTCATTGAAATTTTACGAGCTAGGAAGCAGATGTCTGTATTGATTTGTTGCAAAAGGCATTAGCCATTTTATTAAAAATATAAATCAAAAACCATAGCACAATCATAGCTTAGTTTTAACCTATGTGAGTGAATAAATTAGCTACCTTGAAATAATTAAAAAACTGCACTTGAAGATTCAATAATTTATTTATTACATAAATTAATAAACTGCTGTTCAAAATTCAAAAAATTCAAATTCATTTATTCAGTTTAGGCTACAAATAGCTCTTATGAACGTCATTATGCCATCGGTTCGTAAGTCTACTCTGGGCGGGAGACCTTGTACTGAGAAGAACCGGCAAGAAACTCAGCAAGTGGCAAGCTCTTTTCTTCCTTACAGCGTCAAAAATATTGGAAAATGCCCTACCGTAAAAGGACACACCATCACAAATAAAAACACAAAATATATGTTACAATCTAATTTTCTTTAACGTTAATTCAATTTGTTCATGAATGTTTGTTTTACATTGCAAATGTAAAACTGCGCTGTTTACGCTGCAGATTTAAGAGGTAGTTAAGATAATCGACCCCATATGGATACTATTGTCATCTTTATTTGGAATGCTAGTTTATAATAACGGAATTGTTTACAATACCTCAATTTTAGTAATGACATTTGTTTAATAGGGTTAACAAGTGAAAATAGTTAACGTTTTATTTTTCGTTTTTCGTTTTATAACGTTTTTACCGACGTTGAGCGACTGATTTAAGTGAGATGTCTTACAATATCTTTTATGTAAAATTTAGTGATCAAGTGAAAACATAAAAACAATTTTTGCCCAGATTTGTGATGACCCTAATTTGGTTTGTTTACATTTATTCTTTATCGATGTTAGCTAGAGTATAAATGGGTTTTTTATGGCCTCATCTTCCCTCGTTGAGCTTTCGTGGCTGGACGAGGGAAGAGGAGGAGAGTCCCACATAACCCGTGGTCATCCCTAACCCCGGTGTTAGCTTAAGACAGAATTTTACCTAAAAAGGTTGCTCCTACCTCAGGAGTTGTGGTAACTCTCCGAATCACGATTCTTTAACTGTTGCAGAGAATATTATCTTGCACTGTTATGCATTTACTTAATGCATAACAGTGCAAGATAATTGTTCTTAAAAAAAAACAACATATGTTATTTAGGTAGGTACTGGCCATATCAGTTAACTGTGTCAGTCTGTGCTATGGAACTCAGCCGGGTGGAACCTTGAAATTATTCGAATTCTTATCAATGCGCCTGCGCACGTGCTGGCTGACACAAACGTGCTGCATATGCGCAGTTACATGCCGCATTAGCAAATCAATGTGAGACTTGCAGTCTGAGATCTACTTATTGTAGGTACATACATGCAAGTTTTATATTGGAGCGTATTAGTGTAAATACACTTTCGCAAAGGCCGGTTATCGGATGGGTGACCATAAACTTATCATATCGAGCTCCTCAATGCTTCGGAAGGCACGTAAAGCAGTTACTCCCGGCTGCATTAGCAGTCGTTAACAACCACCAATCTGCACTGGGCTTGCGTGGTGGTTTACGGCCTGCTCTCCCTTCCATTTATAGGGATAGCTTGTGCCCCAGCAGTGGGGACATAAAATGAGTTGGTGATTTGATGGTGGTAATCTCTAACCCGTCTTCAAAATCACGGGCCGCAAAGGTGAACTGGGGACTGAACCCGGAGGTGGTCAAGTCTATTTACATAGCCGCCGTGGAACCCGTTGTAACCTACTCGGCTGCGGCCTGGACCTCAGCCGCGGACAAGATTACGACGCGTAAGCAGCTGGGAGCGTTGCAACGGGGATTCGCGCAGAAGATGTGTAGGGCGTATCGAACAGTGTCACTCAACGCTGCCCTAGTGCTGACCGGGACACTCCCCCTGGACCTCCGGATTAAAGAGGTAGCTGCCCTTTATGAGGCCAGGAAAGGGGTGCCCCGGCCCGAACTATGTGGCAGAGACATAGAGACACCACACCCTGCACTGAAACAACCACATCCGGCAGAACGAACAACGCTTGAGCTCACGCCTATCACGCAGGACACACAGATAGACACACACATGCATGACATCCGCATTTACACAGACGGCAGCAAGATTGGCGGCAAGGTTGGAGCGGCGCTATCCTTGTGGAATAGCACCGGCGAAACCAAAGCCGTAAAGCTTGTACTGCCGTCATACGCCACCGTGTACCAGGCTGAGCTCCTCGCATTACACAAAGCCTCGGAGGTACTGCTAACTAGGAAGGAAAGTAGTTTTGGGATTTACAGCGACTCTATGGCAGCTCTCCAGACGGTCACCAACGTGACATCTCTCCACCCCCTCGCAGTAGACACGCGCAAAAATATCAAGTTGTCAACTGAACAGGGCAAACATGTACGTTTGTACTGGATAAAGGCGCACGCGGGGCTGGAGGGAAATGAGAGAGCCGACCAACTTGCCAAGGAAGCCGCTGTAAAGTCCAAGAGGAAACCGGACTACGACGAATGCCCTATTTCATTTGTCAAAAGATGCATCAGAAGTGAATCTCTTGAGAAATGGAGTGAAAGGTACACGTCCAGCGACACAGCCGAGGTCACCAAACTCTTCTTCCCAGACGCCATAACAGCTTACCAGACCACCCGGAAGCTGACACATACGCACCTCACCACACAGGCTCTCACAGGGCACGGCGGGTTTTCTGCATACTTGAACAGATTCAAGTGTAAGGACAGCCCGTCGTGTATCTGTGATCCTGATACACATGAAACTCTCCCACACATCCTCTCCGAGTGCCCTTTACACGCTCTGGAGAGGCTCAACATAGAGATTCAAGCAGGTACAAAGGTCGAACCAGCAAACTTTGCCGCTCTAATAGCGGGAGAACACAGAGATGCCTTTATAAAATACTGTATAAAAGTTGTAGAAATTGTAAGAAAGAGAAACAAAACGTAGTAAATAAGAATGTCACCTAGAATAATAAATAATAAGAATATTATATATACTGCGTATATATAAACATTTGAAGTAGCACGTTAAGTAAATAAATTTATTTTTTAAGAGTTTATATTATAGATAATAGTCCAAATTAAAAGTGTAGTAAAAATGTAAAGTAGCATAAGTAGGAAAGAAACAACGAAAAAGAAAAAACAACACTGAAAAACTTATTTGCCCCATATGTATATGTGTTAATTAATAAACTAGATAGAACAGGGATATAAAAAAGGCAGAGCACCCACTGCCTGGGAATGAAAGATGATGTATGAATGTGTAGTATGCGGTGTAACAGTGCGAGAGGAAAGACAGAGAGAACTGGAATGAAAGTGTTAGCGTATAATAGCTCCGATCATGTTGGAGAAAGGATAAAAAAAAAAAAAAAAAAAAAAAAAAAAAAACCCGTCTTCAAATGGTTTGCAAAGTACACGCATTGCTCAATACTTAAGCACAATCACTATTATTATTATAATGTAGAAGAGTTGCATAGCAAAAACGCTGACATTTAAATTTAGTTCACAAAATGTTACGACTACATCGCATAGTTTTAGTGTTACGTCATCAAATGAATCAAGATGAGAGCGGTACGCGATTACAGAACGATCATATTGGAGACCATTTACTTCCAGCCACACACATTTATTTTTAGTCGCCTTTGTGGTCTAGCGGTTAAGACCATCGGTTTAGACCCAGAGGTCCCGGGTTCGATTGTTGTGTCGGTTTGGTTGGTGGTAGGACTTATTTGTCCGCCTGGCAACCTACTACCATCTTATCTAAATATGTCACCATAACATCAATGTTTATAGTATTGTTAGCTTACCCATAAGATATATAAAAAAACCCATTACAATTAATACGTTATAGTTTATTAAACAAACGCGTTTAGCAGGTAATACAGATATTATTTAATTTAATAGCAAGTAACTTTAAAAAAATGCACAAAATCGAAAGGAATAACTAAAAAATTGGATTGTGATTTAGACGTAAGGTTGTAAGACTAGGCACAATAAAGGAGGCCATACACAGGCAGCTTGAAGTCAGGATGCGACTGCTTGAAGCTGCGACTGTATAGTGCTACAAGTCTTCTACTTACTAACATACATGGAACCGCTCAAGCAGTTGGGACTGCTCGGCAGGCTTATTACCGTAAAAAGTGTTAGTTAACACGAGGGAAAAAATACGGCGCAGGCTGCCCGCGCCGGGGCACACCCCGCGAGGCGGGGATGAAGGCGTCGCCTCGCGGGGTGCGTGCGGTGTGCAAAGCAAAAAGTGACGATAAAGTTTCGGCATGATCTATCGGCGCGCCCCGCCGGCGCAGTCTGTCGGCACATATTTGATCTTTTCCCCCGCTTAGTGTATACGCTAAATTATTTATTAGGATTATGCAAAAAAATAAGAATATTTATTTTTTTATGAATCGGATCGGGAATCGAATACCTAATGTCCTCCCTTAATATGTCCCTTGGTTTAACTAACAAGCTGTATAGTGTAGTAGTTGTTAATTGTAAGTAAAATTGCAACGCGACTGCTCTAGTCGCGGTTGATAAATTGTTATTACGGACACAAATCGGTCAGGTCAGCAGCTCGGTGAAATGGCAGCTTCACTACGTCTGCCCAAGCGGTCCGTGTATTTTGATCACTGGCTAACTGTTCGAGAAGCCATGTATGTAGACCCTACCCGAAGCTAGAGTCAATTAAGAGGAAACCGTAAATCGGTTCAGTTACTTAATCGGTTCATTACTTTTTTCATTAAAAATTAAAGGAAGGCTTTGGCTGTGTCCTTATGTTTTGCTTTTTTTCATAAGTTAATTATTAAAAAAGATATGAACCTTTAAAAACCTTAAAAATTGGCCAGATTTTTGCTGTGTTCAGACATCCAGCAAACAAATTTGACGAGATTATACAAAAAAAAGCAAAACATAGGGACACAGCCAAAGCTTTTCTTTAATTTTAAATTAAAAAAAATAATTAAATCGGTCCAGTTTTAGAGGAGGAATCAGGGGACTACGAAACGTCGATTTTGTCTACTTTTCATGTAATCAGTCGACCTTAGTGTTTCCTCTTAACTATGTCATTGGGTGACAGGTGAAATATAGTAGGAGAAAATATCTGCCTCTTTGAGTTACTTCGAATAAATCTAAGTAACAATAACATAAGTATCATGTGCAATAATCCACTGCTACATAGTAAAAAAAAAGACGCGTTGATGGCGATCGTTTCCGCTTCCGCCACCGTTTATGGGTGGCCAAGCAAAATACCAGTGTCTATGGCTCGTTATAGCAATCGAAGATCAATACTTAGTTAGCTTATAGTATGTTAAATACGACCGTGTGTTTATAATAAACCGCTTCTAGAGTAAAGTGTCCTTACCCGTCTCAGAATGAGAGATACCGGCTTCGATTCCTAACAAGGGTTCAAGTTGTGTCCATTGGCCTGCGCTAGCTGTAAGCGCACTAGGCAATCATCTACCAACATCTAACTTGAGCTAAGACAGGTTTACATTTTAAATTACGTTTGTCGTCATTATAGCATTTTTGTGTACCAATAGAGAGGCATAAGAATAATTGCTTATTCTTAAGTAAGAGGTTTTTTTTTTATATTTACGGGTAAGCACAGTGTCTTGATCTCACCTGATGTTAACTGATGATAAGGCCATTTGGTGGAAGCGCACTTCACCCAGATCCTCAACTAGTGAGGCACTGGCTATCTTATCTCTGCTGCCAGAACACAACAATGCTACAAACATTGATGTTATGGCGACATATTTAGATAACATGGTGGTAGTTAGCCAGGCGGACAAACAAGCCCTACCACCAACCAAACTGAGTACACAAACACGTACCCCCCCGCTGGGAATCGAACCCGGGACCTCTGGGTCTTAACCACTAGACCACAGATGCGGTTAGGTAAGGTAAAATAGCCAGTTCACAAAATAATGAGACAGAAGGTAAGATTCATAATACTGCACGCGAACAATGCACACATATACCTCTCCCGAACGCGGATCTTGCAACAGCTGCTCGAACTATTGCGAGCTTACCCTCTACAATTTCTTTATTTGTGACCTGTTCCTTAGAGGATTTCGGGTGAAGTGTGCTTCCACCTTCAGCCTCATCGTCACTCATCATATGACCACGTCCTGCCTGATGGTAAGCAGCCGATGCAGTCCAAAATAATAAGAGCGCTCCTCACCGTGGAACAAGCATGGTAACAAGCGCACCCATTCATGACGGCCTGCATAAATGCCGTTTCACGCCCCGCTTAAAAGACCCGGGACTATAGGAGCTGGGAAACACATGCGCCGGCAAAGAATTCCAAAGCCGAATGGTCTTACAGAAGAACGACATGCCAAATTTTTTGGTACGAGTACGGATTGTCTGTACAGTATAATGGTGGTACCTAAGACCAGCACGAGTAGTCCGGGAGAGGAAAGGAGAGGGCGGGATTAGATCAAAAAGTTCTTCAGAACGCTCACCGTAGTAATTCCGGTAGAAGACACTGAGAGAAGCAATGCGAGAAGTAAGCGGTGATAAAAGCCGAGCGTTATCTCATTGTGGAGAACAAAATTAAACAAGACAAGAAGTTCTTTTATGCATTTTGCACATCCTATATCTCTGACGCCAAGATCAGATTGCGTCTGGCGCTTCACAACACAGGGGCCTTTGTTGAGCATCCTGTATTTGTGCAGGATGTAGCTAAATTATACATACGAGTAAGTTAATGAAACATAAGGATAGGTTGATAAGGTTCCAATCTGCTCTGGGCCCGCGTGGTGGTTTATGGCCCGTTCTCCCTTCCCATCCATAGGGAAGGCTCGTGCCCCAGCAGTGGGGACATAAAATGGGCTGATGATGATAATGATGATGATGGTTAAATAACTTTTATTAATACTCGATGCTAGCCTTTCGTTTTCCTGAGATGGTAATAAGTTTTTTGGTGGGTACACCTCCCCTAACCTTGGTCGAGCTTTTAGTGACTGGACGAGGAAAGAGGAGTGAGAAAGGTGATGAGCATGCAAGTTATAGGTTATGTCAAAAAAGAACGATCGAGAAAAAGATGAATATGAAATATGATATGCAATGAAAGAAACAAATGAAAATGGCGGCATATCAAGGAGAATGGAAGAAAATAAGATTGAAAAAACCATTTAATATGTTCAAGGGCTAGACATAAATAATTTACCAATCGCTGACAACGCATCACCCACCCAACCAAGAAGTTATGACGTCAAATCGTTAAGGCCTCTCCTAATAGTTGATTCATAGTGGCAGTGAAACAGTGACGTCATAGCCAATGAGAGGCTGTGCCGGTAACCACAATGACGTCGCCTTGACCTAGAGGAGGTGAGAGTGACGACCGATCGTGAGTGAACTGTTTACATCAGGCCATTCATAGACAAACGAGTGGGCTTTTTTAATAAACATTAAAAACCTACAAAAATTATAGTCATCGACAAGATCAGAATTGCCAGAAATTTAGCTACTCACTGCTTTGCTTTTAAGGTAGGTTTCTTTTTTTTAAACGTTTGTATAAATGATTTTATGATATTTAAAGTTCGTTATAGATTTTTTAAGGTGGCTGACAAGAGCTGGATGAAAGCCGCGGATCGCGCTCAATGGCGTGCACTTGGAGAGGCGTATGTCCAGCAGTGGACTACTATAGGCTTATGATAATGATGAATGATGATGGAAAATTTCAAACAAACGCTTCTTTTAATATTGTGCATTAACTGTCAACATCTCTATACTTCCCTTAGAAGCATAGTAAGTTTTATTAAAATCAGCTTATTGGTTGGTTTGAAAGAATTAGAGCTTTAGGGCTCTTTCAATTTTTTTTTTCTTTATGTTGATGGCTTCGTGCGATTAGCACATTTAGCCAGTGTCAAAGTAATTTTTCTAACAAGTAATACATAAATAAACAATATTTCTTTTCTGTATGATGGTGATGAATGATAATAGAAATGAGAAGTGAGAAATGATATACCCCCCAACCCCTCGAGTATCTCAGTAAAGATGTGGGGCCTTACTAAGTCCTCGGGCGGACTTCTTGAGAGAGTTTGAAAAGTGACGTTGCACTGTTTTGTTTCATTTGCCAACACTCATGCACACTCACGAACACTTAACGGTTAATAATCCACCATTATTTCACATTAATATTTGATATAACACAAATTTTTGAAATAAAACAAAACCGCAGACATGACTTCACTTTCCCGCCAAGAAGTCAACCCTCTTTCAATTTAGACGTTTGTATTCGGACGGCTAACGCACGTTTGCACTGCGTGCGTTCCATATTAAAACAGTCGTGCGGTTTATGAAACCGCACGGCAGCGGTCCGACGAAACGTCTAATCTGAAAGAGCCCTAAAGTTAGTATAGGATTCCGAAATGTAAAATGGGCTCTAAAAAGGTAAATTAACAATGAACAATACATATGAAAAACAACTTTCATTATTTACCAATTTATGTTGCAAAAATGATGAACAGATTTGGCAAATGATAAATATTGATAATATTGGTAAAAAGTTTGGGTAAATCGGAATGTACCCGAACCTATAACTAATGATGAGGTAAGAGCTAATTTATTTGGGTAATACCGCACAAATCATTTTGGCAAAAAAAAACTTTTGACGTTAATAAACTCATTTTCGTACTTGTTAAAAATTGTATCGTTAATATTTTTCTAAACTAAGGTTTGTATCAAGTTTTTGTTAGATTTGAAACTCTATAATAAGTAACCTATATTATGTAAACCTTATACAGATCACGATAAGGTTAGATATTTAGGTTTACAATGTAGTTTTAAGCCAGTAAATTTTATTGTGTTACTCTCTTCGATTGTAACCTGTTTTGTAGATTTTTTGTTGCTTTTTTTTTAGCCTTTGCCCTGCAGTGGGACGATATAGGCTGAAAATAAAAAAAATAAAAAAATAAATAAACCTTTCACTGTGGCTCAATCAAAGGTATTATTATCCCTCTTATGGGAAACAACGATTGAAAAAAGGGACTCCCCGTCCAAAAAACTGAAGACAAAGTGTTTTTTAAATAAATTTTTCCTGTAGTTAATTTATGTTTATTTTTAACCTGTAAACAAAGCGATCGGCCTGATCCCGGGTTGAATTCCCAGGTCGAGCGAAGTGTGTTTCGGATTTTTCACCAACCCGCAATTTGGCAATCAATTGTAGTGATGACTTGATGTCAATGATGAAGGCCTTTGCCCAGCATTGGGACAGTCATAGGCTATAACGTTACTTACTTAAGGCGAAGAGTAAGGCACACTAGCGCCACCAATTGATAATTTGACAATTACTAACTGACCGGATCTTTTTTTAAACATTGCGTACCGTCCGACAACAGGAAAGCATCCATAGTATTTATTTAATAATTGTGCACTACTTTTTGTTGCGTGGTTTATTCACAAAACGGGCTATCGCATTTATTCACAAACAATAGCCACTGTTGGTGTTAGCAAATGAATACAAAAACAAACCTAAAAGTAGTGCACAATTATTAAATAATAGATGTTTGCCTAGTGTCGGAAGGTCCGCAATGTTTGAAAAAAAATCCAGTTTAGCAGTTATCAAATTAAATCCATTAGCGGCGCTAGTGTGCCTTACCCTTCGCCTTAACCTATATTACAGTTATAACTGAGAACGTAAACTGTTTGACTGCATACATAACTGCACACTTTACAGTTAAGATCACAAAATAAATGCATTTAAAAAAAGCGTACTCGAAACGCGATGCAAGTTATAAAAAAAAAAAAACTATTCCCAATTCCGTCTCGTTGTCGCTAATTGCATCTCATTGACATTGTTTCCGGGGTATCGCTGTCTCGCTCGTATCACATGCGAGAGAAAGGGAGGGAGGAACGATGAATGGCGCCCATTCACATTGACACCGAGGTCAATCAGTTGATTCAACTCTCAACGATAATAAAGACTTGCGGCATTATTCGTTGAACGCGAGAATTGCTAATTTATTTATTATTTTTACGTTATTTTACTTCAGAAAGGGGCAACGGATCAACGTGATTTTAGGACAAAGATGGAGTACCGGAATGCCATAGGCTTTTCATTCTGGGGGGCCCACGATAGAGATAGGTGCTAATTAGGTAATACTTGGAATTGAACAATTTACCTGTCATAAACGAAGTAGGTATATGAAATAATAGTGGACTCTATAAAAGGAAAGAGTCAAAGAAGTTGGAACGTTATATTAATTAAGAAAAGAAAAGAAATATTCAAGCAGCTCAGGTACGATCGTTAGAAGTGAAGAAAAAACAAAAGAGCGTTGACTGTTTATGAAGAATTTAAAAAAATACAATTTGCAAAGAGTTATTACTTCCTTTGAAAGTTTACGCACACTGGATAATGAGAAACACTTTAATTCTCAATTACGGATCACAGCAAGGACCTGTAAAATAGTTCAGATTCTCAGATAACATCACAACTTCGAAATATTTCTAACAATAATAGAAATCATCTCAGCTCTAAACAACAATACCGAAGCACTTAACGGACATCGAATATCAAATAAACAAATCGTTGCTGTCAAAATATCTTGAGCGAGCGCGTAGGAAGCGGAACCCATTCTGATTATCAAAGAGTATTTAAAGGAGATGGATATTTCTGGACACATAAGAATTATTATATCCTCTATGTTGATATGTTGAAGGAAAAAAGATTATATTTTTTAATTCTTTCATCATAGCCAACATCAACGTTTTATCAAAGATTTTTCAGTCTTTTTGTATTTTTTTTCTTTTGATACATTAACACATGTAACTACTACCTATAATATAACATATATAACGTTATTGCTTAATAACACTATTTAATAACAGATGGTCTCATCGTGCGGCTTAAGACTAAGCAATTAATTCCTAAATACATGGCCATTACTAATGTAAAGAAACATACAGAAAACATCAAAAAAGTGCCTAGATATCGTACGCGTTTGCGATATAAAACAAAGATCGTGACTTTATAAATGAGTAGCTGACCCGGCGGACTTCGTACCGTTTTGACAGTTTCCATCATAGAGTTAAATATATATCAATGGTTTCCATGACAACAAAACAAACAAATCATTTTGTATTGGAAAATTGTCGTTTTTAGTATTTTATATATTTTTTAATATAGCCTATGTTACTCAGCGCTAATGTAGCATTCTAATGGTGAAAGAATTTTTTAAATCGGTCCAGTAGTTTTTGAGTTTATTTGTTGCAAAAATACATACATACAAAAATACAAAGGTTTCCTCTTTATAATATAGATTAGTATACAGGGTGGCTCATTCAAATCGGTCAGTATGGGAATGTCTGAAACTATAAGACATACGAAGATTTGTTCTTAGGAACCATGTCACCGATTTTGATAAAAAGAAAAACTGCATTCATACATTTGAAAAAAAACTGTACCCAGCTCGGGAATCAAACCCGGTTGTTTTGAAAAAATAAACTTACACTTTTTCTATTTAAATATCGATTGTGTAGGTCTTAAGCTGTAAATGTCTCTAAGAAACATGATGTCTAAAATGAATAAAATGCATTGTTTTGACATACTTTAATTTATCATAGTAGGTGTTCGAAGTGACCACCGTTACAATATTCAACAAGTTAAGGCATGTAAAATTGTCTCTATGACTGTTTGTATGTACCTCTCTACTTGTTACATACACCTTATCATGTGGCATTAGCATTGCATTAAATCTTTAAAATATTAAAATAATAAAAAATAATTATTAAAATATTGTATTGAAAAAAACGGTGGTTACTTCGAACACCTACTATGATAAATTAAAGTATGTCAAAACAATGCATTTTATTCATTTTAGACATCATGTTTCTTAGAGACATTTACAGCTTAAGACCTACACAATCGATATTTAAATAGAAAAAGTGTAAGTTTATTTTTTCAAAAGAACCGGGTTCGATTCCCGAGCTGGGTACAGTTTTTTTTTCAAATGTATGAATGCAGTTTTTCTTGTTATCAAAATCGGTGACATGGTTCCTAAGAACAAATCTTCGTATGTCTTATAGTTTCAGACATTCCCATACTGACCGATTTGAATGAGCCACCCTGTAGATTAAATAATTAAAAATAGTAAGTCAGCAACATATTATTCTAGCAACAATTGAATTGAGGAGGAACTGAGATTGAGGAGCTCGATAGCGCAGTGGTTAACGCGCCCGGTCTGCGATTGCTAACGTTAAGCAACATTTGCATAGGCCGGTCATCAGATGGGTGCCCAAAAATGTATCATCTCGAGCTCTTCCGTGCTTTGAAAGGCACGTAAAGTCGTTGGTCCCTGCTGCATTAACAGTCGTTAACCACCACTGCACCGCACTGGGCCCGCGTGGTGGTTCATGGCCCGTTCTCCCTATCCATCCATAGGGTAGGCTCTTGCCCCAGCAGTGGGGACATAAAATAAGCTGATGATGAACAATTGAATACAGACCACTTTCTTCCTAGCTCTGTCATCCGTCATCAACTGGTGTCCAACACTGGGCTGTCTGTGTCGGACACTGGGTTTCGCAACAATTTATTTTGCATTAGCAACTGTCAGTGTCACACCGGAAGTCGTCGGGCGCCATTACAGGCGACAATATAACGCCACTGACGTCTTATGTCCTAACTGTTGATGATTCATGGCCATGACAAACAAGGGTTACGTGCAAACGGCGCGGCGTTTTATCTTGGTTTCTGCTAAGTGCCAGCAAATGGAGCAAGCTTGTTGTTATTATGAGTTGTTATTACACATTCTTAAAGCTATTTTTTTTGTGCTACGTTACTGAGAATTTGAATGGCAAAATCTTTACTCTCCTCGTTTGTTGCCAGATGCTTTAATAATAGAAAAAGAAATATCATAATCCAAAAATATTTATTTCAGTAGTCTTTTTTTTACGGATAAGCACAGTGCTTTCATCTCACAATCTATCACAATAATACGGCCCGACAGATTTCTGCTTTCGTAAGACATGGCAAGCGATTTATCGCACCTAGGTGCAAGTTATATTCTCCAAGAAATCGATCACGTAAAAACACGCCGCGTCCCTGATGCGGCGTGTGCGTGGCAGCACCAACAGCCTCCTGGGCCCTTAGCCAAAGTAACATTACAAAAACGATAGCGAAGTTCGAAAATAACAAAATGTATGGGATTGACATAAGCCGCGCTAAACCACGTGGTCAGCGTAATGTCAATCCCATACATTTATTCTTTTCTAACTTCGCTATCGTTTCGCTATCGTTTTTGTAATGTTACTTTGGCTACGGGCTCTGAAGACTGTCGCGGCGAGACTGGACGTAGACAGTGCTATAATGCAGCACCGGACTCGCGTCCAGCTCGTCAAAGACAGTAAGATTACGTTTAATCAATTTTTGTACTAACATAGCTTATAAGATTACCTATTGTTACTAACACTATATGGACCCTGTCCGAAATAAATGATTTTATTTATTTAAAAAAGAAAACAGGGTGCTTAATGCGAGTTTAATTTACCATTCATATGTTTTACGAAAACTGGGATCTGTCTGACTATTGTGATAGACTATAAATAATGATTTTTTCATATTTGCGCCGTTTGGGGTTGAAACTTTGGGACCATGGGGACCGTCAGCTCGAAAGATTTTTCAAGAAATTTCCGCTCGCCTTATAGATACCACTGGCGCGTATTTTGGCCAACGTTTAAGTTTGGTCATCCAAAGAGGCAACGCCGCCAGAGCGTCCTGGGCACTCTCCCGTTTGGCAGCGATTTGGAGTCCCTTTTTTATTTGTAAAAATTATGTGCATATTTTTATTTCCATTTCCTTTTTTTTTTAATTTATGTTGTAAATAAATACAAAAATTTATAATTAAAATTATTTTTGGATAATGATTTTTTTTTATTTTATTAAAGCATCTGGCAACACACTATGAGAGTAAAGATTTTGCCATTCAAATTCTCGGTACTGTTAACGTGTTCAAATGTCAAGTAAAACTCGCATTAGACATTCTTTTCATTAACTAAACGAGTGCACGCGTTCGATCGTTTCGTTTGCAACTCGCACTCTGTATTACCTTAAACTGAAAATTAACATCGTTATGTGGATCAGAATAACGCAACGTTATTAACACATAACGGTGTTTTTGATTAGCGTTTCGTTAACAGCATTTTGTAATGTTTCTGTTTACAAAAACTGTAATAGAAGAACGAGAATGCATATCGCGTCTGAGGCCTCCACTACTACTGGAAATGAAAATCTTTACCTCAAAAATAGATATATCCTATACTATATCCGATATACCTTTAATTTAAAACCTACATAACATATTAAGAAATAGATATTACTTACATATTAATAATTATAATATTATGAATTTAAAAAATAAAGTATTTCTGATAATGCAAAAAAAGGATGATTAACATCGTTCAAATGAAGGTATGTTTTTTTTTCTTTATTTAACTGTCGAACTTGGTCAAATTGTGTACATTGTTTGGGGTTGCATCCCAGTTCAATATTCTCGATATTAATTATAATTTTGTGGTGTATTTTTGAATGTGACCTGTTAAAGTAAATAAAAAAATAAATAACGATCGGTCTCTTAGAAATCAAAAAAAAAAAATTGACGACAAGCATTCTAATATCTTAAGTTATTTATGATCAAGTTCACGTATGAACTTGATCATAAAATAAAACTCTTTATCCTATTGAAATGAAACTACTTTAACAAGTCTACTCGCGCTTATCTTACACATGAATTTGAATTAATGTTTATCCTGAATTTTCGAACCCTTTGCAAGGTCCGTGGTCACAGGGAGTCTCTTTATCTTATTCAACACATTATTCTCTCTCCTAACTCAACCACTGAGCGAAATGACGTCGAGTCGAGATACAGTAGTACCAGCTACCGTGTTTATTTGCCTGAATACCGGAAGCGTCATCTTTACAAGCGTCCGTCGGACGTACAAATCATATACAGTTAAACGCATTTTTGATACTAAAAGAACATCATTTCTTTCCATCATCATCATCAGCCCCCATCAAGGTCTATTATTGGGCTCTGGAAAATATTATTAACGCTCTATTGATACCATAAAGACGACATATGACGAAAGATGACATAAAGCTTATGTGCTTGTGTTAGGCACGGGTTCACGTCAGGGTGCCTATTGTGAGTTTTTTTACCATCCGTCGATTTTTACCGTCAATCGAATGAATGATTACGTTTCAATCATCATCATCATCAGCTCATTTTATGTCCCCACTGCTGGGACACAAGCCTTCCATATGGATGGATAGGGAGGACAGGCCATAAACCACCACGCGGGCCCAGTGCGGTGCGGTGGTTGTTAACGACTGTTACAATTTGGCGGTCTTATCGCTTTAAAGTCAGACAACCAGTCGGATGGAGAGAGCTAATAAACTGTAAAGAGGTGAAACTATTAAAATGTACGAGAATAGGGTGTATTTTAAAAATGAAGCAAAAATAATAATAATTATAAATAAACCATATATTTAAATAAACCTACTTAAACATAATAATATAAAGTAGTCTCAAGTAGGAAAGTAGCGGATATGGCAGCTTTGTAGCAGGACAGGGAAGTTCTGAATTTTTACACTGCTTTTTAATTGTTGAGTGCTTTTAGTGCCATCTATCCAACGATCATTGCAACCGATAGCCAGTGCAGCCGCCCGGATTGCGGAAGACCCAGGTTCGATTCCTGGCTAGGTCGTGTAGGCATTTAATTTGTTCACTGTATTTTATAAATATTTAATTCAGCTTCAGTGCAGCAATTAGCACTTAAACATAAAAATAAAGTGAAATTTTATGGTATTTTTTGGCAAAGATAACTGGAGTCGGACACTGGTCTTCTGAGTCGACCATTGGCGCCACGACGATAGCTAAGTTAAGTTCTGGCTTTAATATTGTTTAAATGAAACAACTTTTACGGATCTACTCGCGTTTATTTTACTTTACACATTATTTAATGTTTATCCTGACGTTTCGAATCCTTTGCAGGGTCCGTGGTCACAGGAAGACTGAGGTGTTGGTCATCTCATAATTAGTTAGTAGCTTGTATACCCTCATTTAAATTTAATCAGGTGCGTTCCGTTTTACGCAGAAAGAGCTTACAGTATCTTTTGGTCTGGCGGTATGGTGTTGGGGCTGGGATTTAATATTTTGTATGATGGGGTTCCAGGCTGGTGGTAGACTCCAACCATCTTCTCTATTAAAATTAGGATGTTTTTTAATTTCAATAGCTTCGCGTATCATCCTAGGGACGAATCGTTGTTCTCTAGCGAGCACTTGTGGTTTATCAAATCTGATGTAATGGTTGGGCCCCTCTAGGGAATGTTCGCATACTGCAGACTTATTTTCGCGCCTATGCTTGACGTCGGCTATGTGTTCTTTAACCCGGGTTCCTATACTTCTCTTTGTTTGCCCGATGTAAGAGAGTAATAAACGCGAGTAGATCCGTAAAAGTTGTTTTATTTAAATGTTTACTGTTCGCGTAAACTTTAGAAAACAATATTTAATATTTTTATTAGATAATAATATGTGTAGCCGTTTGTGCGTTATTGATCGGCATGTGACGCGCATTGCTGGCTATAATGAATCATTAATGCAAGCAAATGACCCTTGACCTTTCAAACAAGCAAACGTGGAAAATAGAAGAAACAAATGATTAGTGATTAATGAGTGAGTGTATATGTACTGTAAACTGTATGTCTATATGGTATATGGTTGAACATTTATTGAATAAATTTGACAGTTTTGAATAGGTTCATGCGCAGGCGTCTGTACAAGTACTTTTTAAAACATTGTGACTAATGTTTACTGCTATAAAGAGGTAAAGTTGTTTGTTTGAGGAGTGTAGGTAATCTCTGGCAATATTGGTCCAATACCAAAATTTTTTTTACTGATAGAATGATACATTCCTTGGGGTAACATAGGAGACATTTATTATTTTTTTTAAATACGAAATCAACGTTGACGGATTCACGGGAAAAGTGCTAGTAAAAAGATAAAGATGACCAACAATCATAATACAACATTTGACAAACGTCAAATAGGGTAGGTCAGTGGCATTTTTTTCTTTCATCATCATCATCATCGTCATCTCCTTCAAGGATCTCCACAACGACCGGTTTTGTATTTTGTTTTTGTCTTTAAAATATTAGAAATCAGCTACTGATTTTATTCTTTAGCAAATTCTACGAAATGATATGTATTTTTTTGGTTACAAATACTGTGTCGTATACTGGGCTTAAAGTTTCAAACACCGGTGCATTACCCTACTCGCTAAATAACAACCATTCAAGATTCAAACCTAAGATTTTACTAATTAATTAATTAATTAATTAAGAAAACATCCAAATTACAATAAAGAATGGTTGAATTAACCTACCACCTGCCTTGCCTGAGATTCTTAAATCTACCTCCAACACAATAGACCTGCGTGAAATGGAACGCACAAGATTCAGTTAGCGTAGTTAGGTAGAAACAAAAATATTTATGAGACGACCAACACCTCAGTCTCTCAGTATCATCACAGACCCTACACAGGTTCGAAAAAATTCAAAATTACTTTTTGAAAATAATTTTCAGAAACGAAAACTCATTGCCATAAACTCTATGATGGTGGGAGACTTTGTAGCAAGAAGAAGCCGCAAGAAACTCGGCAAAGTCAATTTCTTTCCTCGATTCTTACACGATTTCAGTAAAAATAACCAATAAAACCCTACTGCGCTGGATTCATTGTTACTTTTATGTCCACATTTTCCAACCATTGTCTTACGCTACATTACTTCGATTGCTATTGTTTTGAGTAGTAATACATACGCAATAAGATGCATAAACTTGGTAGAAAACTTTTTGCGATTGCATAAACTAGAGTTCATAACTTACACTTTCTTTGGATCCATTTGCATGGTAATCTACATATAATGTAAAATCACCTTTTGTATCGAAATAAAAGATTTATGAAATATGTGAGTATATCCAATTCAAAGCTTCAAAATTATAAATATATAATTATACGAATTAACCATAATATTTAAAAAAACAATATGAAATTGAATTCTCGGTCCTCAACAGTGGGGACATACGATGTACTGATAATGATGATGACCAAGAAAGCTTGTTTTAAGTCCGCCTGGCTAGCTGCAACCACATCATCTAAGTCCGTCATTCCGACTGTTATAGATAATATGACATATTAAAGGTAAAGTGTCAAACACTGGGTGCCATTACGATATCAATGATTGGATAGATTTTTATCGTCCTTAACCATCAGGTTAGAAGCGCTTGGTCTTCTGATCCCAGTAGTGAAATAAAAAAAAATGTTTTACCGGAAGTGTGTCAAACCATAACCGCTTTACAGTTAACGCGCTATAAAATGGCGTCCCTGATTCTTTAGTGAAACGAATCAGAAGTAGGTTTATAATAGGCGAGTTTTGATTAACGAGCTCCTAATAAAAATGAATGCATCTTGCGTAAGACGCGTTGGGGGTCTACCACTGACTCTTGAAGCTTCAATTGTTACACCATAGACAATTTCAAAGAAGCTGGAATAGTGGTCGCCCAGTGGTCGAAATTTGACAATATATACAATGTTTATATACTTAATACATATTATAAGTACATAAACTTTATCTTTCTGCACTCCTTCTCCATTAGAACTTTCATTATGCCAAAATATACACTCCTCCTTGCGCGATAATATGAGCTTAAAAAAGGGTACAACATTTTTCCTTTACTTATGAATATATAGATATTTATATGCTTTAGAGTGGTATAGGTGAGACTGAGCTATTTACTATTACACTGTATTATAACAGTAATGCAAAAGAACGCTACTTAGCGGCAGAAATAGGAATTAGGGTGGTCGTTTGCATGTCGTATTCTTGGCAGAATCTTAGGACGAAGCTTTGTTACAATCCTAGCAGTGAATGACATTGTGGAAATTAAAACTTTTACGTGATGTAAATTTGTTAACTTAGATTGTTGATTTTGTTTTTTTACATGTTGTGGTTGTCTTTTATAATTTTTGTGTTTATTTGTAATGGAAAGTATCCTGCTATGACAGGGCATTTTCCAATACTATTGACGCTGTAAGGGACGCTGTAAGGGAGACAAGAGCTTGACACTTGCTGAGTTTCTTGATGGTTCTTTTCTATTTAGTTCTATTTAGTTTAAAATTGGTTTCGAATTTCAAGTAAAGTACGTTGTCACACTCAGCCCCATCGTTCTTACCATCAGTTCAGACAAAGGGGAAGCGTCTCTTGTCTATGGAATATTTTAATTAACAATACTCCTCATTTAATTTGACGTCCATGTCACGTCCATTAATTTGCATGAGTGTCATCGCTAATAAAGAATTGCTACTTTTTATTGGACGCTAACTGCTAAAGCTGATCAGTAGTCCATTCGTGAAGTGCCTATTGCAGTAAGTACATTGGTCTAAGTTGGTGTTGCGCCTTAAATGGAGGCTGTAAGGTCCGGCGAGCCATGCCAGACTGTCTGTCTGTTAGCCTACGTGACTCCTGGCATAGAGGATACTTATTCAATTTGATTTATTACTCTTATAAATGTTGATATTGTCAAGATAGGTTTCCATGAGTATTACAGTAATATTGTAGAATTTAATAAATACTTTTTGGAACTATCATGGTCACAATCGCAAGTCACGATATTAGTGAACCTGGGTCAACCCGAGCCGAGGTCCTAGCCTTTAGAGGTGTCCTTGGGTTGTTCCGCTCCATAATCCGAACCGCTCGGAGAATCTAGAAGAGAACGGGGACACGATTGTGTGATGCTATTCCCTCTAGAAACCCTCTGACGGTGTTTCGATCACACGGTTTGAGTCTACCAAAATGTTCAAGTACGAAAGGCAGTGGGTTCGTTCGAGTCCCATCTGAGTTCAGTCGTCCATTTTCAAGCCCTAGTTTCAGTTTGTAAGTAAATATAATATAGCATTGTAAATGAGAAATAACTGTTTGACTAAAAACTATTTTTAAGAAGATAACTTTTTTAATTATCTTTTATTTTCACAAACTCTTTGGTATCAGATAAGTATTTCTTTGTAACTGCTCCTTTAAGAGCAAATTCTTTAAAAATTCCAAAATAAACATTGCGCGACTGGCATCGTTTGTCTGAGCTTAAACGCCTGCCTTCATAACATGAATCTTCAAAATGCATTCTTACACCTCAACCATAGACACTATTTTAGCATCGACAATGTTGCACATGACATTTCGAGAACTGTACAGACGCCTGCACATAAACCTATACAAAACTGTCAAATTTCTTCAATAAATGTTCAACCTTAAGCCATACACATAAAGTTCAAAGTCCATTGAGGAGTTGACAGTTTGTAGTAGTTTGATGTGCTGCTCGTGTGTACATTAATTATAGTCTGTGGTCTGGGGCAAAACAAAAGAATTCGACGCCAACAACGGTTCGTTTCTGAAATCGGTAATCAGTACGATCTCTTGCATGTGTTGTGCAAATGTGTACAAATGCAGATTGTAACATAACTATAGTTTATATCCTACGTAGTAAACATTCATTTGTGTGTAGTAGCAGCACAGAGTACGTATACACTCTGTGGTAGCAGTGCATTGACATGCAGCTTAAAGTCAATGTCTTTTTTTAAAATTAGTACCTATTTAAGATTACTCCGTACTCCTTTTGCATCATTAAAACTTATGCTACGGCTACGAAAACATCTGATATTTATAGGTGCAATATTTTAAAACAAGGCAACGAAGAGCTTCTAAGGACTTTTCATAGATTTTGGAGCTTAATCTGGACAAATACAACAAAAACAACCAAAAACTTAAATAAAACTTGAGATTTGGCAAACAAGATTTTTGCACTTTTTACGGTAAATACACGAACATTTTTTTCATCATCCATTTAGGAAATATAGAAATTTTGTGACTAACGAAACCATATTTTTAACCGACTTCAAAAAGGAGGAGATTATCAATTCGGTTGTATTTGATCGAAGGGTTGTATATATGTTTTAATATATAAATATTTAGACGCTAATTTCATGACAAATGGTGGGAAAGTATCGTCAGCGGTTTTGTTTTGTTTTATAAAATGTATGTTATGTCGAACATTAATGTCAAAAATGGTGGATTATTAATAAAATAAAACAAAGTACGAAGTCATAGACAAAAGAAAAGAAAAACAGTGACTTCCTTGCTAGTCGTCCTGTGACCACAGACACGGACCCTGCAAAGAGCTTGAAACGTCAGGATAAAATTAATAATTTGTAAATAGAGTTGACAGAGAATAAGCTCCGAATAGAATATTCCGTGTTTTGTTCCTGCCATGTAAACATAATTTCAGATTACAGTAAAAGAGACAAAACACGGGATAACTAATCCTTTCTTATTCTCTGATTATTTGTAAGGCACTAAGTAGGTATTTAGCAGTTCGCTTACAAAGGGATATAAACATTGAATATCGGTAGGTATTTTAAATTAGGTTGGTGGACGTGTGACGCCCTAGCCCGTCGGCCGCCAGTCCACTTATCTTGTATTTGGGTCGCCTGCGTGCGCCTGCGCCATCTGCTGCGAGCACTTTAGTCCTATCTGGGACTAGACTTATTGCGACTTTGTCCGTGAAGTTGTGAGATATTTGTGCCGTGTGAAAGGAATATTTGATATTACTAGCTAACCCGGCAAACGTTGTTCTGCCATATAAATTGGCAAGTGAATTATTTGGATATTTTGTTTATACAACAATGTACTAAAATCGCGATTAAAAATGGGAAGGTGGGGGGTAAGAGGGTGAAAATTTGGGGTTACAGATATTTTTGATGCCAAATAAAATAAAATAAAAAATAAAATTGTGAAAAAAAATAAAAACAATAAAAATCTTGATTCTGAACCTAGCGGCATGAAATACACTTTACGACCTATTCTCATACCTACCTAACATACTTACATTTAAAAAAACATAAAAATCGGTTGAGATTTATATAGCAACCACATAAATAAATAATAAATAAAATAAAATAAAATACATTTATTTCGACCACTTTAGATCATACAGGCATTTCATTGAATTCACACCGCACATAGCACCGTACATATAACACCGAAGTATATAAGTTGTCTTTATAAATGTTCGCATAGTCTCCAATTTTAAAATTTTACTTGTAAACGAATAAAAAAATATAAAGGTAACAACGAACGAAAGTAACTACTTCACTAAGTGACTTTGCTAATGCTAAAATCGCTATATCATAAAAAAAAACTTGTTACCAACAAACCACTAAGTTAATTATGTTAACAAGCAAAGGAAGCAAAGGAGTGTAAGTAATTAACTTGACATCCAATGATCAAGCAATTAGTTCCATCAAAGCAAACGAAACGACAATAAATCACAGGAAAAAGTAATGTTTAAAAAAAGAACAGCGTTCGAAATGTCATGTTCGTACAACACCGCGGAACCATAGACGATCTAACTTTTTCATTTTGTTTACACAATGCGTGTTTTTGTTTTTTATATCTGCTAATCGCATTGGCAAGGAGGCCATCGGACCGCGGCATTAGAGGTTTCTACATAATCAAGAATGTAAATTGTTTCAAATCGATATAGTCTTTGGCTGATAAATTGATATTCATACTAATGATTCTTAATGAATGACACTGATAACGGTGTAGAGCAAGTCCGATGTTTTTATTGTTACTGATAAGGTTAATTAGGTTTTTAGAAAATATAACTAATAATGATTTATCGTTTCGAGTAATGTATGGGTTGACTTTTGGTTGCTTTGCCCTAATGCGTGAGATAAGGCGGAGAGCAAGATAATATCAAACCTTTTATTTCTTATGAAAAGAAAAAAATGTCTAACTTTAAGTTCTAATTTTAAAAAAAAGAAGTAGCAAACGGTTTTTTCGACTCACAATCTTAAGTGTAATAACAAATAAAGCTATTTCATCATCATCATCATCATCGGCCTATCTTAGGTAAGTATGTTAGGTAGGTATGAGAATAGGTCGTAAAGTGTATTTCATGCCGCTAGGTTCAGAATCAAGATTTTTATTGTTTTTATTTTATAAAGCTATTTACTAAATCAAATTCACAACCTTACATGATTATTTTCCAAAACTCAATTAAACTCAACAAAGGACTAATTGACGCTATGGACTGTCAAAGAGTTTGTAATCAATCCACACTTGGTACCTCACCTAGTCCAGTTCCGTTCCAATTAATACTGTTTGCTAATTAGTGCAATAAATCCAATCCACGTTTAATCTAGGTTGTTTTGAAACCACTATTGGTTGATCAATGAGACAGGGCTGGCTTCAGGGCCGGTGCAACGGAGCCACGACTGGAGTGACCCGGTCCCTAGCTTATCATTACTTTTGTTATCATTAAAATATTTCTATCATTTATTTCATCATTCATTATCATCTATTATTAATTAAAATAATTGTTTTAATTTTACAGTATCTACAAACTTTTTCATTAGCTAAAAGTGCAAATCGCACCAAGCCATTAGCTTAAAAAAACAAAACTGGAACCCCGGGTCTTTATTCCACAGAGTCCGCCTCTGTATTGCAACATGGCCGTTACGATGACGATCGCATGTTCGCGGTGCGGTGCACGCGCTGCATTGGCTAATCCCGGTTTTAAGTAATCTTGGTCAATGCGAAACACCAGAAATATGCGTGTAATCTTTGTTACATGGAAAACAAACGACTTGCGATAATAACACTGGAATATTGACACGAGTATTTTGTTTCAGCAGCCATCTTGGAGTTTTCGGCGGGAAAGTGGAGTCAAGTTTACGGCTGTTATTTTTACAACCACAGATTGATTGAAGTAGTTATTAATTTTAGTTTGTGTAATAATCTTAAGTATTTTGTATCTGATATTTATGAGATATTTATGTACCTACTTTTTTAAATTCATGTTTGTAATAATTACAATCTAAGTGCGAGCGAGTGCGAGGAAGCTCGATGGCGCAGTGGTTAACGCGCCCGGTCTGCGAGTGCTGAGGTTAAGTAACTTTCGCAAAGGCCGGTCATTGGATGGGTGACCAAAACTTTATCATCTCGAGCTCCTCCGTGCTTCGGAAGGCACGTAAAGCCGTTGGTCCCGGCTGCATTAGCAGTCGTTAACAACCACCACTCCGCACTGGGCCCGCGTGGTGGTTTATGGCCCTTTCTCCTTATCCATCCATAGGGAAGGCTCGTGCCCCAGCAGTGGGGACATAAAAAATGAGCTGATGATGACAATCTAAGTATGTTTTCTTAATTTATGTCTATTATGCTTCCATTCTTGTCAGATTCCTCCGTGCTTCGGAAGGCACGTAAAGCCGTCGGTCCCGGCTGCATTAGCAGTCGTTAACAACTGGGCCCGTGTGGTGGTTTACGGCCCGTTCTCCCTATCCATCCATAGGGAAGGCTCGTGCCCCCTATGGGGACATATAAATGAGCTGATGATGACGATGATGAACATTTTATATCACATGATAGTCTGGGACTTGAAAATAAAGTATCAGCTGCCTAGCTTGCATGTCGTAAGAGCCGACAAGGGTTCCAAGATGCTCGAACATCAGGCGATCGGCTAGCAACCTAATCACTAGTGTTATCTATTCCACTTTTTGGAGGAAGAACGTGAGAGCATGCATGTATGTATGTATGTATGTAAGTATGTATGTATGTATGTATGTATGTATGTATGTATGTATGTATGTATGTATGTATGTATGTATGTATGTATGTATGTATGTATGTATGTATGTATGTATGTATGTATGTATGTATGTATGTATGTATGTATGTATGTGTGTATGTATGTGTGTATGTATGTGTGTGTGTATGTATGTATGATGTATGTATGTATGTATGTACGTATGTATGTATGTATGTATGATATTTTATAATCGGTCTTGCAACTGCCGATGTTGTAATCAGATGATGTTTTGTTTACACCTATGTGATAGGTTATTGATTGACAGCCGACAACGATCGACAGTATTGTAAATATTTAGCCGAATCTTTTTTTGAAAGATTTCTTAAACTCCTTACCGCACTTTCATGTTTGGTTTGTAGGGCGTAGGTGGTACCATTTAACGTAATCGTATAGACTTTAAACAGAATTATAAAACGTTCTTTGCATCTAGATAATATATGGTAGGGTTGCCAGTTTTCACCCTATTATAAAATATAGTCATAATCAATATCATCTCAACCAAAAGACGTCCACTGCTGAACAATACCTTCCCCAAGGATCTCCACCGACCGGTTTGCTGCTGCTCGCATAGCTGCTACCCACGACTTTTACCAGATCGTCGGTCCAACTTGTTGGAGGCCTGCTTTTTTTTTAAATGTTATACAGGTACTTTGTAGTAGGCAAAACTATAAAAAAACTAAAATGTTCAAATAATTTTTAACGCAAATTTGTTGCGAACAAATTACAAAAACACAAATGTTGAAAAAATTCCCACGAGCAGGATTTGAACCTGCACCCTTCTGACATACCGGATAGTTGTTAACATTGAATGGGCGCCATTGGCTTTCAAAGTAAAAAGTGTTGAATAATTTCGGAGGCTGGTTAGAACCACGATAGCTCAATTGGAAGAGCACCTGATCCGGTATGTCAGAAGGGTGCAGGTTCAAATCCTGCTCGTGGAAATTTTTTCAACATTTGTGTTTTTTTATAAAATAACTAACTTAGGGTAATAGTACCAGTGTCCGACACTTAAGGCCAGTGTTCGACTGAAATTTCGTTGCCAAACAATAACTTAGATTTTCATTGAAATATTAAGGGATGACAGTAAAGAGGCGAAGGTCATGCAACTGTGCCGAAATATCGGATACTTACATATAATACACATGATAAGAATCCCGTTAATAATTACTGTAATACTATTATATATGAATGATTATTTACATATAATTTAACGCAAATATTGTTGCGAACAAATTACAGTTTAAAAAAAGACAAAGTGTTGAAAAAATTCAACGAGCGAGATTCGAAGTCACGACAGCATAGTTGGCAGTGCACCTGACTCGACATATCATGGGGTGCGGCTTCGAATCCCGCTCGTGGAATTTTTTCAACACTTTGTCTTTTTTCAAACTATAATATATGCCCTAAAAATAGGTGGTAACCCTACAAGTGACTTTAGCTACCGTTATCTCGTCACCGAGCTGTATAAATGTTAAACTGCAAATACATTGTATCACTACGCAGAAGTTGATAATTTACCGAGATTATGAACACTCCAGACTGTTTGTTCGAAGCGGTATTAACATAGCGGAATATGATGCATTACCGATAAATGGTACTCGTAACCTCTACCAACATCTACTTGCGATTTTTTATATTTGATCGTGTTTACAAAAAGGAAAATTTAGTATAGTAAATTTATTATTTGAACTCTCCTCGTTTTACCTTGCCTCCTGGAGGGTTACTTTAAAGTAAATCGAAAAATCCGAAGCACTCTTTGCCTGACTTTTTTTACTTTGGATAACTCGTCGCCCGAGTACCACCGCGCCCGGGGAGACGCTGATGGTTATGTGGGATTCTCCCCTGCAGCTCCAACCTCCCTGCACGGCATGAGGGTCTCGACAGGGATTCGGAAGGAGGGGCCTACCCACTAAAAACCACTGTACATCCCCTTCACGTGCCGCAAGGATGACTGGGATCACCGGTCTGGCAGTCACCATCAGTGTTCCCTCTAGCGGCAACACTTTGGCAGACCTGGGAAATGAATCCAGGACCTTTGGGTCCGATCGGACCGAGCGCTTTTCCACTCGGCCACCGAGACGTTTAGAAAAAAGTATTTATATAAAAATTTCCAGATTTTTCTTAGAAAAATCATTACACCTAACCTTGTTTCTGCAGTGTAGTTAATAAATTTCACTAAAAAAACCATATGAAATAATTATTTACTTACATATAATTTTACGCAAATATTGTTGCGAACAAATTTGAAAAAGACAGTGTTGAATCCCGCTCGTGGATTTTTTTCAACACTGTCTTTTTCAAACCATACAAAAATTAAGTTGTATGAAAGTCAGTGTTTACATTACAATGTCATGTTTAACGCTTGCAATTTCTTTTTTTTTATCTTTAATTATTCGCCGCGCAACTCATGTCAGTTTCTGTGAAGTCACGACATCATTTTTTTATTACGACAAAAAAGTATGGTCAAAGACTTGTTGTATTGGCATCCAGCGATTATGTCATTACTTAATGATTGGTTTATTGAGCATTCGCTCATTAACACTGACGATTTGAGACTATTATATAGAAAGCGATAGAATGGTCACAAATAACTTTGAGGCATGATTTCGTGATTTCTATCGCTTGTTCAATCATCCCATAGGCCGTGAAAACAATATATCAGCTGCCTAACTCCCGTGCCTTAAGAGCCAACTAAGGAACAAGCCCCCCAACCGCCTAACACTCTCGCTTTCGATCGCTTTGAAAGCGAGACCCTCGCCTCGCTTTCTAATATAATATCGAAATATAATATCGAATAATATCGAAAGCTATAGCTTTTGATATGTATAGCTTTTGATATTGCTTTCATATTGATTTCGAAATGACAAGATGACGCCTCCTCCTCGCCTCGCCTTCAAAGCGATCGAAAGCGAGAGAGTTAGGCGGTCGACCCCCAGGTGCCAAGAAGGGTTCCAAGACGCACATCTGAGCTACTAATAAGTATAATATAACTATATAAATTTCATTAATATAAGTAAATTATCCTTATCTTATCTTATCTTAGTAGGGGCCTGCAGAGGTTTCCCTCTCGAGTAACACTTCGACCCATCGGGACCTTTTCCTTTCACTCTTCTTCCTCTGTAAAGATAGATGCCATAAGTTTGGCAACGTCCTTAAGAGCGAAGAGCCTGAAGTCCTTCGGTTTCGGATAGGCCGACCCCAGGAGTCCCATTCTTTTCCTAGCCAGAGAGTCGCAGTGACACAGTAGGTGCTGCATTGATTCCGTTCCGTGATTGATGATCCTTACTAATAAAAACCACAGAAACGTAAATAATTTGTATTTCGCCATTAATTGTGAATTCACAAAACGTACCTGTTTCATAGAGAATAATAGAGTACTCGGAAAAAAAAAACAAAATTAAAATGTTTTTGAGTATGACGATGACACAATTGGCCACAACGCAACTTCTACTAACGATAAAACAATTCAACCCAATCATTACTCATTTAATGGTTGGAAGACACACAGTATTTAATTAAAATAAAATGACGCATTGCATCGTTAGTATTATTATTCTGTCGTAGAATACGTAAACAGAATTGGTAGCCTGACAGGAAACCTATGCTAAACTGACATCACCATACTAATTCGTAATGAAGAAATAAGAACTCCTTTAATAATTCCAACATTATTAATTCAAACAACGTGCAACAATATTGGCGCGAAAAGTCATAACTTTTTTATAGTTCCTTATTTGAAGTCTGTCTTGTGTCTTGTCTTGTTTCGCATTTATTGTTATACCATGGTTTGAAAATAACGCTTTGTATTATTCGTGAACATTTTGGACTTCTTGGCGGGAATGTAAAAAAAATGTGCTTTGTCGATGTGAAATAATGGTGGATTATTTACCGAGATATCAGTAGAGCCTTAAATCACAAGGGGGTTGGGGGGAAATCAGTTATTATTACTCATTTCTAATATATCTATATATCGGTAACTCGGTAAACAAAGAAAACATTGTTTTTATAAGGTACATGACAGTGAGTAAATTTTTTAACAAAATGGTAAAGAAAATTTATTAAAAAAAATCTTTTTAACCCACGATTTTGTAAGTCAATAAGAATGATTTTGTTTTGATTATGTTTTGATGCTTTGTATAGGGAAAACCGTGTAAACAAACGCCAAGTATGACACAGGACCACATAACATTCGGCTCAAAAACGTTTGGCATGAGTTTAAGTAAGGAAACATTAGAGGAAACATAACTATAAATTGGAACTGACCTCATCTTCCTCGTCGTCGTTGTACAAAGGGTCCAGGAGCATGTTCTTCCAGTAAATCACGTCCGGCGGTATCGCGTACGCATCGTGGTCCCGCATATTAGCGTACAAAGGGCTCTCTCTTCCCGCACCCTCGGAACTGGCACTCATGGAGCTACTCTCTACTTCAACACTGCCGCCGCACGAGCATCCCTCGTCCGTATAACTGTATCCATACTCGATCTCCTCGTAAATGTTTTCGTCGGTTATCGTGTCGCGCACCGGCTCGTACCCGTCGTCGGCAGGCCGGTCCGCCGTCATGTCGGCGACGTCGGCGACTGGCTCGGCCGCGTCGCACCTGTCTCCCACCTCGTGCAGCGCGTACACTTGGTAAGTGGCCGGCGCGAACTCGTTCGCCGTGTCGAATGACAACCGCGAGATCTGCGCGTAGTGCTGCGACACCACCCGGCGCAGGATCGCGTCCGAGTTGTGGAACCCGCTCGATTGGTACCACATCGCCGCGTATGTGTCCTTGCCGTCGGTCTCGTTGTCGGTGCTGCACTCCTTGTAACTCCAACAGGTGCTCTCCGAATCGCTGTCAGACTCTAACTTAATACACTCGGAGTTCGTTTTCACTTCCATGTTGTCGTAAATTGATGAGGATGTGGACGGAGTCTTGGGTCTAGTCCTGCGCGGCGGCGGCACTGGCGGCACACGAACCACAACACTTTCGATCACCGGACTATCAGCCTTATCGGAAAGAGAAGTAGCATCTTTGGCGCTCCTACAAGGAGTGCTTGTCACAAAAGATATGTCAGACAACGTTGATTCACCGTCACTGCACTCCTCTTCGACACTGTTCACTATTTCTTTGACAGACTCCGATTTCACAACACCGTTTTCCTGTTTTGTGTCGCTCATGCCTTCCAAACACTCGTCGAATATGTTCAGAATACTCAATGAGACTTCCTTTTCTTCTGGCGACAGAAATTTCTGATATTCCTCAAGTTTGTAAATCTCTATCCCGAGTTGCGAAAGGATTTCATCGAACGCGCTGTCGGGCGTTGTGCTAGACGCGTCTGATTCGTCCAAGGTGGGGGACTTGGGTCTCACGGTGACCAGCGGGTCGTACTCCTCGGTGGAAGCTCTAATGATCGACAGCCACGCGATTATCGGCTGAGCGGAGCGATCCGCGCCCAGTGTTGCCGCGACGGCGTTCGGAATCCAACTTGTCACATCGCACATTGTGCTCTCCGTTAAACCGCGATAACCGGTGTATGAATCACTATGTACCGCGAAGGGACAGGGTTTGACGCGAACATCGTGCGCCACACCGCTCTAAAACTCATTAGAGCACTACACTCTCCGACTGTCCGATATCGGCGACATTTGCACTCCACCGCGATTGCTTATCAACGCGCCTTATTAAAAACACGAGCGAGCACATCTCGGAAGCTCGCGACCTCCGCGATATTTTCGCCCATCACAATTTAGTAGGAAAAAAAAAACACTGCATTCGAAATTTGAAAAAAATCGTGGTACAATAAAATTCACTTCACAGCAAAACAGACTGGCCGTAATGAAAAAAAAGTAAACAAAATCGGAATTCCCGCCACCGACCGACACATCCGATTGAGGTATGTTCGCGCGCTTTTCCCCCGAACTTTTTAAATGGAGGAAGCGTCCGCGCGGTGCCCGTCCGGCGCGATAGTGCTGCGCCCGGCGCGGGTAATTAATCGACGCGCTCGTTCGATGCGGAGTCTGTGTGACCGATATTCTACGTTATTTCTGTGGAGCGCCGGCGGCGGCGGCGCGTGGCGTAACCACACTAAAAGCAATGCACTGTGCATTAGATAAACGGCCCAGGGTTCCCATCTGCACGGGATTCCCTGGAATCGTCACTACTTACTAGCGCACCATAAAATTTTATTAATGTCATTAATGACGATAATTATGAGGTTAATAAAGTATTGAGTCTAAAGTTTTTTAACGATGATTGAATACTAATTAATGGTGAGTATGCTGACTAATAAGTAAAAACAGTTTCTATTCGAAACAAATTAAAATAATCAATGGCCGTCCCACCAGTATGAGTTATAGAAAAACGCTTAAAATAGACCCAGTAGCTTTATGTCACGGTAAATTACTAAATAATGCCTAGTAAACCCTTTAAAAGGCAATATAAAAACAATAACGTAAAAATCATAATTCGGAAAAAAATACTTATAAAATGCAAAATGGAAGGTGAAACAAAAGGTTAAAAATCTGGTTCATAAATGCGTAAAAGAACTTCCAATTGATTTATTAGGTTACCAGCAACCATGGTATAAAATAGACATCGGTAACCCTGTAGCAATGATCTTGCGCAGAAACGCACACGCCATCTGATCGGACCGCTACATCCAATGAGGACTGCTATTAGTTTGTCATTTTCCAGAGCTCAACCTCGATTTCATATCGCATATTTGAACTTTTTTATCTACCTACTTACCTACCTATACATACATACATATATATACATCTTCTTACATACATACTTAGATACATACATAATAATATATCTTCAATAGAGTCGCTGGTAAGAACTGTGTTGGAATGACGATGGCGTACCAGGGAGAGGTTTAAACTTAGCATTTGGTGGCGACTGGCGACCGGCTGAAAAAGATATACCCACCACTGAAGTGGCAATCAGGTATACGGCCCGCCAGATATTAAGGGGTTACCTTAGCCAATGCGGGCGCACTTTAGCTCTGGAGATATTATCCTGTTTTTTGTTTTGGAGAGCCTGCTGATTGCCGCGGGCAATTTCAGAGTTTATCATCATTATCATTATTAGCTCGTTTTTATGCTGCTGGGGCACGAGCCTTCCCTATGGATGGACAGGGAGCACGGATCATAAACCACCACACGGGCCCAGTGCGGATTGGTGGTTGTTAACGACTGCTAATGCAGCCGGGACCAACGGCTTTACGTGCCTTCCGAAGCACGGGGGAGCTCGAGATGGTAAATTTATGGTCACCCATCCGATGACCGGCCTTTGCGAATGTTACTTAACCTCAGCAATCGCAGACCGGGTGCATTAACCACTGCGCCATCGAGCTCGTCGAAGCTCGAAACTGTTACTGTACTGTAATTATTCAGGACAGCTGTCGAGTCAGATATTGTACATAGATTAGGTACCTACATCACCAGGTTAATGACAAAGGTAGTAAAGAGTCAAGAAATACTCCTAACTGACTTATACTTCTATAAATAGGTACTATACTACTTTAATAGGAGGTACCTATTTATATTTAGATTTCACATATATTTGATTTTTTTTTAATTAAATAGTATAATGGCAGAGGCCATAACATAACCCTGTCAGTTGCATTGCAAGCTTCAAACTGATTTTACCGCACTTTTATTGTTTTTAAATAAATTGCATGTAATAAGGCTTATATATTGCTTTAGCGTTCTAAATTTATAATGTGTATGTAATTTTAACTATTTAACGAAAGTACCTATCTTAAACTATTGCACCTTGAGTTTCATCTTACACAATGATGCGGTGACGGCCATTTTGATTTAACAAACTACAAAGGCGTACAGCATTATTTATAAAAAGTTGCTAGTGCGGTTTGCGTTCGAAATTTGAAACCATGAATGAATAAAGCAAAAGCAACAAGTCTATGGGCCCATTCATAAGAAAATTTAATTTTCCGCGAACGCCAATTCGAATTCGTTAGTAGCGTTTAGAAGATAAGGTCGTAGTTTGTATGTGTGTATCGCTGTTTTGTAATACATTTCGGTGATAGCGCCGTCTGTCAATGGAGTTCGTTGAAAGCATTTCGCATATGCATTTGGTTAATGAAGGCAGCAACATGCTAAATATAGTGCACGTACTCGCCATAGATAATTTCCGTTCATGTTTGGTATTCCAATGTGCAAGGTTTCAAATAATGGAAAAGAAAGATGAAGATAATATTCCAAATTTAAATTATCTGAGTAAACCAACTTTTTGTTTATTTAATAATAATAATAGGTTTGCTTTCATTTTCTTTCTTTTTTTCCTTTAGTTCATGGCTTCGTGCGATTAGCACATTTAGCCAGTGTCAAAATAATTGGGGGGTTAAAGGTACTCGCGTGCGTAGGTTTACCCTCGAGACCCTACACGTGACCCCTGGGTGGTGCTAAATGAGTGGTGACACTGTCTGAGTGGTAGAGCCACGCTGCGTTGCAGCACGAAATGGGCCAGTTCGCCCGGCGTAATACCACCCTCTCACAGAATATCGGCGTGAAACAATGACACTCGTTGCTGTTGTGTTTCGTCTGGTGGGTGAGTGAATGTACCGGAGAAAGTAGGAATAGGGAGGGGGGCCTCCCTATTCCTACTTCCTCCTCAAGATCTAACTCCTTCCTCAAGGCCGGCAACGCATCTGCGATTACTTTAGTTTTGCGGGTGTCCATGGGCGGCAGCGATTACTTTCCATCAGGTGACCCGCCTGCTCGTTTGCCTTTTAATATTTGAAAAAAAAAACTGACAAGCAATACATAAATAAACAATATTTTCTTCCTGTATGATGATGATGAATGATAATAGAAATGAGAAGTGAGAAATGATAGACCCCCCAACCCCTCAAGTATCTCAGTGAAGATGTGGGGCTTTATTAAGTCCTCGGGCGGACTTCTTGAGAGAATTTGAAAAGTGACGTTGCACTGTTTTATTTCATTTGCCAACACTCACGAACACTTAACGGTTAATAATCCACCATTATTTTACATTAATATTCGACATAGGTAACACAAATTTTAGAAAATAAAACAAAACCGCAGACATGACTCTTCACTTTCCTGCCAAGAAGTCAGTTCGTTTTCTTTTTTAAAGGCTTGCTGGTAAACTTTTTAAAAACCATTGCAACAAGTGGGAGGCGAGGCCGAGGGCATTGTCCTATTCATCCTCGATTATTAGGAAGGGTCGCGATGACTCAAATAAAATAAAGTTAAAATAATGTTATAATAATGTTAAAAGAATGCGCAGCCGCGGGTCAAACGGAACGGGCAGATGCAACATCTTAGTTTTGAGCCTAATGTACCATTTTTAATTGGTGTGTGACGCTTCTAAACTATGAGTAGGTACAAGACTGTAGATAATATTACCTATACTCAAAGTCTATTCGTTAGAAAAGATAAATAAAATTGGGATCCGGCATATTATAGGGAGTCAAATTAATGAAAAAAAACATATAATTTCTTAAAAAATAAATCAACGAACTGTCGAAGTCTAAATTTACTTCCTTTAAGAATAAAAATTTTTTTTTTGGTTTTTTTTGTCGTACTCGGTGGCGTGCACATGGAGAGGCCTATGTCCAGCAGTGGATTGGTATAGGCTGATGATGAGGATGGTGATACCTTGTCACAAGGAAACGATAAAATATCAAAAATATTTTTTTCGTGAATTCATTCATCATCATACGATCCTACTACTAAAATGAGATTAAATGAAATGAATGAAATGAATATACATTTTTTTTTATATATACGGGTAAGCACAGTGCCTTGATCTCACCTGTTGTTAAGTAATAAGGTCAATGGTGGAAGCGCACTTCACCCGGGACCCTCAACTACTGAGGCACTGGCTATCTTATCTCTAGCTGCCGGAACACAACAATGCTACAAACATTGATGTTATGGCGACATATTTAGATAAGATGGTGATAGCTAGCCAGGCGGACAAATAAGTCCTACCACCAACCATACCGAGTACACAAAGATGTACCCCCCGCTGGGAATCGAACCCGGGTTCTCTGGGTCTAAACCGGTGGTCTTAACCACTAGACCACAGAGGCGGTCAACATTCATTTACTACTGATATCATATACTCATTAGGTAGGTACTTACTTTAGTTTTTTTTTTAACTAAGCCTAAACCAGCACTGGTCATTCGCCATGCTTTTTATAGCCCATATGCATTAAAGTAGAGTAGATGCGGCTAATTGGACGACATGGCTGTAATTAGAGATACTAAATTGCCTGAATTGGACCGAGCTGGGTGACTGGCCATCCGACTGATTCAATCTACGTCGGGATGTGTGTATGTGTGTATGTGATGGAGCAAGTGTTAAAACGACACCTCGGTTTGTGAACATTCAAAAAGGCTGATCCTTACTGGCGCTGTCATAAGGTCGAAAATACAAAAATATATATGTATGTATGTAAAAAAATATTTAAAAAATATTGGTTTTAGTTAACAAAGTATGCAGCTACAAAATTACGAATATTGATGTTATCAATGTATTTGAGTGGTTCCAAGCATATAAATCAAGTAATTTTGTTGTCATTTCAATAATAGTTTGTTAATTATCCTAATTTAATTAATTATTGTGGTATTGCTTTACATGTTGTCTGCACATGCCCGTGGAGTTACAGCATAACAATGTTACTGTGTCCTTGTTTGTTTTATTGTATTTTCTGTTGTAACTCTGTTATGTGTGGCTAATAAATAAATAAATAAATAATGTTTTCGAAAATAATTATGATAGAGTCAAAATTATACAATCCTGTATTTGGACTAGCAAATTCAAGATAAAGACATGATACTTAATCTAAAAAAGGTAGAAAGTTACGTTTGATTGATCACTAGCGCCCTGAAGACGTTTTGAAGAAAATAAGCGTTAATTACGTCAAAATACCTAATTATGAGTTACAAGTGGTTAAACTACATACCTATCAAAAGTATTCTCTAAAAAACAAAATAAGATAAACTTTCCGCCAAAACATCCAAAAACAAATAAAAGTTTTGGAAAAGCGGAAGAAATAAACAGAAAGAAACTATTAGTTTCTCTTCTATAGTCTATGCTCGTAATGCATTGCCCACATCGTTTTATACCACGCGCATTAATATATCTAATCGATACATCGTAAACGTTTTATTGGTTTCGTTCAAACCGCGATGCCAGTAAAAATTTAAACTTAGAACATTCACAGACAAAAATAATCACCAGCGTACAATAAAAAACTAATACTTTTTTGACGTACCTACCTATATAAAATGGAACACCATGATTGAAATTATGTTGAAGTTGTTGAAGTAGTCTCTGTCTGAGTTTGCTTAGGATTGATGACGAAAAAAAAAATTATATTCTGTGTGAATATGGTGCATATTTCTGATTAATAAATAGCTAGAAGACTTCTTGGCGGGAAAGTGAAGAGTCATGTCTGCGGTTTTGTTTTATTTTCTAAAATTTGTGTTATATCGAATATTAATGTGAAATAATGGTCGATTATTAACCGTTAAGTGTTCGTGAGTGTGCATGAGTGTTGGCAAATGAAACAAAACAGTGCAACGTCACTTTTCAAATTCTCTCAAGAAGTCCGCCCGATTTATTTGGTTTATGGTATATCATTATTGATATTTTTGCTACATTTAAAAAATACTTACTATTCTAGTACCTATGTTTAATAGTTTTACCTCTGATCTTACAGTTTATTAGCACTCTCCATCAGACTGGCTGTCTGGAAGAAATCGCTTTAAAGCGATAAGACATTTGGACAACCAGATCTCAGAAAACAGATTGAAACCTCTGATAAATTTACTGTCTTATGTAAAAACTTTTCCTTCTAATACGAGTATAAAAAACAAAGAAAAATAATTTCATCAAAGCCATTGTCACTTCCCCAGAGCAGATTTGTTAAACTTATTATAATATACGACATACATTCGAGAAAATTTGTTAAAAAAAATTCTGACTTCGTACATTTTGATCTCAAAAAATTAAATAAAAACAAATTTACGGTCATAACCAAAAGATTACTTACTTCTTCTCAATATTAAGAAAAATAATCTATTCCAAAGACGAAATTTTATTGTTTACAAAAAACGCATGAGATCCTGGAACCGGCCTCCTTGGATTGAAATAACAATATGTATCAAGTGACTGCTCCGCAAACCTAGTATTTATCATCCCACGCACAGCTGTGCTTATCAGATCGTATCGTGAAGTGACGCGTGCTCATCCATAATGTATGGGAGCAGGAAGACTATCCTATCATTATGGTATGCATCAAGGTCCAATGCAGATGGCCTGGTATTTTCTATTTGATTTTTTTAATAGCGAGAGAAATTGTTGTATGCTGTGTAAAGCCTTTACAGTGTTACCTGTACATATGGCCGGCGAGAACTTGTATTCGTAAAGTTTTATGAATACAAAATTTTCTTTTAGTATGTTTGTGCGTTTGCTAATTTCCACTAGACAGTAACGGTCTAAATAGAGTAAGTAAGTAAGTAATCTGGTCAATAGGCGCATGGTGTTGCTGTTTTGAAACGAATAAAATAAATAGATATATTATGTATCAAAATGATAATTTACTGTTACGCTAGATGCAGATAAAAACACACTTTTAGTAGCGGATGATTTCCTCTCTAATATATTCATATATTCATAACTCTAAGTTCTTTTCACAGACGTAACTGCAAACTACAACAAGCAGGGTTTGCGCAAAATTTAGCGAAAAATTTAGCCAGTGTCAAAGTAACAATATTTCTGTCCTGTATGATGATGATGAATAATAATAGAAATGAGAAGTGAGAAATGATATGCCCCCCAACCCCTCGAGTATCTCAGTAAAGATGTGGGGCTTTACTAAGTCCTCGGGCGGACTTCTTGAGAGAATTTGAAAAGTGTCGTTGCACTGTTTTGTTCCATTTGCCAACACTCATGCACACTCACGAACACTTAACGGTTAAAAATCCACCATTATTTCACATTAATATTCGACATAACACAAATTTTAGAAAATAAAACAAAACCGCAGACATGACTCTTCACTTCCAAGAAGTCCGTCAAGAATATATTTAAAAGAAATTCCTTAACCGCTCACAAAACAAAAAATAATTGATAGACGACGAGTAAAAAAAGAAACCATAGATAATACATAAATACAAAAAAAGGATTTGCTTGGGACACTATCTTCATATCAAACAAAATAATTATAGCAACCAATAAGGATCTATCAAAAGCAAGGGCTGTATAAAATGACGCCCGGCCCGTATGATTTGTCAAGCGATACATCATTTGTATGTTGAATGTCAACACATTGTATAGGTAATATTATTGTTATGAGGGAAGCTATTATCACTATTATGAGGGGCCCTGTGAATTAGGTTATCATTTTTAATTAACATAAATAACCCCATTTCGTTTTGTGCACTTTTAATGAAAACACGTGGAGGTGGGAGGTACCATAAGGTACTAATACGTAAAAGTAATAATACTTTAATAACATTATAATGATTATTTACATATAATTTTAAGCAAATATTGTTGCGAACAAATTACAATTTGAAAAAAGACCAAATGTTGAAAGAGTTTGCTGTCTACGGTACGTCTATGGTAGTGTAAATGAGTTTATGGGCTGTCAGAATCACTACAATTAATGGGTATTGTTGGTTTAATGCTCTAAGGGTATTGGCAATCACCACGCTTGCCAAATGTGGAAATGAAATTTGAATTGAAATTTATGAAAAGAGTAATATGCGTGTGTGTCAAATACATGGTAGTGTGTGTAATGTTTGTTTTATTGATTTAATGTATTTTTTATGCATAATAAAAACAAAATTAACATTCTGCAATCTTTCTCTATATAAACTACAAGTGTGCAAAATTTCATACTCCTCCGTAAGCGCAATTTTCGTAAAAAGGGGTACAAAGTTTTTGCTTCACGTATTAATATATAGATTAAAAGGTTCCTCAGGCCGTCGTTGCTGATCAAACTTCGGATTGCCACTCCGGTGATTGCCCAGTTCGGTTTCGGTTCCCGGGTCACCCTGGTGGCAAGATAGGGGTAATGCTGGAGTTTTTTTTTGTGGGTATGCCTCTTTTTTGGACAAATGTTTTTTTGGGACTGGGTAGAGCGTGAAGAGGTCGGGAAGAGAGTCCCAGGTAACCATCTGCATCTCCCTGGAGTGCCCCAGACAGTGGAGTTAAAAAAGGCGTTTCCCACAGTAAAGAAAGAAGTCGGCATCATGCGAGCCCCGAATACCTACTAGATTCTCCAGTGCGTTCAAATCGTAAATCACTGTAACTAAAAAATTCGAAAACACAAATGTTGAAAAAATTTCCACGAGCAGGATTTGAACCTGCACCATGATTATTTGAACATTTATAAATAGCTTGCTTACTTCTTAACTGATCTTTAATATTTGTAAAAATATTATGATCGGATGTTAGTGACAGTAGTTGTTGACATTGAATGGGGGCCTTTGGCTTTCAAAGTAAAAAGTGTTGAATAATTTCGGCGGGCTGGTTAGAACCACGATAGCTCAATTCGAAGAGCACCTGACCAGGAATGTCAAAAGGGTGCAGGTTCAAATCCTGCTCGTGGAAATTTTTTCAACATTTGTGTTTTTGTAATTTGTTCGCAACAAAAATTTGCGTTAAAAATTATTTGAACATTTAAAAAATTCGAATTTATAAATACATTAGTACTTGATATTTCGATCAGAGGTCGCTACCCACAGCGAAAATAATGTCATGGCTGAGGCTGTCTGTCTTCCATTAATAATTATACACGGTGCCTATACTTACCGTTGATTTCAATTATATGTTCAAGAATATTGCTTCGTTGTTGTCAACACTTACCTGAAACAGAGAGAAAATAACAATTAGTAGGTAGGTACAACACAATTATTAATACATTTACTAACTAAGCATTTGTGAGTTCTTTTAAGAGCTTTTACGCCGCACACCACCGCCGCCAATGAAAAAAAAACATATCTAGTACTTAATTAGAGATAGAAAATCTAATTATGCTCAACAAACTATTTGAACTAGTGGTCGCCCAGTGGTCGAAATTCGACCGTAATTTTGTTAAGGCTGCACGGATTGTCTCCTAAGCTATGAAAAATTAAAAAAGATGAAAGAATGAAAAAATATGAGTTTGGATTGGCATTGACAGATTTCAGCCGCTCCTCATCTATTTTTCAAATTTAAAAAAAGTATATGCGTGTGTGTCAAATACATGGTAGTGTGTGTAATGTTTTATTTATGAAAAAAAAAATTTATGAGTAGTTTTTAGTTTAGTGAATATATTTAATGGAAAATATGGAGATTTATAATTAGCTTGTAGGTGAACATATTGTTAAATGAGCTGTTAAACTGCCCAAAATAGTAAATAAAAAAATAAAGAATTATGAACAACCCATTCCCCCCTCCCCCCACAATCCCCGTCGATCCACGATCGATTCCCCACGGTTGAATCGCATCCTGATCCGGTAAATTATATTAAACAGTAGTGCAGCTAAGGAAGCGGGCGAGGCTATTTTTATAATCTTTTTTTTATAGTTTCTGTAACGATGTTTTCTTTATTTTATTACTCTCCGTATCTTTGTATCCGTTTATCATCGGACAGTACGATTTTCAATTTGTTTTATTGCGTCAGACTTCAAGTTAGGCATTAAACATTAAAGCTTAGTTTATAAAACCTGTAAGTAGTTTGCTAGTTACTTTAGATTTTTTTATTAAGTTTAACATACTTACTAATATTATAAAGCTGAAGAGTTTGTTTGTGTGGTTGAACGCGCTAATCTCAGGAACTACTGGTTCGAATTGAAAAATTATTTTTGTGTTGAATAGTCCATTTATTGAGGAAGACTATAGGCTATATTAAAAAAAAATTTTAAAAATTAAAGTACACCCGTGCGAAGCCAGGGCGGGTCGCTAGTTAAATGAGTAAAACATACAATAAGCTTCACTTTAGTGTAACTTTACATATACATACCTGTCCTTATTAGGGTAAGTCACCAGCTCGACAGATTTTTTTTTAATGCTTTATAAGACAGCTCTTGACCTCGATCTCGCCTGATGGTGAGCGTAGATGAGGTCTAAGATGGAGCGAGCTGCCCCAGAAGATGCCTATTAACTCTCGCCTTGAAGGAATTCAGGTTATAAGTTTTTGGGAACACAGACGATGGCAGAGAATTCCACTACTTGCCAGTGCGCAGTAAAAATGATGACATGAAGCGCTTAGTGCGACATAGTGGAATTTCTACTAGGTGGGGATAATATCCTGCAATACGTCTGGAGGTTCGGTGGTAAAAGGGCGATGGTGGTATGAGCTCGAAAAGCTGAAATCAATGATCGACACTTTTTCCTATAATCATCAGAAATAGGGGTCAACTACCGATATTTGACTTTAGTAACAATACCATCATCTAGTGAAATTTTAATGAAATTCCATTTACCCAACTAAGTTTGGCAAGATCCACGTTGAAGACTAAGCAACTTTGCTATATCAGTGTTTGGTATTACATTAGCTCTAAGTACAATTTTTGTATCGTTAGTTCTCACACTAATAAATTAGGTATAAACTGCGATTGCATTCCACAGTTATTATTTCACACTAACACTTTTGCTACTAATTGTACCTTTTCTCATTTTGATAGTAGCGTGGGACGAGTTGCAGAATGAAAATATAATTTATTTTGATTTTCTGCAACTCGTCTCAAATGGGCCGCAGGCATGTGGGACGAGTTGACGAATCACTCGGTATTCCATGTCACCGGCCAGTGTGTTGCGTAGTGATAATTTGCGACTGAAATTCTTCAACGGTAAGAAGTTTCTTAAAAATAAAGAAATTATACATAATGTACAAATACTTTACACGATTTAAATTTAAAGATCACCGGTGAGACATAAAATAGCTCTCCTTATTGTTTGAAAAAAGATGACTTATTTTACAGAAGGTAGCGACATCTATCACCATTTCAATGAACTAAACGACTGCTAATAGCATTCATGTAACGTGCTACGCTCTCGTGCACGTCGGTCGCTGCAGTGTGTAGTTAAGGAAAATGCCGCTAGATGGCATTAGTCGCCTGATGAACATTTCTATCAGGGCAGTCGGTTGAAATATTTTAGATTCTTTTTTAAGAAACTAGCGGCCCGCTCGCGACTTCGTCCGCTTGAGTACCGGGTCCAATTCTATGCATGTATTATACATATAAAGATCTAAGCATTCATACATAGGGACATAGGGACAGACAGACAGCGGGAAGCAACTTTGTTTTATACGAGTACTATGTAGTGATGATGAAATATGTAGTAACCACAGACCAAATGGTGGTAACAAAGTTATTTCAGATTTTATTGTTTTCTGAAACATTCTTATTTATTTTCATAAAATATCATGTTCTTACAGTTAATAATACCACTCATAAACAAGTTTTTTTGAAATATATATAATACTAGCTGACCCGGCAAACGTCGTTTTGCCATAAAAAATTTAAAAAAAATTTAGGGGTGGACTACCCCTAACATTTAGGAGGATGAAAAATAGATGTTGGCCGATTCTCATAGATACCGGATGACCCGGCAAACGTTGTTTTGCCATAAAAAATTAAAAAAAAATTTAGGGGTGGACTACCCCTAACATTTAGGGGGATGAAAAATAGATGTTGGCCGATTCTCATAGATACCGGATGACCCGGCAAACGTTGTTTTGCCATAAAAAATAAAATAAAAATTTAGGGGTGGACTACCCCTACTATTTAGGGAAATGAAAAATAGATGTTGGCCGATTCTCATAGATACCGGATAAGCACAAAAAATTTCATCAAAATCGGTCAAGCCGTTTCGGAGGAGTATGGCAACGAAAACTGTGACGCGAGAATTTTATATATTAGATTGAGTTATTTTCCAACTAAAAAAGAACTCAAAAGTTATTTAAAAAAATACAGGCAGAGATAAGATCTTATCTTGTCTTCATTTAATTTTACCCTCAAGAGAGTTGGAGGCCAATCCGTAAAAGTTGTCTAAAAATATATTTATTACCATTATTTTTTAATCAATCACTGCACAATTTTTTAAGCAATTTTTTGCAAAGGCCCGTTATGGGATGGGTGACCAACGATTTATCATCTCGAGCTCCTCCGTGCTTCGGAAGGTACGTAAAGCCGTGGGTCCCGGCTACATTAGCAGTCGTTATCCACCGCTAACCCGCACTGGGCCCGCGTGGTGGTTTATGTCCCGTTCTTCCTATCCATCCATAGGGAAGGCTCGTGCCCCAGCAGTGAGGACGTATGAGCTAGTGATAACGCTGGCGCAATTTTGTAAAACTTTTGGTACAGATATGAATTATTTTGATTTTGATTTGAATTTGATGCGTTTTGAAATAAAAAATATTCTTTCTCTCTCTTTATATTGTTTAAAGATAAGGCCGCATGAACTGAGTACGATTAAGTATTTACTATTAAATAACTTTAACCAAAATATTTTTTTTTGGAAAAGGCAGGTGGCACTGCTTTAATGCCAAATTCATATTTTCATTATAATAGTAGCTAAAAATAACTTGTACTCTGAATGCAGATTATATCATAACATAAACAACAAAAAAACCGTACAAAACCGCATTCACTCCGTTTCGCTTACCAACTTTTTACATAACCCTTTGCAAACCATTATAATAATGGATGAGCAATTCTATTACAGCCATAGATTCTCCGCACATAGTTTTACAAGTCAAAGACACCATACTGACTTAATTCAATTACTAATAACACATTGTGCAACATTAATTTCATAGCAGACTGCGCATACGGAGTGTAAAGCGGAACGGAGGCACACCAAGGAAAATTAAACCTAACTCTTAATAGAAAAAGAACAAATATTCAAATGGAGATGCCGAAGGCTTTGACCTACCAAGGCCAGCGATTAATAAGTTTAGAAAGGATAATGCGAAGTTTGAGGCCAGGAGAAAGTTTTGAGTAAAGTTTGTTTTGTGTAGGTGTTGCTGATATGAATCAATTTAGATCCAAATTAGTATTGGTGTTGACTTTATAGTGGTTGTATTTTATCTTTCTGTTAAAGCAGTAAAAGCAGGTTAGAGCCTACATACTTTCCCACTGTTGGATTTGTCCAACAGTGGGACAGTTGTTAGGTAAGAACAGTATTCTGTGGTAAGGATCCAATATTTTGGCGACGATAACTGTGGTTGCCACTACGACAGCTAGGCAGGCGGACATAAATGGTTAGGCACAGAGTTACTTATGGGCAGGGCTTGTGCTATTACTATGTGTTTCCAAATGGGAATCAAACCGGATACTCTGCAAAGGCCATAACATCTACTTCTTTCAAAAAGAGAGGATTAATAATTTAGTTTATAGCTTTAGATAGATTAACAAATCTATAGGTATTAATAAAAATCAATTGCCACATGTTTGTATGGCTATACTTGACTCGACCGATTTAGATAAGATAAGATAAGATAAGATAAGATAAGATAAGATAAGATAAGATAAGATAAGATACATTTTTATTGCCATATCATTGTGTAAGATACATAGCAGGTGTTGAGGATAATAATGGGAACAAACAATTTACCCTAGTCGGCATGCAATTTTTAGTATGTAGATACATGATACATAGAAACGGCCGCTATGCTGTTTTTGTACTGAAATATTATGTCAAACTGTAGAACGCCTTATCTACAAGCCATCTTTTTAATTTAATTTTAAAACAACATAAATTTACTGAGGCTTTTTGATTTGTCGGCAGATGATTGAATATTTGGATACCAGTTACATAGGCACTCTTGTGCTACAGAGCATTATTAATATTTGGTAAAGACAAGTCAAGTCAAGGGACAAGTTCCCTGTGTGGTGCCGGGGATAAAGAATAGCACCACCCCTATCTTTTCCCGTGGGTGTCGTAAAAGCCGACTAAGGGACCATTCCAGAGGATGGGCAGCAGCATCTCTCTGAGGTTACCCTCAACCTACTGCGATCGCCAACCCGCCTGCCAAGCGTGGCGATTACGGCAAATATACCCCCCATGAATATGCACACCAGCAAAAACCGGCCCCTAGTCCCCGGCGGCCCCGCTCGCCCTAGCTACGGTAGCGGCCAAGGCAGCGACGGGGCAGGGGGTGCTAAGAATCTCCGGCAGAGACCTGGCTACCGCCAACAACGAACTTTGGCCCTGGCAACATTTAACACGCGCACACTGCGGACTGACGAGAAGATTTACGAACTGGAGGAAGAATTGAGCAAGATACGGTGGGACATAGTTGGATTATCTGAAGTCCGAAGAGAGGGGGAGGACTCGATAATCCTCAAGTCTGGTAACTTGCTCTATTTCCGGGAGGGCGAACAACTGTCCCAAGGTGGTGTCGGGTTCATCGTCCACAAGTCCCTCGTGAACAACGTTGTCGAGACCGGGAGTGTGTCGCCTAGGGTAGCGTACCTTATACTCAGAATAACCAAACGGTATTCGCTGAAGGTCATACAGGTTTATGCTCCTACTACGACACACCCTGACGATGAGGTGGAGGCTACGTATGAGGACATCTCTAGAGCCATACAAGCCTCCAAAACTCATTACACCGTTGTCATGGGAGATTTTAACGCAAAGCTGGGCAAACGAAGCGGTGATGAGATGAGAGTGGGACGATTTGGTGTTGGTAATCGGAACTCCCGGGGCCAACTGCTGGCGGACTTTCTGGAAAAGGAGGGACTCTTTATGATGAATTCCTTTTTCAGGAAGGCTGAACACCGCAAGTGGACCTGGATGAGTCCCGATGGTGCAACAAAAAACGAGATTGACTTTATTATGTCGACGAGGAAGCAAATATTCAATGATGTCACTGTGATCAATGCGTTTAAAACTGGCAGCGATCACCGGTTGGTAAGAGGCACATTGAATATCAATGTTAAGCTGGAAAGACGTCGATTAATAAGGTCTACGCTCCGTCCTGCACCCATCCAAATCCAAAACCCCGAAAGCTTTCAGCTCGAATTGCAGAATCGCTTCGAGTGGCTAAATGATTGCGAAAATGTGGACGAATACAGCAACAGGTTCGTGGAAACTGTCCAAACGGTTGGGTCCAAGTTTTTTAAAACCCACCGTGCAAAAGGAACCAAAAAGTTCTCAGACCATACCCAAAAACTAATGGAAGAGCGGCGCGCAATGGTTCTGCTTTCCTCAGGTGATGCGTCTCAGTTTCGGCGGCTAAATAGGCAGATCTCGAAGTCTATGACTCGCGACACGCGCCGATTTAATACTGACCGTATTAAAGAGGCCATTGAGCGGAACAAAGGCTCAAAAGTGTTCGCAAGAGATCTGGGTATTGGGCAGTGCCAACTGACGACGCTGAAAACCGATGACGGCAGAACTGTCACGACCAGGTCCGATGTTATGGGAGAGGTCGAGAAGTTCTATGGACAGCTTTACACATCCACACGGCCACCTGTACAAAGCTTAGCTAAAGACCCTAGAGCTAAGTTAACCCGACACTATACCGAAGACATCCCGGACATCAGCCTGTACGAGATTAGTATGGCTCTCAAACAGCTCAAGAACGGCAGGGCACCAGGTGCTGACGGAATTACGGCCGAGCTTCTGAAAGCAGGCGGAAGACCGGTACTCGTAGCTCTTCAGAAGCTATTTAATTCCGTCGTACTAGGAGGCAGAACGCCAGAAACGTGGCACGAAGGTATGGTGGTATTGTTCTTCAAAAAGGGCGACAAAACCCTGCTGAAGAACTACAGGCCCATCTCACTTCTAAGCCACGTCTACAAGCTGTTTTCGAGAGTCATAACGAATCGTCTCGCACGCAGGTTTGATGACTTCCAGCCTATCGAACAAGCCGGTTTCCGAAAAGGCTTCAGCACCATAGACCACATACATACGCTGCGGCAGGTTATACAGAAGACCGAAGAGTATAACCAGCCTCTTTGCTTAGCGTTTGTGGACTATGAAAAAGCCTTCGATTCGATTGAAACATGGGCCGTGCTACAGTCTCTCCAGCGGTGCCAAATTGACTACCGGTACATCGAAGTGTTGAAGTGTTTGTATGAAAACGCCACAATGTCAGTCCGTCTTCAGGACCAGAGCTCGAAACCTATTCAGTTGCAGCGAGGAGTGAGACAGGGAGATGTGATATCTCCGAAACTGTTCACTGCTGCACTGGAAGATGCTTTCAAGCTTCTGGACTGGAAAGGACTCGGCATCAACGTCAACGGCGTATACATCACTCACCTTCGATTTGCTGACGATATAGTGGTCATGGCTGAGACCCTGGAAGACCTCGGCACAATGCTCGGTGACCTCAACAGAGTCTCTCAACAAGTGGGTCTAAAAATGAACATGGAGAAGACGAAAGTTATGTCAAACTCACGTGTCGTACCCACTCCTCTGAAGGTTGGGGACTCTGCCCTTGAAGTTGTAGACGATTATGTTTACCTGGGACAAACGGTCCAGCTAGGTAGGTCCAACTTCAGTAAAGAGGTCAATCGTCGAATCCAATTAGGCTGGGCAGCGTTCGGTAAGCTACGAAATATCTTTTCGTCCGATATACCGCAGTGTCTCAAGACGAAAGTCTTTGACCAGTGTGTGTTGCCAGTGATGACATACGGGACTGAGACGTGGTCGCTCACTATGGGCCTTATCAGAAGGCTCAAGGTCACTCAAAGAGCAATGGAGAGGGCTATGCTCGGGGTTTCTCTGCGAGATCGAATCAGAAATGAGGAGATCCGCAGAAGAACAAAGGTAACCGACATAGCCCGAAGAATTGCTAAGCTCAAGTGGCAGTGGGCAGGGCACATTGCTCGCAGGACTGATGGCCGCTGGGGCGGAGCAGTCCTCGAGTGGCGACCGCGTACCGGAAAGCGCAGTGTGGGCAGGCCTCCAACAAGGTGGACCGACGATCTGGTGAAGGTCGCGGGAAGCCGCTGGATGCGAGCAGCACAAAACCGGTCGTTGTGGAGATCCTTGGGGGAGGCCTTTGTCCAGCAGTGGACGTCTTTTGGCTGAGATGAGAAAGACAAGTCATATGTATATCTCTTCCCCCAATTACAATTTGTCTGATTTATTGTTGTGTTCATAATTGTCTGTACAATGTATGTATAAAAAACAGTGTTTGTAGGGGTACAGATGTGCACAGAAGCGGACGAAGCCGCGAGCAGGCCGCTAGTGCTGTAAAAACACTATATCCTTGAACTCATATTGAAAATAGATGTTATTTAATACCTAGGTACGCTAAGAACCTAGCCTGAGAGATGATTACTTATTTAAAATGGCTGCCTAAAGCTGTGTTTACAATGCGCTCAGATTCTATTATTTTATGCATGGATGAAGATGGTGCAGGAATGTGAAAAGTGGCGTGCGAGGGAAGAGGTATATGCCCTGCAGTGAGCGGCAGTGGGCTGATGATGATGATGATGATGATGATGATGATGATGATGATGATGATGATGATGATGATAGTACAAACAAAATTTTATGTATAAACTAGCTGACCCGGCAAACGTCGTTTTGCCATAAAAAAAAAAAAAAAATTAGGGGTGGACTACCCCTAACATTTAGGGGGATGAAAAATAGATGTTGGCCGATTCTCATAGATACCGGATGACCCGGCAAACGTTGTTTTGCCATAAAAAATTAAAAAAAATTTTTGGGGTGGACTACCCCTAACATTTAGGGGGATGAAAAATAGATGTTGGCCGATTCTCATAGATACCGGATAAGCACAAAAAATTTCATCAAAATCGGTCAAGCCGTTTCGGAGGAGTATGGCAACGAAAACTGTGACGCGAGAATTTTATATATTAGATAAATAAAAACGATTTTTTTCGTAAGAAGTAAATTCTTTCTAGTAATTTCTTGTCTGCGATCGCTGACGTTAAGCTACTTTCGCAAAGGCCGGTCATCGGATAGGTGACCAAACATTTATCATCTCGAGCTCTTCCGTGCTTCGGAAGGCATGTAAAATCGTTGGTCCCGGCTGCATTAGCAGTCGTTAACAACCACCAATCCGCACTGGGCCCGCGTGGTGGTTTGGCCCGTTCTCCCTATCCATCCATAGGGAAGGCTCGTGCCCCAGCAGTGGGGACATAAAATGAGCTGATGGTGATGATGATGATGAATTTCTAACGTTTAAGTCTCTCTCTCTTCTCTAGCTTTTTAAACCGAAGTCTCCAGTTCTCCACCATAGGAGACCTCGCACCAAAAAGCAATTTCAATTTCTTTCTCCTTTCTAAAGAAACTATTGGCAACAAATCCGAGCACCTTTTAAGCTATTTCACAGAAACAGGGCGGGCATTGACACATGTTAGTTTATTTTTAAATAGCATAAACGAGCCTCTGTACCAGGGCTTGGTACCGTTACCGAATTCCTACTATAAGTGCCGGTAAGTAACGTTATTTCTATAAAGGTAATTTAGTACCGGTAACGCAGGTAAGGTTATCTAGAAAACTATAGCTACTTTTATCGTTAAATATTGCGCTAGCCAATCCGCGTCGAGCGATTAATAATTTTACTGGTAAAAATGTAGCTTACCTTATTTTTTTACCGGTATCTTCGTTTGACAGAAGTATCGATACCAATAACGGTATTCAAAGCCCTGCTCTGACACACCGTACACGCACGAATGCACCTTTATTCTACAAGCATGTACTGCAATTATATCGTTAGTTGCAAGGCTTTATCGGCACGCCAACACGACATGGTGCAGATAGACCAGGGTGCTTAGTACAAGTATTTTATTTTTACAATTTACGGAAAAACACTTGGCCTTCATCATCACACCTGATGTTATAAGTGATGATAAGGCGGAGGAAGCACACTTTACACTGAATCCTCAAGTAGTGAGGCACTGGCTATCTTATCTCTAGCAGCCACACAACAATGCTACAAACATTGATGTTACGGCGACATATCATTCGCCAATCGACCACGTTGACAAACACGAGATTTTGTATGTTTTTTTAAGGCGAAGGGTAAGGCACACTAGCGCCACCAATTGATAATTTGACAATTACTAACGGACCGGGATCTTTTTTTAAACATTGCGTACCGTCCGATAACAGGAAAGCATCCATAGTATTTATTTAATAATTGTGCACTACTTTTTGTTGCGCGGTTTATTCACAAAACGGGCTATCGCATTTATTCACAAACAATGGCCCCTTTTGATGTTAGCGAATGAATACAAAAACAAACCTAAAAGTAGTGCACAAATTAAATAATAGATGTTTGCCTAGTGTCGGAAGGTCCGCAATGTTTGAAAAAAAATCCAGTTTAGCAGTTATCAAATTAAATCCATTAGCGGCGCTAGTGTGCCTTACCCTTCGCCTTAACTCTCCTCATGTTATCATAGTTGCCTGCGTCAATGCCATACAATTTTCGTTTCCGTTATCGTGATCAGTCGGACAATTAAACTTGCATTGGGCACTCTGGCTACTCCGGCCGTGAATTTTGACATAAACGTCGCGGACTACTGACGCAAAGATTAACTGCACGATGACGTAAAAGTGGCGTAAAATTTACGCCACAGTGACGTAACTTCGAAGTAAAAATTAAATAAGCAGTGCGCTATTATAAAGTTTGGTCACAAAAAAAGGAGATTGCAGAATTTAAGCTTCATACAAACAAACGCGTAACGCATACATAGATGCTCTCACGTACACGGGTCTCGGAACAGCTCGGGGCGAGATTTAATGTCCGTGAGAGATTACCTATGTGTGCGTTGCTCGGTTTCGGTCTCCTTATTTTATGGTTTATTTATTTATTGATTTGCTTGTTGGAAGCTTTACAGTCAAATATCAACTATAACTAGACAATGTGAGTTAACCAAAGCCATTTACAAATCTCCACATATAGGTAATTTTAATTAATTAAGGAAAGAGCTCGATGGCGCTGTGGTTAACGCGCCGGTCTGCGAGTGCTGAGGTTAAGCCACTTTAGCAAAGGCCGGCCATCGGATGGGTGACCAAAAATGTATCATCTCGAGCTCCTCCGTGCTACGGAAGGCACGTAAAGCCGTTGATCCCGACTGCTTCAGCTGCTTTAACCACCAATCTGCACTGAGCTGCATCTCTTAAACTTTTTGCAGACACTTTTGCGGACCACTTTCAGAATTTAAAAAATCACGCGGACCCCTTTTAAAATATTAGGAAAAGAATTATAATTATTTATATTAAAAAAAACACTTTTATTGGTAGTTTCATTACAATTACTACTAATATAATGAGAGCTACTGCGGACCAAACCCTGCTATAGATGGATCCCTATCCATCTATAGCAGGGTTTGGTCCGCCGAACGGGCCATAAACCACCACGCGGGCCTAGTGCGGGTTGGTGGTTGTTAACGACTGCTAATGCAGCCGGGACCAACAGCAAGACATGCCTTCTGAAGCACGGAAGAGCTCGAGATGAAAAATTTTTGGTCACCTATCCGATGACCGACTTTTGCGAGTCGCTTAACATCAGCGATCGCAGACCGGGCGCGTTAACCACTGCGCCATCGAACTCCTCCCTATACAAGATAACATTTCTGTAGTGTAAAAACAAATCAACAAACCTTTCCTTAGGATTAAATCTCCTAATAATAACGCGTTTAACATTCATTCCTTCGTCGAAAGATCACAATCTCAGCGCGGCCACTAAATATGGAGACCCAGAAAGTAGGATTAACATCTACCACTTTGTACCAATTTGTAAGTCAAATTATAGACGCAATAGTTATATTATAAGAGTCCTTAATGAATTCAATAGTACTTTTAATAACATCGACGTATTTCACGAAAATATTTCTCGTTTTCATAGACTGTTAAGAGAATTAACCTGATTTTGATGGTAAAATTGTATTTTGTATTGATGTATTTGATATTTTCTTTTTTTTCTTTCGCACTGTTGTTCAACAAGTCGTTATTTCTGTACAAGTTAGCAGTAATTTTAAATGCTACTGTATTATATTTTTAAATTGTTTATACGTGTGATATAAAGCTGTCGAGCAAGGGGTCTATTGTTCGAGTGCTGTATTTTATTTTATTTTATTAAGGAAAGATCCTTAATAAAATAAAATAAAATACAGCACTGGAACAATAGACCCCTTGCTCGAACTCGAATCTCGGAACAGCTCAGCAGGTTTATCACCGAAAAATGCTCCAGTTGCTTGGTTGGTTTGTATGGTCAATGATGACACAAATCGCTCAATGATCGCTCGCTTAGTGCATTCGCGATTAAAATGTACCTATGTAATAGTTTACATACATTGAGCAATTTGTGTCGATATACAATGATATTATTATAATATCATTGCCGTTATACCAATTTATTAATCGCAACTAGAGAAGTCGCGTTGCAATTGTACAAAAAATTAACAACTGGTTGCTTATTTCGGTAATTTATGAGCTCAAGCGCGCGAATACCAGACACAATAGAATTTTAATTGTTATCGGCCACCTGGTGGTCGATCGACGCTCAAGGGGCTGTACTAATGTTATAAAGCTAAAGAGTTTGTTTGTTTGTTTGTTTGGTTAAACGCGCTAATCTCAAAAACTACTGGTTCGAATTGAAAAATTATTTTTGTGTTGAATAGTCCATTTATTGAGGAAGGCTATAGGCTATATAACATCACGCTATGAATAATAGGAGTGGAGCGGCAATGAAAAATGTTTCAAAAACGGGAAAAAAAATTAACGCGGGTGAAACCGCGGGGCACAGCTTAACTAATAAGCCTGTGGATCAGCTGTCGCGAGGTTCCGTGAAAGGTTGTCTATGTGTGCGTAGCTTATACGAAGTTTGTACGAAGCTTACCTTCTGCAACCTCTTTATTGTGTGGTGCGGCATTTGACACAGCTTTCTACGATTCTATTTCGAACCATTTTTATTTGGTGCGGCGCCAAACCGTCTGACCCATTACCACGGTACTACGGCTATTTCCACGGATTCCTGGAATCGATGGGGTGTATTGTTTTTATTCTGAACCGACTGTAGTACTTGGTTTAAAACTGATGTGTGACTAACTGGATTTACTAACAAAATAGGTAAATTACAAAAACACAAATGTTGAAATAATTTCCACGAGCAGGATTTGAACCTGCACCCTTCTGACTTCAAATCCTGCTCGTGGAAATTTTTTCAACATTTGTGTTTTTGTAATTTGTTCGCAATAAAATTTGCGTTATAAATTATTTGAACATTTATAAATAACTTGCTTACTTCTTAACTGATCTTTAATATTTGTAAAAATATTATGATCGGATGTTCGTGACGGTAGTTGTTGACATTGAATGGGCGCCTTTGGCTTTCAAAGTAAAAAGTGTTGAATAATTTCGGCGGGCTGGTTATAACCACGATAGCTCAATTGAAAGAGCACCTGACCCGGTATGTCAGAAGGGTACAGGTTCAAATCCTGCTCGTGGAAATTTTTTCAACATTTGTGTTATATATTTTCTTGTCTCGTTACTTCGTAGACATAACGAAACTTTACTTGAATTAACTTTACTATGATTTAATATGACTACATTACATAACATAGTATTCTTTATGTATGTATTATTTATTTATTTATAAAAAGGACACCAACAATATTCGCATATATTCACCAACAACATGTCAACTGAGTAAATCAAAAAATCTGTAACACACTGTCCGATCTGGGTAATGAAGCCAAGACTTCCAGAGCGCTGTGCAATTCGGCCACCGTGACGTGGAAAAAAATTAAAATTTTAAAAAGAGCGTATCTATTTATATGATACGAGTTGGACATAAAGCTTTATCTAATATATAAAATTCTCGTGTCACAGTTTTCGTTGCCATACTCCTCCGAAACGGCTTGACCGATTTTGATGAAATTTTTTGTGCTTATCCGGTATCTATGAGAATCGACCAACATCTATTTTTCATTCCCCTAAATGTTAGGGGTAGTCCACACTTAAAATTTTTTTTATTTTTTATGGCAAAACAACGTTTGCCGGGTCATCTGTTATTTATAAAAAGAACGAAAATAATGGCATAATGCTAAAATAACGGTTTCAGTTAAAGTCGAATCAGTTACCTTTCCATGTCCTTCCGAACTGCATTGAATGCCAACTCATGCGCAGGCGCAGCCCGGTTCCCGCGGTCTGTCTACCAGCAACAAGTGGGAGTGTCGTAGGCGGTACTAAAGGTTCTTAATACTCGTTACGAACATAGAAGTAGTATTAATTTGATTGCTTTGTGTTTTAATACTTTTGATTGATGACTGATTGACTGAAGTAACCATTTATGGCTACGGAAACATCTCACATCAGTTGAATGTACAATTGTAGTTCCATAACCGTTGCTGAAAACCCACAGATGCAATAAAATGGTTTTTTAAATATTAATTGCTGACCTGCCACCTTTAACCTTGCTTTCTTAAGAGGAAACACTAAGGTGGACTGATTATATGAAAAGTAGAAAAAATCAACGTTTCGTAGTCCCCTGATTCCTCCTCCAAAACTGGACCGATTAAATTATTTTTTTCATAAAAAATTAAAGAAAAGCTTTAGCTGTGTCCCTGTGTTTTGCTTTTTTATATAATCTCGTCAAATTTGTTTGCTGGATGTCTGAACACAGCAAAAAATCTGGCCAATTTTTAAGGTTTTTAAAGGTTCATATCTTTTTTAATAAAGAATTTATGAAAAAAAGCAAAACATAGGGACACAGCCAAAGCTATCTTTTAATTTTTAATGAAAAAAGTAATTAAATCGGTTCAGTTTTGGAGGAGGAAACAGGGGACTACGAAACGTTGATTTTTTTCTACTTTTCAAAGCGTGGAATGAAGATAAACCTAGTCTAAACGCTCCTCTGCGACGAGCACTGATCAGGGTGCCTAGTGTGAGGTTTGTTTGATATCCGTATTCATTCGATTACGTTTACGAAAACGAAAATTAGTATGGCATTGAAGCAGCGCCTCCTGGCGGCATACGAGAGGAGTTAACATTTTGTCATACAAATTCTCGTTTTCGTTACCGTGATCTCAGACCAAATAAAAAGTTTTTATTTGGTCTGAGACCGTGATCGAATGGCGAATGAAACTCGCACTTGGCAGCCAGTGCCTTAAACGATTAAAATTCTATAGTGTCTGTATTCACAGCAGATGACTGGTTTTAAACCGTCGGTTTAGACTCAGAGTTCCCGGGTTCGATTCCCAGCGGGGGGTACATGTTTGTGTACTTGGTTTGGTTGGTGGTAGGACTTGATTGTCCGTCTGGCTAGCTACCACCATCTTATCTAAATATGTCGCCATAACATCAATGTTTGTAGCATTGTTGTGTTCCGGCAGCTAGAGATAAGATAGCCAGTGCCTCAGTAGTTGAGGATCCCGGGTCAAGTGCGCTTGACCCGGGATCACACACAGGATACATTGATACATTGATGTTAAAATGGTGGTAGCTTTATCTAGCCTATAAATTAACTTTAATAAAATATTAAAATTGTTATTTGTTGAATTTTTCGTTTATTTTTATTCACAGAATGCTTTGATTTGATTGTAAAAATTGATATTTTGTTAAAAACATCTGTCGACTGCCATGACACAAATGTTTGCGTAGGCTGCAGAGAACCGTGGAGCCAAGACGAAACCAAACAAAAATGTGCTTTTGTATTCAAATAGAGGTCGAGGAGAAAGTAAATAAATAGTTATACTTACTTAAACTGAATATCTTAAGGTCGTTTTTGAGCGCATAAAACATTTTAGGAGCATTTCGTTCGAATATACAGGACGTCAAGTTATTTTAAAAATACTTAAATACTGTATAAAAAAGTTACGACATTAAGAGATAAGATAGCTAGATTTTTACGATCGAAGATTTGACGTGAAGGGCGCTTCCATATCCGACCTTACCGTTACTTACCATAAAGATCAAGACAATAAGGGCGCAATCCCATTTAAAGCTATAATACTAGTAGCTATAGGACTAGAAGCTATTTTGTAGTTCAAGAATATCTTAACTGCACAAATAAGAAAATTTTGTGGAAACTGTAAGTATATATACCTACTATATTAACTATAGTAGCTGGAATTTCAATCTATACTAATATTATAAAGAGTTGCTTCTTAAAAATTGTAAGAGAAACAAAAAGCGTTTCCTTCAACATAGCACAAACAAACCTTCTTACTAATGGTACCTACTTGTTTAATTGTCTCGATTTAGAGCGTCGTCTGCAGGCGGACGTAAGGCTGCGTCGCCAGTAACGGGACCTTGGCTGCCTTCGCGCAACCTGTTCGTGGAATGCCGGCCGTCGGAGACCAGGGTACGCGACATGGACATCTTTAATTGTTAGTGTCATTCGCTCTGTTAACGTTCTCCCGGATTCACACACCGAGCCACAGAAGATCATCTCATTGTGAAAAAAAGGTAACGCAGTAGAACCAGTGTTCGACACGGTAAGCCAGTTGTCGACATATGGCACCATTGTTCGACACGGTAAGCCAGTTTTCGCCATCTGGCACCAGTGTTCGACACGGTAAGCCAGTTGTCAACATCTGGCACCATTGTTCGGCACGGTAAGCCAGTTGTCGACATCTGGCACCAATGTTCGACACGGTAAGCCAGTTTTCGTAGCTTTAAAATAATAAAGAATTACATTGAGTATTTACTAGATGAAAGCTAGGGAGCTGGAGGTCTTTCTTCAATTGTTGCTAAGTTCACAGTTGCTGATCGCTATTTCTACTGATTAAAGAAAAACCGGCCAAGTGCGAGTCGCACTCGCGCACGAAGGGTTCCGTACCATTATCTATAAAAAATATTTCAAGTTTCTACCTGTTATCGTTATTAAGACCGAGAAAAAAATTGGTAAAAAATCACGATTGTTGTATGGAAGGCTTATTTCCCGCTCGCTACAAGATTTTGTTGCCAAGCCCTCCAAGAGTAAAATTATATTAATATTAATTTGTAAAATCGTTCCCAATGGCTCCAAAAGCGTATGCAAATATATTTCTTCAAAACTTCTGATGTTCATACATTGATTCCCAGAAGCTCCAAATTGTATTACAATATTAATTATAGACCTATTAAAAAATAATAAAAAAAATTAATGTCATATTTTAAGTTGAAACTTATTTAAATAAGTTTCAAAAGTAATAATAATTTCAATAGAAGAGAAAAGAAAATAAAAAGAATTCGTTCCCACCCTCATTCAGGTCGATGCTCTGGAATGTTTTCCTCCAATACGTGTCGCCTTTATCGATAGACAGATCGTGGACACATAACACAACGACGTTCTTCCATCACAATTATTAATATCAACAAGCAATTTAATCCAATGACAGGCACACGGTCGTCCATTAACGTTAGCAAGGATCAAAAAGTCGTAATTAACTGATGATAGCGAAAAATGAAGATTTCGTACGCAAAACAATAAGTGAGCAACGAACAAAAGAGGGAAGCTTACCGGCGCTACTGCAGTTTCGAGAAAAATACACCTACCCCCACCCTGAACGTATTTTGTGACTAGCTTGTATTAACAATATTACATTTTTTTACTTAAAAAACGTTGAATAATCGTCGAAATATTACAGATTTTTCTATTACCTATATCTCAATTCTCCGGTGACTGACATTTTTTCATAGTATTATTTTATGTATTAATAATAAGCTTTCTTTTGAAAGTAAAGCTAACCCTATTGAACATACGCCCATTTTGTCTCATCATTCTTTGTTCCGTTATGGACTGACAGTATACCTACAGCCGCAGTATCCTAAGGAAATATATGACGTCATAAATCGTCGCCATTTCTGTACTCTAAGCACTGGCATTTTCGAGGTAAGGTGCTCTCAGTGCTTTGATCACGTGATCAACAGCGTCCAGAAATGACATGGATACTGGACTGCGTTCCGTTTTAAACAGTAACCAGTATAGCTAACTATAAAGGAACGGCTTCGCAGTATACTAAATTGACGTCACACCTTACAGTGCTCGCAGTGCATATCGGAACATACCCAAAATGTGAGTTTGGATTGGCATTGACAGATTTCGGCCGCTCCTCTTCCATTTTTGAAATTTTTGTAAAGAAAGTATATTATTATATGCGTGTATATCAAATACAAATGCGTGTGTGTCAAATACATGGTAGTGTGTGTAATGTTTGTTTTATTGATTTAATGTATTTTTTATGCATTACTAGGTATTGCTCGCGGCTTTGCTCACGTGGAATAGTGGTTGTCTATACTAATATTATAAAGAGGAAACCTTTGTATTTTTGTATGTATGTATGTATGTTTGTTTGTTTGCAACGAATAAACTCGAAAACTAAGGGACCGATTTACAAAATTCTTTCACCATTAGAATGCATGAAAATAAAACTTTTCTCTACAAACTTTCCATCCCTATTTCACTTCTATAGGGGAGGTTATTCGAAAAATGCTAAAACACGTCGTTCTTTATTTTTATTGAAAAATCTATATATCGATTAAATTATTAATTTTTATAGTTATTATTACTTCAAAAATAACGATTTCCCCAAAAAAAGCTTTTTGCCTTTTCCTGATACACGTAATTCTTTATTTCTTTTCAAAAAGCCAAAATATCTTTATGTATTTTACTTCAAAACTGACGGACTTTCATACAAACTTTCACTCTCTATTTGCCCCCTTACGGTATGATTTCCGTAAAATCCTTTCCTAGTGGCAGGTTACGTCACTCAATTAACCTACAGTTTAAATTTCATCTAATTAGCTTCAGCGGCTTAGGCTCGGCGATGATGAATCAGTCAGGACAAGTCATTATATTTATACTATAGATTTAAAAAATTATTAACATTTCGAAATTTCATACTCATCCGTCCGCGCAAGTACAAAATTTTTACTTCACGTATATATAGATTGACTTATTGGTTTATAAGAACTTTTAAGTTTGTATGAGATCATCATTATCATCATCATCAGCCTACACTAGTCCACTGTTGGACATAGGCTTCTCCAAGTTCACGCCACTGGAGCACGATATGTATGAGATGCCGAAATGTAAATTAAAATGGCTCTTTCAAGGCCTTTAATATCTACGCAATGTGACAATGTAGCATTCAGCCAATCTTTTAGCTTTTATTTTAACTGAGTTACGTAAAAGCTGAAGGTCAGCTCCGCAGCCTTGAGCGTACTGCAGCATCCCCCCGTCCCCTAGTAAATGGTGGAAGCCCCCCTCTCCTCCCAGCCCAGTGGGTGTTGATGGACTGCCTTAACGGGTCGCAGTTGACTGGCTTTCCTCGTCGCCTTGGGTACAAGAAGCAAAGTGATTGCCCAGATTATGGAGAATGAAATATTATGTTTAATAATTCTATTTTGTTACTATTTTTCATCCTTTATATTCCTAGAACAGACTCCTAATGCGAGTTTTATTTGGCATTCTCATTTGCAGTAGTGAATTACGAAGCTATGAGTGATAAGACCATTTATATCATCATCAGCTCGTTTTATGTCCCCACTACTGGGGCACGAGCCTTCTCTATGGATGGATAGGGAGAACGGGCCATAAACCACCACGCGGGCCCAGTGCGGATTGGTGGTAGTTAACGACTGCTAATGCAGCCGGGACCAACGGCTTTACGTGCATTCCGAAGCACGGAGGAGCTCGAGATGATAAATTTTGGTCACTCATCCGATGACCGGCCTTTGCGAAAGTTGCTTAACCTCCACTCGCAGCCCGGGCGAGTTAACCGCTGCGCCATGGAGCTCCTCGTTTTATATAATAAACGATATACTAAAATAAAGTTCTAATAATAGAAAGAAAGAAAGAAAGAAAGACAAACATTTATTAACCTCACAAAAAAAAGACAAATACAAAAACAAAGTACAAACAGATCAATTAAAACTAAAAACAAATAAAATAATTATTATAATAAATAATATAATAATGCATTCAGAAAAATCATCATCTTAATAAGATGGTGGTTGCTAGCCATACGGACTTAAAACGTTGGCGGTAGGTAGGGCTATCTACCGCCAATCAAACTGAGTACTAAACTGAGACGTGTGCGTTTCGATTGCTCGGCCACAACAAGATTCTGAGAGTTGGACTTTATTAAGTCGTAGCAAAAAAATGTAGAATTCTAACGTTCAAAACCAAAAATTTGTAAAAGTAACTGTTCGGAAGTTATTGAGGTATAATCGTGGCCGCGCCGTTGAAACGCGGAGAACCGCGCGGCCACGCATTACTCCTAAACTAAACCTCTTAGAAATCTAATTCTTTTTGTAAATCACAGGCTTTATTTTGTAAAAAATGTAGATAGTACAAAAAACATGAAAGGCTTACTGTTTTGGTAAATACTGAACTTCAAAGTCGTGGCCGCGCCGTTGAAACGCGGAGAACCGCGCGGCCACGCATTACTCCTAAACTAAACCTCTTAGAAATCTAATTCTTTTTGTAAATCACAGGCTTTATTTTGTAAAAAATGTAGATAGTAAAAAAAACTTGAAAGGCTTACTATTTTAGTAAATACTGAACTTCAAAGTCGTGGCCGCGCCGTTGAAACGCGGAGAACCGCGCGGCCACGCATTACTCTTAAACTAAACCTCGTAGAAATCTAGTTCCTTTTGTAAATTACAGGTTTAATTTTGTAAAAAATGTAGAGTGTATCAAAAAGTTCAATTTCTTCTTTTCCACGAAACTATACACAAAATACTTTTCTCGCTTAGAAATTTGCGTTAGGGTGACCATGATTAATGTATGAAATTTTATTTTTCCTAGGGGGAAACAACTCGCACCCATACCCATCCACCCCCTCCCCTGCGGTGGTGTATGAGATTGAATATTTTACCACAGGTACATTAATGACTGTACGGTGCTACCGGGACCCCATACCTACGTATTTTAGAGTAAAAATTAATATGATTTTACAAATAAAACCAAAACGTTTTGATGTAAAAATGATATTTTTAATAATTATAATCATAGCTTTAATTGTAAATCACAGCTTTCATTATAAATCACAGGATTCATCACACTAAAATCATATTCTTACTTTCTAATATTTTCTATTACATACAAAAACGTCACAATGTCTATATATAATTTGTCAGGTACTTAACTGTCAATAGCGGCATATAATATGTCAAAGTATGTAATATCATGGGTCCTTTGGAGCTATCGCGCAATACAGTTTGATTGTCATCATAGCCATCATAGCCATCATAGCTTTAATTATAAATCACAGCTTTCATATAAATCACAGGTTTCATCACACTAAAATCATATTCTTACTTTCTAATATACAAAAACTTCACAATGTCTATAATTAATCAGGTACTTAACTGTCAATAGCAGCATATGTCAAAGTATGTAATATCATGGGTTCTTTGGAGCTTTCGTGCAATACAGTTTTATTGTCATCATAGCATAACATTTCGGACTCATTTATTAAAATATGAGTCTTATAATGGCCAATAACACCTATACATGGAGAAATATACTCTATGGCGCCTATGAATTTGTACGTTTTACGTCTTACTTTGATGTGTTGAGGCACATCGACCAGCAAAATTTTTTCTGTGCCATTCAAATCAAATGAAACAATATTTTGGAATTCGTATACATATTTTGCACTTTTATTATTACATTTAACACACAGTTGTTGTTCTGAATCATCAATAATAATAGAATCTTCAAGCCCTAAAACTCCAAACGTGTTTATGATATCCATGTTAATAGATATGAATACTATGTTTCTTTCTAATTTCGTATTGTAAGATTCACATGTCTCTGTTGAACATTCTTTACTTCTCTTAGCTGAGTACAAAAAAATCGAAAGTACGTGTTCAAATAAGTATGTGACATTACTGGAACATTCGTAAAAATTGTTTTTATTTTTATAGTATTTAGTAATTATTTCCTCCCTCTTTTTGTATGCAGTGTTTGTGTTTTTAGAATGCGTCAATATATTTAAAAATTCTCTGATTAAGTTGCATAATATATTTGAATTAAATAGTTCTCGAATATAAATATTTACTTGGTAGCCATATGCCATCATATAAAATATGGAATCAAACGCACAAGTATTCATAATGTTACATTTTGAATCAGATAAATTTCCATTTTTCAGAAACAGTACAGATGGTTTGTTGTTACTTTTAGTAGCGTTACTCTCTCCCCCCCAATTCTCTGTAAATGACGGCTCATCTGAAAATATCGAATCACAAGAAAATTTCTGTCTAAAATCTTTTTTTTTTATTTTGGCCTCTTTACCATGTTTTTTTGGTTTCCATTTCCTTTTTCGCCTATTTTGAATGCTCGATTCGACTTCAGTTTTGAGAGAGTTCAGTGCGATTTTGGTTTCCCCAGTTAGAAAATCGCAATGAATCTTAAGGAATTCATCAATTTTATACTTATTTGAACGTGTTTGAAATAATAAATGCTTTAACGTTTTAAAATAACTTTCAACAGCAGAAGACGATGGTGACTTATTTTGAGATTTGTATATGGGGCACATAACGTTACTCCAAAGAGGAAGTTTTATTAAAAGTCTTTTGAGTATTGATACGAAATTTGGCAAATAATACTGATTAGGCTCCTTACTTTCGTGTGGTGTTTGATCCCGTATCTTCTCTTTTTCAACAATTTCATCGAACCAATCCAGCACGTTTTCATCATCAGGGACTGATACATAATCGTCAAAAGTGTCTGTCAAGCCCTTTTCTACAGTCGCATCTTCCACGTTAAACAACAAAGATTTAATATATTTAACTGACTGTTGACAATCGTCATTTTTTGTGTAATCGTATTTGCATAAACAAATTTTCACGATGTTGGAAATACAAGTTTGTATAATTTCGAGACTTTCACATGTTTTGATAAATAGAATACTGCGAATATAAAACATTTTAATATTGTCATTTACATTTTCGAAACAACGCAAGTTATAAAGGTTTTTTATGAAATGACTGCTATCCAATCTTAAGAAAACATCGGGTAAATCGTTGCTTTTGCCTGTTAAAACCAAAAAAGATCGTATCAAATATTCCTTTACTGTTCTTAGTGATGTGAAAGTGGATACATTAGCAGCGATTAATGCAGACGAGTCGTCAGTGATAATCTCTTGTGGAGCAATATGCGCGTCTAAAAACCATTTTTTCAACCACGAATGGATAGACTCTGTTGTGTGAGAATCGGTTATCATTTGGAAGATTGATGTCGACTTAATGCTATTTGAGGTTAACATTGCAACATAAAGAAAAATGCGCTTCGTTAAAATTGATCCATTTGGAAGTTTTATATGTTGAAAAAATGATCCCGTAGCATCCAGAGTAATTGTTACACCATTAGCGACTTTTTCCAAGTAAGTATTATAGTACTGCATTTGTTGATCACTCCAATAATAAATATTCAAATTTGGTACGAAAGTGACCTGACGAATGAAGTTTTGGTAAATTGCCATCGTTGACATAATTAAAACGCTTAAGATTGTGTTCGAGTGGAGACGATGACTTTGCCTCTTCTCGTGTTTTATTTTTCTTAAAGCTTCAACACTAGGTAGTACCGGAGGGTTTACATCGTCATTGTCATTGATCATTTTTGAGCCCATTGTTTTATGAATGACTGTCGCTGGCATGTACTCTAATTTCTTTGCCAGTTGATGTCTTCTGTACGGCGTCAGCTTCGATTTTTTTTTTGGATTGTGTAACACTTTGTTACCATCGTCAATTATGGTACAGGTCATCACCGCAGTTTTTGTTGATGCTGCTTGACTTGTGATTTTAGTGATGGCGTTGCATTGTGAGCATTTACCTTTTATGAAGACATTGTTTTCATAATCAATGCGTTTATTTTTGAAGACCCATGTGCACGGCCGCCTTGTAAATTCCCACAATTTTTCTCGGAGCATGCTCGCCCATTTAAATTTAGGCAATGTTTTGTATCTTTTGTGGGTTGATGAAGTTCGTAGATCTCTTCTGACATAATAAACTGATATGGGTTCAACTTTACGCCATTCATGTATATCAAGTAAAAATGTGAACTGTTTTGTACTTTTCTGTTTTGTCTGACATTTTGTTGGTGACGAAGCTGCGCTACGGCTCGAAGGCGTGGATGTGCTGCTCTGAACGAACGGACTTTTTTCAATGTCAGGTATATACGGCATTCCAAAAACCGATTTATAATTCCTCTTCAACCAGACGTGCAAAGCCATCGGTGTCATAACATTGTTCAACTCTTTTGATATATTGACGAATACTGGGTCATTGTATTTAATGTCCTTCTTTCGGCATGTTTCCGCATACTTCATAAATATTTCTTTTAATTGTCCTGTATCAACTTTCAATTTTCGTCCTCTCGGCATTTTCCTGTAACAATTAACTTGAATAAAACACAAATAAAAAAAGAGAGAGACCGTAGATATCCATTTGCTAATAATTATTCAAAGTAATTTATTGATATAATTTCTCTTTCTCGCCAGAATCGTATGAGCAAGTATGATTTTTAGCTATCAAATCACTGTAGATGAATGTGCGTCCACATCTGGCGAACGCGCCGTTCGTGAGCTGCGCGCCTTCAGTTACTGCAAGTGTTTGGTGCGCCTCTTTATATAGCAACTCATGCAATGCTCGTATAGAAAACGCGCGCTCACACTTTCATTTGCTTACCCTTTGTTGTTTTGCTTTTCGCGGCGTGTTCACCAGATGTGGACGCACTATAGGCCTTATAGCACAAAATAGGAACAGAAGTCAATCTACATACAAAGTGCGCTCGAGTAACGCACACATAGACACTAGTCACGGACACGATATCTCGGTTCGGTTGGGTACGGTCATGTGTGCGTTTCGATTGCTCGGCCACAACAAGATTCTGAGAGTTGGACTTTATTAAGTCGTAGCAAAAAAATGTAGAATTCTAACGTTCAAAACCAAAAATTTGTAAAAGTAACTGTTCGGAAGTTATTGAGGTATAATCGTGGCCGCGCCGTTGAAACGCGGAGAACCGCGCGGCCACGCATTACTCCTAAACTAAACCTCTTAGAAATCTAATTCTTTTTGTAAATCACAGGCTTTATTTTGTAAAAAATGTAGATAGTACAAAAAACATGAAAGGCTTACTGTTTTGGTAAATACTGAACTTCAAAGTCGTGGCCGCGCCGTTGAAACGCGGAGAACCGCGCGGCCACGCATTACTCCTAAACTAAACCTCTTAGAAATCTAATTCTTTTTGTAAATCACAGGCTTTATTTTGTAAAAAATGTAGATAGTAAAAAAAACTTGAAAGGCTTACTATTTTAGTAAATACTGAACTTCAAAGTCGTGGCCGCGCCGTTGAAACGCGGAGAACCGCGCGGCCACGCATTACTCTTAAACTAAACCTCGTAGAAATCTAGTTCCTTTTGTAAATTACAGGTTTAATTTTGTAAAAAATGTAGAGTGTATCAAAAAGTTCAATTTCTTCTTTTCCACGAAACTATACACAAAATACTTTTCTCGCTTAGAAATTTGCGTTAGGGTGACCATGATTAATGTATGAAATTTTATTTTTCCTAGGGGGAAACAACTCGCACCCATACCCATCCACCCCCTCCCCTGCGGTGGTGTATGAGATTGAATATTTTACCACAGGTACATTAATGACTGTACGGTGCTACCGGGACCCCATACCTACGTATTTTAGAGTAAAAATTAATATGATTTTACAAATAAAACCAAAACGTTTTGATGTAAAAATGATATTTTTAATAATTATAATCATAGCTTTAATTGTAAATCACAGCTTTCATTATAAATCACAGGATTCATCACACTAAAATCATATTCTTACTTTCTAATATTTTCTATTACATACAAAAACGTCACAATGTCTATATATAATTTGTCAGGTACTTAACTGTCAATAGCGGCATATAATATGTCAAAGTATGTAATATCATGGGTCCTTTGGAGCTATCGCGCAATACAGTTTGATTGTCATCATAGCCATCATAGCCATCATAGCTTTAATTATAAATCACAGCTTTCATATAAATCACAGGTTTCATCACACTAAAATCATATTCTTACTTTCTAATATACAAAAACTTCACAATGTCTATAATTAATCAGGTACTTAACTGTCAATAGCAGCATATGTCAAAGTATGTAATATCATGGGTTCTTTGGAGCTTTCGTGCAATACAGTTTTATTGTCATCATAGCATAACATTTCGGACTCATTTATTAAAATATGAGTCTTATAATGGCCAATAACACCTATACATGGAGAAATATACTCTATGGCGCCTATGAATTTGTACGTTTTACGTCTTACTTTGATGTGTTGAGGCACATCGACCAGCAAAATTTTTTCTGTGCCATTCAAATCAAATGAAACAATATTTTGGAATTCGTATACATATTTTGCACTTTTATTATTACATTTAACACACAGTTGTTGTTCTGAATCATCAATAATAATAGAATCTTCAAGCCCTAAAACTCCAAACGTGTTTATGATATCCATGTTAATAGATATGAATACTATGTTTCTTTCTAATTTCGTATTGTAAGATTCACATGTCTCTGTTGAACATTCTTTACTTCTCTTAGCTGAGTACAAAAAAATCGAAAGTACGTGTTCAAATAAGTATGTGACATTACTGGAACATTCGTAAAAATTGTTTTTATTTTTATAGTATTTAGTAATTATTTCCTCCCTCTTTTTGTATGCAGTGTTTGTGTTTTTAGAATGCGTCAATATATTTAAAAATTCTCTGATTAAGTTGCATAATATATTTGAATTAAATAGTTCTCGAATATAAATATTTACTTGGTAGCCATATGCCATCATATAAAATATGGAATCAAACGCACAAGTATTCATAATGTTACATTTTGAATCAGATAAATTTCCATTTTTCAGAAACAGTACAGATGGTTTGTTGTTACTTTTAGTAGCGTTACTCTCTCCCCCCCAATTCTCTGTAAATGACGGCTCATCTGAAAATATCGAATCACAAGAAAATTTCTGTCTAAAATCTTTTTTTTTTATTTTGGCCTCTTTACCATGTTTTTTTGGTTTCCATTTCCTTTTTCGCCTATTTTGAATGCTCGATTCGACTTCAGTTTTGAGAGAGTTCAGTGCGATTTTGGTTTCCCCAGTTAGAAAATCGCAATGAATCTTAAGGAATTCATCAATTTTATACTTATTTGAACGTGTTTGAAATAATAAATGCTTTAACGTTTTAAAATAACTTTCAACAGCAGAAGACGATGGTGACTTATTTTGAGATTTGTATATGGGGCACATAACGTTACTCCAAAGAGGAAGTTTTATTAAAAGTCTTTTGAGTATTGATACGAAATTTGGCAAATAATACTGATTAGGCTCCTTACTTTCGTGTGGTGTTTGATCCCGTATCTTCTCTTTTTCAACAATTTCATCGAACCAATCCAGCACGTTTTCATCATCAGGGACTGATACATAATCGTCAAAAGTGTCTGTCAAGCCCTTTTCTACAGTCGCATCTTCCACGTTAAACAACAAAGATTTAATATATTTAACTGACTGTTGACAATCGTCATTTTTTGTGTAATCGTATTTGCATAAACAAATTTTCACGATGTTGGAAATACAAGTTTGTATAATTTCGAGACTTTCACATGTTTTGATAAATAGAATACTGCGAATATAAAACATTTTAATATTGTCATTTACATTTTCGAAACAACGCAAGTTATAAAGGTTTTTTATGAAATGACTGCTATCCAATCTTAAGAAAACATCGGGTAAATCGTTGCTTTTGCCTGTTAAAACCAAAAAAGATCGTATCAAATATTCCTTTACTGTTCTTAGTGATGTGAAAGTGGATACATTAGCAGCGATTAATGCAGACGAGTCGTCAGTGATAATCTCTTGTGGAGCAATATGCGCGTCTAAAAACCATTTTTTCAACCACGAATGGATAGACTCTGTTGTGTGAGAATCGGTTATCATTTGGAAGATTGATGTCGACTTAATGCTATTTGAGGTTAACATTGCAACATAAAGAAAAATGCGCTTCGTTAAAATTGATCCATTTGGAAGTTTTATATGTTGAAAAAATGATCCCGTAGCATCCAGAGTAATTGTTACACCATTAGCGACTTTTTCCAAGTAAGTATTATAGTACTGCATTTGTTGATCACTCCAATAATAAATATTCAAATTTGGTACGAAAGTGACCTGACGAATGAAGTTTTGGTAAATTGCCATCGTTGACATAATTAAAACGCTTAAGATTGTGTTCGAGTGGAGACGATGACTTTGCCTCTTCTCGTGTTTTATTTTTCTTAAAGCTTCAACACTAGGTAGTACCGGAGGGTTTACATCGTCATTGTCATTGATCATTTTTGAGCCCATTGTTTTATGAATGACTGTCGCTGGCATGTACTCTAATTTCTTTGCCAGTTGATGTCTTCTGTACGGCGTCAGCTTCGATTTTTTTTTTGGATTGTGTAACACTTTGTTACCATCGTCAATTATGGTACAGGTCATCACCGCAGTTTTTGTTGATGCTGCTTGACTTGTGATTTTAGTGATGGCGTTGCATTGTGAGCATTTACCTTTTATGAAGACATTGTTTTCATAATCAATGCGTTTATTTTTGAAGACCCATGTGCACGGCCGCCTTGTAAATTCCCACAATTTTTCTCGGAGCATGCTCGCCCATTTAAATTTAGGCAATGTTTTGTATCTTTTGTGGGTTGATGAAGTTCGTAGATCTCTTCTGACATAATAAACTGATATGGGTTCAACTTTACGCCATTCATGTATATCAAGTAAAAATGTGAACTGTTTTGTACTTTTCTGTTTTGTCTGACATTTTGTTGGTGACGAAGCTGCGCTACGGCTCGAAGGCGTGGATGTGCTGCTCTGAACGAACGGACTTTTTTCAATGTCAGGTATATACGGCATTCCAAAAACCGATTTATAATTCCTCTTCAACCAGACGTGCAAAGCCATCGGTGTCATAACATTGTTCAACTCTTTTGATATATTGACGAATACTGGGTCATTGTATTTAATGTCCTTCTTTCGGCATGTTTCCGCATACTTCATAAATATTTCTTTTAATTGTCCTGTATCAACTTTCAATTTTCGTCCTCTCGGCATTTTCCTGTAACAATTAACTTGAATAAAACACAAATAAAAAAAGAGAGAGACCGTAGATATCCATTTGCTAATAATTATTCAAAGTAATTTATTGATATAATTTCTCTTTCTCGCCAGAATCGTATGAGCAAGTATGATTTTTAGCTATCAAATCACTGTAGATGAATGTGCGTCCACATCTGGCGAACGCGCCGTTCGTGAGCTGCGCGCCTTCAGTTACTGCAAGTGTTTGGTGCGCCTCTTTATATAGCAACTCATGCAATGCTCGTATAGAAAACGCGCGCTCACACTTTCATTTGCTTACCCTTTGTTGTTTTGCTTTTCGCGGCGTGTTCACCAGATGTGGACGCACTATAGGCCTTATAGCACAAAATAGGAACAGAAGTCAATCTACATACAAAGTGCGCTCGAGTAACGCACACATAGACACTAGTCACGGACACGATATCTCGGTTCGGTTGGGTACGGTCATACAGATGGTTACGTATTACAATCTCTAAAGTTGATATGCCTAAGGACAAAAGGACTATTAGACGATAGGCCTAAACTTTAAAACAGCTATGGACAGAAGGCCTAAATTCAAAACGCCTAATGGTCGTTGGATCTAACCGTTGTTAGATCTAAGTTTACATTGTCTAAATTTAAATAACCTAATGGACAAGAGGACTAATTTTAAAATATCTAATGGTCGTTATCTATAAGTACTTAAGGATTTTAATTTAAGGAAAATATAAGTTTATTATGTGTTTTCAACTTTGTATAAGTTCAAAACAAAAAAAAAATAATAAAAAAATAAAAATTATAAAATTATTAAATTTAAATAACAACTGGTTTGGTTAGGTTAGTGTATGACATAACAACGCACGAGCCAAGCGAGCGTAGCGAGCGTGCCGCGGCAGCGGCCGGCGAAGTGTCAGAAACGAATAGATTTCGCAAATTTTAAATAATTTACATATATTATTATAATAATTTATATATTCTTTTTGACTCTTAAACATATAAATCATTTTTTCCGTAATTTTAAACAGTATCTATCATTTGAAGTATCAGGGACTAAATTAAGGATTTTTATTATTATTTGTTCTAATTATTATATTTTATTAAAAGTCAAATTGAGAAATTAAGACAGGCGTTACTTTATTCCTTTTCAATTTTATTGATGGTTTTTCCCTATTTTTTTTATTTTACAATTTAGGTTTACAACACACAACACGATATGAGGTGTTTTATAAATAAGCCTTTCGTCCATTAGGTTATTTAACCTTAGGCATTTGAAACTTAGGTCTAACAAGAGTCAGATTAAATGACCATTAGTTGTTTTAAAAATAGTTCTTTCGTATTTAGCTCTAATGAAGTTTAGACCTTTCGTTCAATAGGTGTTTTAAAGTTTAGGCCTATCGTCCATAGTCCTTTTGTCCTTAGGCATATCAACTTTAGAGATTGTAATACGTAACCCTTGAGATACGTGTCTGTGAACTTTCTTGTGCAAAAAACTGAAATATTTTAGTTATTATTGGTTTATATTTCCGTCCTTCCTGTTTGATTTTTCAACAATAAATCAAACAACTAGTTACGAGTGCCATTACCACGATAGTTTTTTGAGCATAAGCCAAAGCTGACAAACCCTAGCGCGACCACCAAGCGATAAAAAAGCGATGACACGTTTTCCCGGTAAGAAAAATACTTTATGCGCGCTTAAGTTTCACGTATTTACTTAAAAACGAAAAAGTTCCATCTACTACTACACTGTGAAAAGATTGTAAATAAAATAATAACTTACCCCGTTTGAAGTTCAGCCGTTTGTGATAAAATACATAGGAATAAAACTGTTATCCACCACGGGTACATAAATCACTACACAAATAGAGAAATAGATGTCACCAAGTAAAATCTGTTAGAATTTAAAATAAATCTGTTGACTCCGGCATAACACAACACTGACTGATGAGTGATGACTGAACCAAACGAGATCCCGAAGAATAGCAGGTAACGGTAAAACTGGTTCCGAAGTGCTTCACAGTGTGCAAGTGCAAGCGAGATAGATATACGGAAATGATTTATGGCGACGAGTTAGTTGATAACGCCGCGCCGGCCACCCTGACTAGTCACTATCTGATATCGCCAACGCTAATGTTAATTTTATTAAAAACCAATTTTATTATTATTAGTAATCTAAGAGTAATTAGACTGATCGATACTTAGTAGACTGAATAAAACTTTATTTACTTCAATGCCTCCTCATCGCGTGATTAGATAGAAAAAAGTTTAACAATGTTTGTACTTGTAATTTCTAACTTAATTTGTTGTCTAAACTATAAAGTAAATAACTAAATAAATATTGACTGTAATACAAAACAGTGAAATTTTATTAGACTTCGAAAAAAGGTGGATTGGACGTATTGTAGAGTTTTATCCTGCCAATATATCTGTAGTTAATAATAACCCATCCACCACCGCAGGGGCAGAGTCCGAAATATTATACTATGATGACAATAAAACTGTATTGCGCGATAGCTCCAAAGGACCCATGATATTACATACTTTGACATATACAATTGTGATTTACAATTAGAACTATGATTATAATTATTAAAAATATCATTTTTACATCAAAACGTTTTGGTTTTATTTGTAAAATCATAATAATTTTTACTCTAAAATACGTAGGTATGGGGTCCCGGTAGCACCGTACAGTCATTAATGTACCTGTGGTAAAATATTCAATCTCATACACCACCGCAGGGGAGGGGGTGGATGGGTATGGGTGCGAGTTGTTTCCCCCTAGGAAAAATAAAATTTCATACATTAATCATGGTCACCCTAACGCAAATTTCTAAGCGAGAAAAGTATTTTGTGTATAGTTTCGTGGAAAAGAAGAAATTGAACTTTTTGATACACTCTACATTTTTTACAAAATTAAACCTGTAATTTACAAAAGGAACTAGATTTCTACGAGGTTTAGTTTAAGAGTAATGCGTGGCCGCGCGGTTCTCCGCGTTTCAACGGCGCGGCCACGACTTTGAAGTTCAGTATTTACTAAAATAGTAAGCCTTTCAAGTTTTTTTTACTATCTACATTTTTTACAAAATAAAGCCTGTGATTTACAAAAAGAATTAGATTTCTAAGAGGTTTAGTTTAGGAGTAATGCGTGGCCGCGCGGTTCTCCGCGTTTCAACGGCGCGGCCACGACTTTGAAGTTCAGTATTTACCAAAACAGTAAGCCTTTCATGTTTTTTGTACTATCTACATTTTTTACAAAATAAAGCCTGTGATTTACAAAAAGAATTAGATTTCTAAGAGGTTTAGTTTAGGAGTAATGCGTGGCCGCGCGGTTCTCCGCGTTTCAACGGCGCGGCCACGATTATACCTCAATAACTTCCGAACAGTTACTTTTACAAATTTTTGGTTTTGAACGTTAGAATTCTACATTTTTTTGCTACGACTTAATAAAGTCCAACTCTCAGAATCTTGTTGTGGCCGAGCAATCGAAACGCACACAACTGAGACACATGCCGCTGGGAATTGAACTCGGGAACTCTAGGTCTAAGACACCATTGATAAAATCAGACGACCTGTGTAGCCGAGTGGCTTGCCGGACTTTGGGCGGCGCTAACTCTGAGGTCCCGGGTTCGATTCCTGGTCGGGTCAATGTCGAAAACGAACTTTTCGATATTGTGTCGGGTCTGGGTGGTTGTGGTGCTGTCGTTGTTTTTGATTTCCATAAAACGAGTGCTTTAGCTACTTACCTTGGGATCAGAACCATAGTAGAATGAAACAAGTATGGTATCTTCATACATACGTATACCGAGCGCGGCTTGTATGTGAGCGCGGCCGAGCCAACCCGTCCGTACGCATCGTCGCATGCACACACTAACAAAGTTTATTGATGCTAATGATGCGCTAGGGTTCTCTGGAATCCATGAATTCATATTTCTAAGTATGTTCTTATTTTATATGTAGATACCTACCTCATTCTAATTAAAAGCGACAGCCCTACAAGTTTAGGTGATTATCGCTTGCTCGGGGGCCGAGTCGCCCTACTTGTTTCATTCTACTATGTCAGAACAATGCAGGTATGTGATAATTATACATATACATATATGTGTTCTAGTATAAGTTAGAGTTAAATAGATCAACTCGCGTTTTAGTTTAATAAAATATTGGTTGAGTACATAAATTAAAAAAGGAAATAGAAATAAAAATATACACATAATTTTTACAAATAAAGAAGGGACTCCTAATCGCTGCCAAGCGGGAGAGTGCCCAGGACGCTGGCGGCGTTGCCTCTTTGGATGACCAAACTTACATAAACGTTGGCCAAAATACGCGCCAGCTCGAGGGTCACCAGTGGTCTCCATAAGGCGAGCGGAAATTTCTTGAAAAAGCTTTCGAGCTGCCGGTCCCCATGGTCCCAAAGTTTCAACCCCAAACGGCGCAAATATATTTATATTTATTATTTTCCATTTATCAGTAGATCACAAAGGCGGAATGTTTGAGCCAGTACAAAACATCGAAGATATGCAAAATCTATGTGAGAACTGATTCGCATGCATACCTTTCACTTTAGCTGGAGAACTGAATGAACGCACTGTTTTGAGTTTTGACCCAGTAACCTAAGGCCGAAACGCCCATGTTTCTTAAATTTTATTTGCAAAAACCTAAGTTGATAGTCTGCTTCTTTCGTTTGTATATTTTTATTTAGTATTTAAAACTTTTTGTTGCTAAAACTTTTTGTGTTATTGCTTTGTTTGCCATTAGGAACACACATCTACAAATTGCACTGCACACTCTAACATCTATGTCATCTCTATATCAATGTGAAACAATGGTGGATTATTAACCGTTAAGTGTTCATGAACCTGCATGAGTGTTGGCAAATGAAATAAAACAGTGCAACGTCTGTCAAGTGTTTTGGGGGGGAATCTTGTTTGTCATTTAAAGTCTATCATCATTCCTTAGATAATGTACACGTCTCAATCACTATATTAATAAAAATCAATTGCCACATGTATGTCAGAGCATCACTTGAGAACGGCTCGACCGATTTGGCTGATCATTTTTTTGTTGTGCAAAGTTTGTATCAAAAAAAAGTTTTCAACGGGATACGGGTGTTAAAGCGGACGAAGTCGCGAGCGGGCCACTAGTTTAGAAATAAATTATTATTCAAAAGTAACTTATAATAATAATAATAATATATATTAAGGTAATACATTTATATCTTAGCATCAATAATCAAGCCTGGAATAATAACTTAACCTAACAAAACGCACCTGATCACCCCCAACATCAAAGCTTTTTCTCTTTGTTTATCTATACTAATATTATAAAGAGGAAACCTTTGTATTTTTGTATGTATGTATGTATGTTTGCAACGAATAAACTCAAAAAGGACTGGACCGATTTTAAAAAAATATCCATTAGAATGCTACATTACCGCTGAGTAACATAGGCTATATTAAAAAAAAAACTAAAAACGACAATTAATTTTCCAATACAAAATGATTTGTTTGTTTTGTTGTCATGGAAACCATTGATACAATATATTTAATTCAATGATGGAAACTGTCAAAGCGGTACGAAGTACTCCGGGTAAGGTAGTTTTAAAATAAGAACCATCTGTATTTCATCAATGCTTGTTCTGAGACCACGTCGCGTCCGTGTCGGCACAAGACGCCTTATTTCCCAAAATAAGGTGATTGAGAAGGTAAGCTTCATATTACGAACGTGCTAGAGCAACGCACACATAGACAAGCTGTCACGGACACGGAATTTCGCAACAGCTGCGCTCGGACTGTTCCGAGCTGTTCTGAGATATTTTTTCTTGCTTTAGTTGATGATGGCTTCGTACGATCAGCACATTTAGCCAGTGTCAAAGTAATTTTCCTTACAAGTAATACATAAATAAACAATATTTCCTTCATTTCATTCATCATCATCATACAGATGATGAATGATAATAATAGAAATGAGAAGTGCGAAATGGTATCTCAGTAAAGATGTGGTGGGGCTCTACTAAGTCCTCGGGCGGACTTCTTGAGAGAATTTGAAAAGTGACGTTGCACTGTTTTGTTTCATTTGATAACACTCATGCACACTCACGAACACATAACGGTTAATAATCCACCATTATTTCACATTAATATTCGACTTATCACAAATGTTAGAAAATAAAACAAAACCGCAGCGCAGGCATGACTCTTCACTTTCCCGCCAAGAAGTCCCGCGAGAGGGTTGATGTGTGCGTAGCTCGAACGCGAATCGCTCGTTCGTATGAAGCTAACCTTCTGCACTCTACTTATTTTTATTGTCAATCAGACGCCGGGTACCGTTATTGCTTTTGATCTGCTCTGATTTAATTGCGAGAGCAAAGGCTGTATTGCTGCAAATTGAATTTGATGGGGAGACTCGACTTTTTATCAATCAAGACGATATTTAGTTAGCGATCGTAAGTAAGAAAGAAGAAAAGTGAAATATGGAAAAATATGTGTGGCGCAGTGCCCTTGCATTAATTTTAATTAAATAATTTATAAATTAAAAATGCACTATGGCCAAAAACACGAAGCTGTAGGCCAGAACACTGAACCAAAACATGTAGGTACACTAATGTTTAAATAATTTTTAACGCAAATTTTGTTGCGAACAAATTACAAAAACACAAATGTTGAAAAAATTTCCACGAGCAGGATTTGAACCTGCACCCTTCTGACATTCCGGGTCAGGTGCTCTTCCAATTGAACTATCGTGGTTCTAACCAGCCCGCCGAAACTATTCAACACTTTTTACTTTGAAAGCCAAAGGCGCCCGCCCGCCCGTTCAATGTCAATCCTGCTCGTGGAAATTTTTTCAACATTTGTGTTTATGTAGGTAAGTACCTAGTTTTTCTTTATGTGACGTGTGAGAGACTAATGACTCCGCTCTACCTGATGTTTTTAAGCAGAAACAGAGTCCTGGTGCAAAGACGGCTAGTGGAGCAGGGTTGCTATTAATAGTAGTATTTTTATTAATAACTAGCTGACCTGGTGGACTTCGTACCGCTTCTTATTTTTTCTTTTAAAATAGCCTATGTTACTCAGCGCTAATGTAGCATTCTAATGGTGAAAGAATTTTTTAAATCGGTCCAGTAGTTTTTGAGTTTATTCGTTGCAAACATACATACATACAAAAATACAAAGGTTTCCTCTTTATAATATTAGCATAGATAACTCTATTATTTAATTCTGTCTTTTACATGATATATGCTTATATTATTATTATGAAACTGTGGTCGTTGTGGAAATCCTTGGGGGAGGCCTTTGTCCAGCAGTGGACGTCTTTTGGCTGAGATGATGATGATGCACCCAAACAAGCGTTTTTGACTCAGATATAATATATCTTTATACGCCATTGCAATCCCTACCGCCTACTGTTACTACGAGTATATGTAGGTATAAAAATTGTTGGCTCCATTCTCTTTGGATTTTCTTAAGCGTATTATTATATATTCTGTGTCCGTCTTCTAAGCTTTGTCGTCGTTATATCCTCTTTGGAACGCCCGCTTCAATTTACGCGGGAACGTCTACTTTTTTTAGTTGCCTTTGTAAAAAAATACATACTTCACCCAAGCCTATGTGAAAATATATTGTTAGTGGACCTTGTAAATTTATGTATACATGGATGGTAAATATAAGAAGAAGTAGGTATAACTTATATTTGCTTTTGCTATTAATGAAGCTGAGCTCCTTTGTATTACAGAGTGAGTGTACCTAGATAGTGTTGATTAATTTTAGCGAGTTGGATAGAGCCACGATAGCACAGTTGGTATTGCACCTGACTTTGCATGTCATGGGGTGCGGGTGCGAATCCCGCTCGTGGATTTTCCAACACTGACATTTTTTAATTTTAATCTCCTCAAACTCGTGTGTTATTGCCGAGTACAGTACCTACATAAATAGGAAAAACTTCATTCCGAATATTATCAGGGTAGACGCATCAGTGTTCGACAGGAAACATAGTGATCGTTTTTTGATGTGTAACATCTTTCCGCTCGCTTTCTATACTATATGCAATTTGTGGGAGTGATTTCGTGAAATGGGACGGAAGTATGTGTAACAGTGTAACAGGAAGTCGGGGAAGCGCGCAAGCACGCGCCATTTTGTAAATTTATAATCGATATTAAGAACATGACATATTATTATTATATGTGACATCAATATGTCTTTTAATGAGTATTTACTGCATTTATGTTATAGTTATAAAATGATGTAATACCTGACCCATTTTTTCAGAATATAATGTTAAAATTGCTTATTACTAAGGTGAGATGTCAAATGTTACACATCATATGCAACTACTGTAAGGCTCGCTCGTTTTTTACTTTAAATCAATAGAAATAGGGCTCACCAACTGATTTCTGCCTTTGGCGACAATATTTAATACAGACCACCTGGTGTTTCAATGAAATTCTAAATTATTTTATGGCGACAAATACTGTGTCGAACACTGGGCATAAAGTGTCGGACACTGGTGCGATGACTATTTGAGTGATTCAACTATTGAGACCAGCTTTGGAATGTCCTCAGCCCAAAGAGATTTAATATAGTAAGTAGTTAAATGTCTTTGCCTGAGCCCGAGTAGTGGGAAGCTTTTAGGCCGATGATGCTGCTGGCTGAGCTGATAAACATTCATACGTTACATCATTTATCATACATACATTTTAACCGCCTCTAAGGACCACCGGTTAGACCCAGAGGTCCAGGATTCGATTCCCAGCGGGGAGTACGTGTTGAGTACTCTGCTTGGTCGGTGGTAGGACTGGTAGGGCTTGTTTGTCCGCATGGCTAGCTACCACCATCTTATCTAAATATGTCGCCATCACATCAATGTTTGTAGCATCATTTTGTGTTCCGGCAGCTAGAGATAAGATTGCCAGTGCCTCAGAAGTTGAGGATAGTGTAAAGTGCACCTCCACCACCTCTTAACATCAGGTGACATGAAGGCACTGTGCTTACTCATAAAAAAATAAGAAATAAAGTACTAATTACGCTGATAGCTTGTTTCTTCAAACATATTTTGGGAATGTTTTCCATTTAATGCTTTATCGAGCCAGTGCAATTGCAACCTTGGTCGTACCGATTTGTTCAATGCTATCGACTATTCAAGGCAAAAGAAAATTTGTTTCGATTAATTTAAGCTGTTGTTTTTAAAATTATTTACGGAAAAAAATATAAGTAAGAGCTAGGTAGGTAGAAACTTACTAAATATCAGACCAACTGTTTCAAGGTTATCTATTTTCTCACCAAGCAAACGGTTTGACATTATTAAATTCTTTTCATTTTTATCATTTTAGTAAAAAATTACAATATTAGTTTGATAGGCAACATAAAGAAACTGTTGTCGGTTTGTCGATTAGAAACTTCGAAGTTTGTATTTTATTGGATCGGTAACCCGAATCCGACCCGAACCCCTCGGAGAATCTAGCAGGGAACGGGGACTCGGACACACACTAGTGATGGGTGATGCCATTCCCTCAAACAAACCTCTGACGGTGTTGCGATCACACGGCTTTAGTAACCCTTTAAGTTTCCTGCCGCCCCCAAAAAAGTACGATGTCGCTGAAAACGGCGTCTGAGCTAATCCGCAAACTCTCCCAAAAATAGGTATCAGAAAAGTAAATTGGCTCTATCTACTATAAGATAAACTAATCTATGCATAAATGCTCTCAACATCTTCAGAGCTTACCGCTTGACCCCCAAGTCACGGTCAAGGTCGTCCAGACCTTGGTGGGGCTTAACGACCACCCATTAATGTAATAAACTTGCCTACGAAACGAAAGCTACGGAGAAGTAGGTCAAAGTGCTCGGCACTGTTAGTCGCTGGCAGACTAAACTATCTATATGATGAGGCAACCCTACTGTTGTATCTGTCACATATTTGCATTCTTCACTATCATCTTCATCATCATCATAATCATTATCTATACTAATGAAGCTGAAGAGTTTGTTTGTTTGAACGCGCTAATCTCAGGAACTACTGATTCGAATTGAAAAATTATTTTTGTGTTGCATAGTCCATTTATTGAGGAAGGCTATAGGCTATTTCACATCACGCTATGACTAATAGGAGTGGAGCAGTCGCTAATTAACGCGGGTGAAACCGCAGGGCACAGCTAGTTATGTATACTAATGAAGCTGAAGAGTTTGTTTGTTTGAACGCGCTAATCTCAGGAACTACTGATTCGAATTGAAAAATTATTTTTGTATTGCATAGTCCATTTATTGAGGAACATCACGCTATGACTAATAGGAGTGGATCAGCAATGAAAAATGTTGCAAAAACGGGAATATAAAATAGTTTTTTGATAGATTGTTCGATAATTAACGCGGGTGACACCGCGGGGCACAGTTAGTCTTATAATAAATGTCTACACGTATCAGGTAACTCTTTTGTTTTATCACTTACATAATAGTTAATTGAATGTAATCTCGAATTCTAGTAATGAGAGAGAAAAAGATATTTTAAGGATAAAAATGGATATCATTCCAGAAAGCAGAGTGTCCGTTTTACATATATATATATATTTGCAACTAGTATTTAAAATATTATAATATTATTTAATTTACGTCATAATTACGCCCCAGAACTGACGACAAACAGCCGTCGGTTCTGGGGCGAGAAACGACGATCTCCTTTTGTAAATGTCGTTACTTCTTTATAAAGTTGTGCAGTTATTTGCGCACGTCTTTCTGCACAGCTGAAAGACGTCCTGAATGGGTGACAGGTAAAATATTTTGAGACGATACAAAATAAAAATTAATTAAATTTCAATTCTCTAAGCATCCGCGCAAACCATCAAACGGTTTTTGTGTTCGTACGAACTAATAAAACTAAATTAAGTTTGCGCTTATAAGTAGCGTACGTAGACGCCATGCACTTAAACTTATCCAAAACTACAAAAACACAATGTTGAAAAAATTTCCACGAGCAGAATTTGAACCTGCACCCTTCTGACATACCGGGTCAGGTGCTCCTCCAAGTGAGCTATCGTGGTTTACTAAAAAAAAAAAAAAGTGTTGAATAATTTCGGCGGGCTGATTAGAACCACGATAGCTCAATTGGAGGAGCACCTGACCCGGTATGTCAGAAAGGTGCAGGTTCAAATCCTGCTCGTGGAAATTTTTTCAACATTGTGTTTTTGTAATTTGTTCGCAACAAAATTTGCATTAAAAATTATTTAAACAATTTATCCAAAACTGTCACATAATACTCTTTTTTGGAAGTCCGTACTCTTTATTTACCTCCTTTGAAATCAGATATACTCTATTTCATCTAATAAAAGTTGGCAACTATGCTATCGTGGCTTATTATGGTAGTTGGCAGTGCACATGACCCGGCATGTCATGGGGTGCGGGTTCGAATCCCGCTCGTGGAATATTTTCAACATTTTGTCTTTTTTCAAATTGTAATTTGTTCGCAACAATATATGCGTAAAATTATATGTAAGTATGTAAGTAAATCATAAATATAGCTTGCCTAATTCTTAAGGCGAAGGGTAAGGCACACTAGCGCCACCAATTGATAATTTGATAAATTACTAACGGACCGGATCTTTTTTTAAACATTGCGTACCCTCCGACAACAGAAAAGCATTCATAGTATTTATTTAATAATTGTGCACTACTTTTGGTTGCGTGGTTTATTCACAAAACGGGCTATCGCATTTATTCACAAACAATGACCACTGTTGGTGTAAGCGAATGAATACAAAAACAAACCAAAAAGTAGTGCACAATCATTAAATAATAGATGTTTGCCTAGTGTCGGAGGGTCCGCAATGTTTGAAAATAAAATCCATTTTAGCAGTTATCAAATTAAATCCATTAGCGGCGCTAGTGTGCCTTACCCTTCGCCTTAACTGATCTTTCAATATTTGTAAAAATATTAAGGGGGTGCAGCGCGGAATTTGAAAATTTACGTGTTTTTAAGTCACTGGTGCTAGGCGCTGAATAGGTCTTATACATTAAAAGGACTAGTGTAGGTTAGCTTGATCCTTTTACAAGGTCATGGTTGTCTTGGAATTTGAAACAAATACCCAGAAACTGCATAAACAATACGTAAAATAATGATATCTAAAAACTTATTTCTTCAGAAACTTTGTAAATATAGCACAAATGAAACAATGATCCGACATCAAAATGTTTGTATTGATATTCCGCAGGGCACTGTTGTCTTATTTTTCAATTAAAAAACATGAATATGAAAATATTAAGACTTTTATTATTTTTTACCCAAACGCCTATGATTTTACGAAAGTAAACATTGCTCTAATTAAATCACCAGCCTACTCAGAGCAGATATTAGTGTGCGAACGTATTCGTAGTCGTGCGCCGTTGTCACACCACTGCCACGCGCCGCTCGCTCGCTATCATAAACAAACTTGAAACTCGCAATTTTGCGTCCGCGCTGCACCCCCTTAAGATTGGATGTTGATGACGTACTCTAGTTGTCGACATTGAATAGGGCTCCTTTGGCTTACAGAGTAAGAGTAGATAGTGTTGATTAATTTCGGCGAGTTGGATTGAGCCACGATAGCATAGTTGGTAGTGCACCTGACCCGGCATGTCATGGGGTGCAGGTTCGAATCCCGCTCGTGGAATTTATTCAACACTGTCTTTTTTCAAATTGTAATTTGTTCGCAACAATATTTGCTTAAAATTATATGTAAATAATTCAACTTATAGTTCAACGTCTATTGTGGAAATTTGACAGTGTGTACTAGTCGGGCGTGTGTACGTATATTGGAATGGAACTTATAAAAATCTTTATTCAGTGACATTGAAACAGCCTGCAAGTATCATTTTGTCGTTTCAAAATGACGCCTCCATATCAAATTCGGCTTAAGCTGTAATGTAGACATGCGGGATTAAAATGTGGCCTTGGTTTTATCAAATTACTGAGGTCATTAGAACATATTTTGATGAAGTAACGCTACGGAGGGCGCACTGTTGTGAGACGAAATGGAATATAATTTATGATTGATTGATGGAGACTGAAAGTATCAATTTCCTATTTGAAAGTCCAAAATGTTTGAATAGCGTTTTGGATCGTGTACAAGGTTAACCAAAGAATTTAACGGAGTTTAAGTATAGTGGTATATTCAAACCTATCCAAAACTGTAAAATTTTATCAATTTTTTTTTTTTTGATAGAGATTGTTGATTGCCTCAGACGACATTTTCAGCTTCACCGGGCTTGAGCATCAATAAATGATCAACGATGAAGCGAAACGAACTTGTAGACAGATAGATAAACACTTATTTTTGCGTTCTGTGTGTACTCTTACTTGAGCCGACTGGTATCGCAAGAGACGATGGCAAGAGACCGGACGGTATGAGTTTGTTTCCATGGAAGATGGGTCGGGTGCTGGTATGGGATGCAACCTGTTCAGACACGCTGGCCCCTTCTCATCTACATGGAACCAACAACAGAGCTGGTGCGGCTTGTGAAGCGGCTGAAAAAACTAAAGCATGCAAATACAGGGGTCTAGGCTCCGAATATGATTTTGTCCCATTCGGTGTCGAGGCCCTTGGTCTGTGGGGTCCTAGCGCTATAAGGCTTTTTAAGGAAATAGCAAAAAGGTTAGTCGACATCACAGGAGACCGAAGAGCTGGCAGCTACCTCGGACAAAGAATTAGTCTAGCAATTCAAAGGGGGAACGCTGCCAGTATCTTCGGTACCTTGCCTAAAGGGACTCCTTTTAATAATTTATTTTAGTTATTGTATTATATTGTTTAAGGTTTTTAGTTTTAGGTTCATTGTTATATTTTGTTGGTTGTCGTCATAGATATACTCATTAAGTATTATGTATCATGTATGTCTAATGTATATACCTGACTGACTAGTAAGTCTCGAAATATAAAAAAGAATGTGAAAGATTTCAAACTGTTCTCTTAATTCCACCAAAGAGGACATTTGGTAGTCGACTTTTAGAGCCGACGGCCCGAGCAGTGGAATCTGCGAGTTGTGCTCTTAGTGCAACGAGAAGTGAGCGACCTTACAGCTCCGGTAACCTATCTGGATAATAGGTAGTGGACTATACGTGTCCACGGGGCGACTAGCTCGAGACACTAGTCTCAAAAGTACCGGATGAAGAATGCGTTCCGGCGCGTCCTGATCTGGCGTCATGACCTGACGTAGATGGTCCCTTGTGTTTGCACAAGGATGTCTGACACCTACCTTGTAACCTAACGGTTGGTAGGGGTTGCCAGTATAAACTTTAAAGTCGTGTTGAGTTGGGTTGTTCTCTTAAATTAAAATGTTAGAAATACAAATCTCATTGATTACCATTCGTTGAATAATTTCACGACCAGCATCATTATCTTTATCATGCATCCTCCTTATTGGACACTTACCTGAAACAAACATAAATAACTTTGGTTAAATCTATTTACTTTAAAGGAAATTAAAAAATAGTTTATGTAGGACGGATACAAATAGAAATAGTGGACTTCTTGGCGGGAAAGTGAAGAGTCATGTCTGCGGTTTTGTTTTATTTTCTAAAATTTGTGTTATGTCGAATATTAATGTGAAATAATGGTGGATTATTAACCGTTAAGTGTTCGTGAGTGTGCATGAGTGTTGGCAAATGAAACAAAACAGTGCAACGTCACTTTTCAAATTCTCTCAAGAAGTCCGCCCGAGAACTCAGTAAAGCCCCACATCTTTACTGAGAAACTCGAGGGGTTGGGTGGTATATCATTTCTCACTTCTCATTTCTATTATCATTCATCATCATCATACAGAAAAGAAATATGGTTTATTTATGTATTACTTGTTAGAAAAATTACTTTGACACTGGCTAAATGTGCTAATCGCACGAAGCCATCAACAAAATGAAAAAAAAAAAAAAATAGAAATAGTAGGTACAGTGCATTTTTTTTCTCGTGCTTCAGCTGTCGTCCGAGTTCTATCAGTTAAAGACCCTATAGGGGTCTTTAGGCCGTTCATACCACGAGCTGTTCGGACCACGGTATGAGTGGCTAAGGACCCTTTTGGAATTGGGCGATCTGCCAAAGAAATTTTATTATTACTTAGTTTCTGCTACTCTTTTAGAATGACGGGAAATACTGATGTGACATACGTAATTGATTTACGATTTATATTTAAACAAAACAACAATAATAACATTTCATTAGCGAAAATCGTCACTTAAGGGCTTATTAATAAACAAAGTGTAGATACTCCGTGTTTTGTCTCTTTTACTCTAATATGAAATGACGTTTACATGACGGGAACAAAACACGGAGTAAGTGCTCCAAGGTTACACTTTGTTTATTAATACGGGGGTTCATCATCATCATCATCATCGGCCCATCTTAGTCCACTGCTGGACATAAGCCTCCCCTAATGAGCGCCATAGCGGGGGTTAGTGTATACTAATACAATACTTACTAAAATAGCTAATTCTAAAAACATTACCTACCTACTAACCATATTTTCTGCAAAAATAAAATCTTTATCTATTAAGTATATCTTTATTATCATTCACATAATCAAATCACAGTTCTCAACACACAATTTCGAATAAACGATTATGGCTGACAGAAGCTTTATTAGTGACATAACAAAATTAATCTACCCAATTATGCATAATCATCCCGGATCGCTGGTTCGTTATCTTGGCACCCCACCCTACCCCTGATAACCCCCTACCCCCTACCCTGTAAAGTTCATAGGTCGTTGGGAGGGATGTTCGAAAAGTGTGGGTAGATAGGTACCTATTCTAAAAATAGAAAGTCATTCAACTTAATTGTGCTTGCCTACTCAGCAATAGATAGAATAAGTATATATAGATCGATTTGAGGAGCTCAATGGTGCCGTGGTTAACGCACACGGCCTGCGATTGTTAAGGTTAAGCAGTTTTCGCAAAGGCCGGTTATCGGATGGGTGACCAAATATTTTGAATTCGAGCTCCCTCGTGCTTCAGAAGCACAGACCATCTGTGTCAAATAAAATACATACCTACAAAAGAAAAATAAATCCTTACTAATATTATAAATGTGAATGTGAGTTTGTTTGTTACGCTTTCACGCAGAAACTACTCAACCGATCATCATGAAACTTTGTACACATATTGTCAAAGGTATTGGGAAGGATATAGGATACTTTTTATTAAAAAAATATATATAAATAATGAGAAACGGAAAATACTAAAAACGACGAATTTAATTTTCCAGTACAAAATGATTTGTTTGTATTGTTGTCATGGGAACTGTCAAAGCGGTACGAAGTCCGCCCCATACTAATATTATAAAGAGGAAACCTTTGTATTTTTGTATGATGTATGTATGCATGTATGTTTGCAACAATAAACTCAAAAACTACTGGACCGATTCAAAAAATTCTTTCACCATTAGAATGCTACATTAGCGCTGAGTAACATAGGCTATATTAAAAAAAATTATTAAATAATATACTAAAAACGACAATTTAATTTTCCAATACAAAATTATTGATTATATTTATTTATTTTTAGGTCAGCTAGTATAATATAAATAGGAAAATAAATAAACGTAGCTAAGGTCAAACAAAATCTATAATCGATTTTGGATAGCTACCGACTACCGAGACATTATGCTCTAAGTGTTGAATAATATTTTAATACCAAATTAATAGCCGACATTATCAATTACCTACCGTAAGTAATCTTGCACCGCAACTGGTTTCTACTCATAGACGCTATCAAAATCAAGTTCTATGGCAAATCAGGCCGCAGTCCGCATCTCAAAAGTGACAAAAGCATTTCAAATACTACCTTTACAACCTTCGATCGACAATGTACAGACGGCGGCAGATAAATCTACACAAACCTGTCAAATTTCTTCAATGAATATTGATCCTTAATACTTAATACTTAATACTCAATACTCAATACTTTATTGCATTCCATAATGTTTACACAATAAAATGGTAGGTTTTTACAATGGATCAATTTATGGACCCTGTCGGGCACAGCACAGCTTACTAGGAGAGAGGAAGAGAGATCATTATTATTTTAATTATAATTATATCATATTTATTTGCTTTATAATTTATCATTGATTAAAAATTAATTTATAATGTTATATTGGAATATTATAACTACTTATATATTTTTATGTTATTTGCTCAGCGCAGCGATGTACCTACATAGAATATTTACTTACATTATTTGTAATTTATTATCTGTTAAAAAAATATATATATTCAAATTTATTAATTATTAATTATTTATAGTTGATGATTTATCATTAAAATATTCTTTTATGTTAAAATAGCTTTTGTTTAGCAGAAAAACTCTTAATTTGTTAATAAAATTCCTCTACGTGTCTTCATTTTTAATGTGTTCAGGTAACTTATTATATACTTTTATTGTCATAACCAAAGGACCGGAAGAGTAATACGAGAAATAGGAAGATTTAACCTGTTTTTATGTCTAAGTATTATTTTGCTTTGGATATTTTTTCTTATATTATAAAATTCAGAGTATTTTCGGACAAACTTACATAATTCAAAAATGTAGATACAAGGTAAGGATGTTAAGTTTTTCAAAGTGTGGTTTGCATGTGTCAGTTTCATCAATATTTACTAAAATTCTGATTAACCAAATTATAAAGTTCAAAATTTATTGTAGAAATTTTACAGTTTTGGGTAGGTTTATCTGCCGCCGTGTGTACACAAGATTCTCGATGAGCGCTTGAAAAACGGTACGCTACTTTGGGGCCACGGCGCGGCGGAGCCACAATGACGTTTGTGGCGATGATAGTAAATCATCGTCATCGTCAGCCATATGACGCCCACTGCTGGGCATAGTCCTCCCCCAAGGATCGCCACAACGATCGGTAAAGAGTAAATATTAGGTACAAATCAATATTTGCTAATTAATTAAATTTAATTAAGGCTGCATAATTGCAATTGTTTAATTAGTTATTTTTAAGATGATAAAGAAATTGTTTTCAGACGTGTAATTTTCTTAATACTTTTACGTTTTTAAAGAAATATATGAGAAATCTTATGAAACACGAGGTAGGTATAACTCGTAGCTATGGCAGAGTTTGAGGTAATCATGAGCTCCAGTATAACAACACGGGGTTCCTTAAATTCTCTTCCGATCTCTTTATCTCTATTCACTCTGTTTCTACTAACCCCATGACAAACTAATGTCTACTGTTTTAAAAGGGTTTTTAATCTTAAGGATTTTTAACTTGAATAGTAATAAAATAATGCCTAATATTAATTTAAAAATTTAGTTATTTTTTTGTATTTTACCATACTTACATAACTTTCTTATCTATCCTAAAAGCTGATATCTCTTCTGTGCATACAAGTATGCTTATGTAACCGTTGCACAGTAGAAGTTTGGAATATTGCCATCGATCTACCAAGTATACTAATATGGGTTATTGTAAACTCGCCATCAAAGTAAATTCGCCATCGAAAAAACGCAGAAAAAACATGTGTTAATTCGTCAACGGTAGCTTTTTAAAAATAAATTTGCTTTTAATTATTTTGTTCTATTGTATTCGTATGGACTGCAGAAGAGTCAAACGTACAAAATCACAAGTCACTTGTGATTTTGTACTCGTTTTCGTAGAGGGAATGAAAAATCGCATTCCGCACCGAAATCTATGTATATAACTAGTATACTTAGATACACACGCCTGTGCATCAAACATAAAAACTCAATAAATTTTGAACTTAACGTCAAAGGCAATTAAAGTTGAACATTATTTGAAGAAATTTGACAGGCGTCGTACATAGCAGATCGAGAACACTATTCCAAACCACCTTGCAACGTACACACACGTATACCTAGGTCAGATAGGAAAGTACCGTTAAAAAATTAGAAAAATAACGGTGACCTCGAACGAAAGCGCCAGTGGAAGCCAAACAAATCGACTAATTAGCAACATTAGTTATCACATTTGAGTCAGGCCTGTAATAGGAGCAGTGAAGTTGATGGATACATAGGGAAATGTTGATTTCATGGATATTGGGAAGGCCACGTCATGTTATTGACAAACGCATGAGAAATTACACTGTCAAGTTGTATTGTGTGCGATACGTTAAAGATTTGTTTTATTAATTTATTTATTAGGGGTTTTCTGTGTTTATATTTGCCGAAATTTTTCCGTTACACCATTATCTCAGCCAAAAGACGTCCACTGCTGGACAAAGGCCTCCCCCAAGGATCTCCACAACGACCGGTTTTGTGCTGCTCGCATCCAGCGGCTTCCCGCGACCTTCACCAGGTCGTCGGTTGGAGTCACCTTGTTGGAGACACCATCACCAGCATATGCCTCCAATGCTGGGGATCGCATCCCGATGGGAACACCACAGGGAGAACGGGACATAAACCACCACGCCAGTGCCGGCGCCGTCCCAATGCGCCACATTGCCTAGTTCGGATACAAAGATGTTGTCGCGTACATCACCATCGTAGACAGCTGATTTTATGTCCCCACTGATGGGCCACGAGCCTTCCCTATGGATGGATAGGGAGAACGGGCCATAACCACAACGCGGGCCAAGTGCGGATTGGTGGTTGTTAACGACTGCAAACACAACCGGGACGGCTTTACGTGCCTTCCACAGCAAGGAGGAGTTAGAAATGATACATTTTCGGTCACCCATCCGATGACCGGCCATTGCGAAAGTTGCTTAACCTTAGCTATCGCAGACCGGGCGCGTTAACCACTGCGGCATCGAGCTCCTCCACTAAACTAATATTAGACACTAAATCCAGTTATGTTGTTTGTTTATCACTAACTGATTCGAACTTTGATTGGAGTTCAAGTTCACTATTATGTGACCGGCCGGCATTTCACCGCAAATCCGGTTTGACTTTCAAGTAGTGATTCACTACGTAGTTTGACTGAATAATTGATGTTCAACCGTTATATTAGAATTGTAGTTTTGTATTCACTAGGTATGTTTTATTAACAACTAGCTGACCTGACAGACGTTGTCCCGTCTAAGTTTTAATAAATATATGCCACAACAAACGCCATGTATGTATTAAGAGTAATCAAAATTCCTATACAAAATTACCAATTTAAATTTTTCCATATATCGTTTTTGTTAGTTTTTTCTTGTTTTTTTATTTCTTTTTTTTTTTCGTGTGTTAGAGCGAACAAAACAAAATAAAAATTATTCAAATCGATCCAGTCTAACGAACAATAATAATATAACAACAATAATACCTGTAATAATTGACTTTTATTTATAAAGATAGTACATATGTATAGAAACTGAATTAATTTAGTTTCGTAGCAGTGGGTTTGAATTCCATAGTCCCTTAAGAGGCAGTTTAATAAATGTTTTTCTTTCTTCAATTCGTTCGATATCGTTTATTCGATCGATAGTTGTTCTTTTTCTACAAGAAAAATAATAACTATAATATAATATATATATAATCTATACTAATATTATAAAGAGGAAAGCTTTGTATTTTTGTATGTATGTATGTTTACTAGAAGATTAAATATATTTTTTCCTAAGCTTTCTACAAGTGTTACATTAATAATAACTATAATGAAAACGATCGGAAAAAACAAACGGTTTACTAAACTATTCAAACTTTTGTTTGGACGATAAAAAATACTAATTAACTTTTTATTCAATTAATATGACTAAAAACAATTTGAAAAATAATAAAATAAATTGATTTCGATTTCGTGACTTAGTCACAAAAACTGATGGCAAGGTAAAATGTTTAGTTTTCATCACAAGCATCATCATCATCATCATCTTCCCCCTCTCCCTTACTAGATTCTTACTAGATCTTACTAGATTCTCCGGGACGTTTGAGTGGGATGCAAGAAGTAATATCTGTTGACATTAATATATTAACTAATTAAGAAAATCGTCACTGCTGACTCGTACCATGTTTCGTGTGGTATCTCTGAGGTAAAGTTTCATAAATATACAATCTCTAGAACCTCCGAGGTAAAGATCAAGTGAACGGTTGGCCTCCGAAGTTTGATTGTTAAATTAGAGGCTACTCTTAGTTAGATCACCGGTCTAAGACCTAGAGGAATGAGGAAAGAGACAGAAGAGTTTTGTTATCGTTGAATTGGCAAATTACTCCGTTCCACACTACCATCTGCAACCATAACATGTCAGATGTTCATTAGGTGACGTAAAAATGCTAAATTACTTCATTCAAATAGTTTGTTGAGCATAATTTGATTTTCTATCTCTAATTACTAGATATGTTTTTTTTCATTGGCGGCGCTAGTGTGCGGCGTAAACGCTCTTAATCATATATTGTTGTGTTCCGTCAGTTAAAGATAAAATAGCCTGTTGCTTAGTTAATGATTTCGTGTGAAATTCGGGTGGCAACTCATCTGCAATTCCTCTGACGTTGCGGTCATCGAATGGAAAGAGCAGCCGGGTATGAAACACTCCAAATCCTTCCTAGGTGAAAACGCCTTAGGACGGAGTAAGTTCATATGCGGAGGCAGTAGAAGGCAGGCCCGATTAACCACCGGTGCCTTGACAGGGCACTATGCCACAAAACAAATGCTCCACAGAATGCATCTATCAACAAATAACTTGTGTAGGGCATGTGGAGAGGAAACGGAGTCAATGCAGCACCTACTGTGTGACTGCGACTCTCTGGCTAGGAAAAGAATGGGACTCCTGGGGTCGGCTTATCCGAGACCGGAGGACTTCAGGCTCTTCGCTCTTAAGGACGTGGCCAAACTTATGGCATCTATCTTTACAGAGGAAGAAGAGTAAAAGGACGGGGTTGCACAAAAGATCCCGATGGGTCGAAGTGCTACTGCAAGAGGGAAACCTCAGCAGGCCCCACTAAGATAAGATAAGACGTTGCGGTTGTCCGGATTATTCCCAAAGACCCTATTGTTCTTCTATTCCCACTGGTTGTCCATGGGTGGTGATTGATTACTTTCTATCATTTGACCCGCTCGCTCGTTTGCAACCTCTTACATAAAAAACCAAAATTGCCACTAACCTAAATATTATGCAAATTCACAGACAAAAGTGAGTAATTAATAAAAAATCAGAAACGGCATTCAGAGCGGGGCAAACGACCCGGCTGAAATAGAAACTGACCTCCTTACATTACGACTGACGTCCAAAATATTCGCCACTGTTAATGAGTTTTAACGCAATAGGTATTTCGTTAATAAGTATAAAATAAAAATAAAAAATAAAAACCATTTATTTCGGATAACTTGATCCATATCTGTTAGTAGTACAATACATAGAAAGTTGTTAGTAAACTAATTAATTTAAAACTTTATTTATAAGACTCTCCCATAAATGTGAGGAGAACCTCTCAGCTATAGTCATCAGGATGCTATTGGGACTGTCCCGCACTCTACGGATCAGGGATGCCGTCTTTTTGCGTAATATGGCATTAAGACCATCAGTGCGATAGTGTGCAAACATCTCCGATGCGCTACAGAAGCGAGGCAGCCCCAACATCATCCTAAAGATATTATTGTATTGGACGCGAAGGGCGTCCAGCGACCTTCTGGTGTGATTGACCCACAAACATATAGGAAGATAACCCAAAAATAGGTGATTCAAATTATGTTTAAAAAAATAACTCAACTGTTTCGTTTAGAATCGAAAAAATATGAGTTAAAATGAGGTAAAAAATATGTGTTATTGTCACATTGTTACAAAGTTAAAAATAATAATGAATGAAACACTATTCAATAATATTATTAAAGCACAAAAAAAGTTAGTTATTTCGGCTGTGTTGTGAGAAGATAGTTTGTAAAAAAGATTTTTGGAAATCATTAGTACACTTTACAAGAAAATAAAATAAGAATAAAATAAGTAATTAATTTGTCTCAAACAAGTCCTGGATATAACAAAAAATGGAACGAGAGATAGTAAAAAAAAGAAGTCGTTCAAATTAGCAGGAGTAGTCTAAACAACAAGAAACTCTGTTTTAATTAAATTTAATTATAAAATGCACCCTTCACCAGCATAATTATATAATAGTTAATAAAGACATTCATATTTATTTTCTCTGCCTTTTGTATGCTCTATAAAAAAATATTTTGTGTTATTTGTTTCTGATATTACGTTTGTTATTATATTGACGTATGTAAGTATTAACATCATCAAGCTGTTTACTAATAAAGAAACCAGCTGTATAAACTGTGTGTGGCTGCCGTTCTAAATATGTAAATAATTTAATTACTCATTTACGCACGGGCCACGGCACACACAACACTATATTTTAAATTTATCATAGTATAATATGAGGTATTCCACGAAGCACATACCCAAACGAATCACACCCAATTGATTGGTCTTTCAAGCTAAAGTAGCACAAAACGCAAATTGATGCTTCAAAATATATTTAATTTTTTTTTATATTAAAAGTAAATTTAATATAAATTATTTATTTATTTATTTGTTTATAGGAAAACTTAGAGCATTAAACCAAATGCTTTAAGTAGGAAGACCAACAGCTACATATATGACACAACTTAAAAACCAAAAAATAATAACAGAAAGCCAATTATAGGTCCTCACTTATAAAAACAGAATTAATAACAACGAAGAAAAACACACACTTAAATTTGTTCATTAAACTATATCTACTCAAAAAATAACTGGCTCATGACATGACCATTTCGCCGGTGCATCGCTTGTGTTAAAAAGGTCAAAATCCAGTTTTTTAGAAGGCATTGAAGTTGTTACTCGCACACGCCAAATAATACGTGTTCTGCATTGATGTTGAGGTTGGATAACGTTTAAAGATTTATATTCCCTACAATTTGTGTTTCATAAAACTTATATGAATTCTTGGCGGCAAAGTGTATTAAAAATGTAAAGCTTAGCTTTCTCCACTGCCTAATACAAACCATTTTAAGGACACTGTTCATAGGTACTATGTATTCAACACCAATATAGTATCAAAACATCTCCTAATCGGGGCAGGAATGCTGAATCTAATCGGAATGCCGGCGCAAGCGCACGCGTGGTGGGGCGGCGCGGCGCGGCGGTGACAACTGGATTCTTTCACGTAGATATGTCGAGAGCACAAATGTTTGCAATCATTAGTAAGAGCACAATGATGCATCCGGTATATACAACTGATCTTAATCGTAACACTGATTTACGTGTAGAAAATATTTAGATTATACATACACGGATAGCCGGACCAGTTATGGCTCCTATATGCAATCACTTATAACGAGGAGCTCGATGGCGATGATATACGCGATTGGTCTGAGATTGCGTAACTTTCGCAAAGGCCCCTCATCGGATGGGTGTCCAAAATGTATCATCTCGAGCTATTATGTGGGATAAGTAGACCATAATATATGGCTTATGCCATCACTTATAACCAGGAGCTCGTGGTTAACGCGCTTGGTGTGACATTGCTAAACTTTCGCAAATACCGCACATCGGATGGTTGACCAAAAATTATGTATCTCGACCTCCTTACGTGCTTCGAAAGGCATGTAAAGCCGTTGGTCCCGGCTGCATTAGCAGTCGTTAAGGGTGCACCGTCCTAAGTGACAAGTGTCATATATTTTATTTGAAATGTCTTCGTTCATATTTATTTGATGCCGCGCGGCCATACTAATTTTTTTTGGGGAATTTAACGTGTTAATTTGAAAAATAATAATTTAAAAAACAGCTCGATAAATCGAAAATGTACGACGGGCGATTGGGAGTTTAGACATTGGTGATTGTTTAGACAAAATCACAGGTACTATAATTTAGATAGGTAAACTTTAAGATATCAACTGAACGCCCCCACTCGTTTTCATGATTTTTGCCCAACTTTAAATGATATTGTAGAAAAAACTATAGTGTGTTATGAATTTATGGGCCGGACTAATTGTAAACACGTTCCCTTTGATACTAAATATATAATTTGTTTATGTAATACGATAGTTTTTTCATCATACATATATTAACCGTGACTACACTTTTGCCTTTTTTTGGTCGGCGCACCCATAACAACAACCGATTCGCAATGGGCCCGCGTGGTGGTTTATGGCCCTTAGGTGCCTTAACAGTGGGGACATAAAATGAGCTGATGGTGAGTGATAATGCCATCACACTTTGAATGCCTGAAGGCGGAGTTGTCGGGGTCAGCCACGCAAGCTACGGCGAAGTGGTCTTGATGTCTTCACAAAGGGATTATCGGCGGGTTGGACAAATCCACGATAGCTTAAAAAAAAAGCAAGTGACCCCGAAAATTTGGAATTGTTTCCAACGCTTTTCCAAAATAATAAGATTTTTACAAATATTAAAGATCAATTAAGAAGTAAGCAAGCTAAATATACAATGTTCAAATAATAAAATAAAATATTATGATCGGATGTTAGTGACGGTAGTTGTTGACATTGAATGGGCGCCTTTGGCTTTCAAAGTAAATAGTGTTGAATAATTTCGGCGGGCTGGTTAAAACCACGATAGCTCAATTGGAAGAGCACCTGACCCGGTATGTCAGAAGGGTGCAGGTTCAAATCCTGCTCGTGGAAATTTTTTCAACATTTGTGTAACTGTTATTATGACGAACCACTAATTTTAATAAACAAAATGTCTTATTATGACATTAACTTCACGATTAAACCTTTCTTATAACAGTTGTGTACAAAAATATGGCTCCATCACGCTTTATTGTGGCACTAGAATTTTGTAAGAGCACAATTCAGAGCAAATTCTCCATTTTGTGGCCAAGTGCTTCGGTTTACGTAAGCGCGGCGATCTAACAATCGCTCGTTTGTCAATGTACGATTCAGTTCATAGCGTTACACGTATTAACGTAACCATTGTTGTAATCTTATACGAGAATTATTATTACATTTATTGATCACTGACATGTTCCTTTCGTTACATTGAGTAAAGCCTATGACGCACAAGTAACGTTAGTGTAGGACGTCCAGACTAGGTGGAGCGATGATCTTCGCAAGATGGCTGGCAAGAGCTGGATGAGAGTAGCCACGTGCTCTGTGGTGTGCACGCGGAGAGGCCTATATCCAGCAGTGGACTAGTGTAGGCTGATGATGGTGATGATGATGAAGATAACGCACAATCCGGCCAGTAAAACTATTTTCTTAAGGCACACTGAAAAAGTGCAACAACTTTGGTCGAATGAATAGTTTAAGACTTAATAATAATTTTTCGTTTATATTATATTATACCGTACCAAAGAATCAAGTTACTATCGAGAATAACTCAGATTTGTTTTTGTAACGTTTCATGTAGGAATATTTTTCATTGAATAACGCACTACGCCAAGCCATCTGCAAAGCTATATAAACTACGAATCAACACATCTAAATATAACCAAGATCGCAACCAGAGGCATCTAAAAATAGTTATTGCAATGAAAACAGTATTACGTGTAAGCTATGCAAACGAAAAATTGGGAATTAAAATAAAGTATTTTAGAAAAGCATTCGTACAGTCCCAAGTATTAACATGCATACAGTTTTCGTCAGTTAAGGCGAAGGGTAAGGCACACTAGCGCCGCTAATGGGTTTAATTTGATAACTGCTAAACTGGATTTTTTTTCAAACATTGCGGACCTTCCGACACTAGGCAAACATCTATTATTTAATAATTGTGCACTACTGTTAGGTTTGTTTTTGTATTCATTCGCTAACACCAGAAGTGGCCATTGTTTGTGAATAAATGCGATAGCCCGTTTTGTGAATAAACCACGCAACAAAAAGTAGTGCACAATTATTAAATAACTACTATGGATGCTTTCCTGTTGTCGGACGGTACGCAATGTTTAAAAAAGATCCGGTCCGTTAGTAATTGTCAAATTATCAATTGGTGGCGCTAGTGTGCCTTACCCTTCGTCTTAAAGTTTATTCATTGAATAAATTGATATAATGACAGATTCTCTTTAGAAAAATGTCACAATGACAATCTTATTCTTTGGATAACACTTATCTGAGGATTGAAAAATCGGGCCTTACTTAACCCATTAAGCTCATGTCTGTACGTTAAAAATAAATATTAACTAATTACCAAGTTAGAAGCGTCGTTGACAAAATGTTTTGTGATTCGTGCATATAGAATAACTGAACTATGAATAACAGGATTGTTACAACAATATATTTTATTCCCTTTACTGAAATTGAAAATGAATAGATTTTGCAAAGAATTTAACTTTACAATTGACTGGATGACATAGCAAAAAATATTCCTTCCAATTCCATATTATCATACTGCAATAAAACCACTAGCGATTTCGATTCCCAATTAAGTATGAGAGCTTAGTTTTTTTTTAACAGTTTTTATTTAACTTTATAAGACCGACAACATTGGCTTCTTAGAAAAAAATATATGGGTGTTATTTAAACGGTTAGCAAAGTATTCGTATTTTTGTAAGCAAAAAAATGTTAGTTGGGCAACAACTTATGGTCAGCAAACATTTCTAAATCAGTCTGCAACTTATATCATTCTGAACTGCAACCTTATGCCGCTTTCCCCCTTCCGACTGGCTGGCTGGCAAGCTGCGCTTCGCTCGGCAAAAAAAAAATTTAACCTAACCAACAGTAAGGATTTCTTATGCTGACCAATTGTTAATTCTGCTGACCAAATAATAATTTTGCTGACCAAATAATAATTTTGCTGACCAAATATTTATTTTGTAATACAAATAAATTATTTTCCAAAATATATTATAGTGTGAGACTTCCCAATACTGACCCATTTAGAATTCTCATTCAGGGTGCCCAAAGCTCTATTCACGAGTGCGAGTTCTAAAACGAGAATTTAACTCCCACCCTTTACAAAATCAACGATTTATTTATTTACAAGTTGAAACGAACAAGGTCGACCGCCAACCTTGAGTTAACGAGGCGGTTTCTAAAACCATTCGGAGAGCGTTAAGCGTAACCCAAATTGCGCTTTTCCTTTACGCTTTTTAAGCAAAAGCTTAAAGAGCGTAAAAGTTAGATCATCAGTGTAAAAAAAAGTGCTATGCTACAATGACGTCGGATGATTTGCGGATTCCCATAAGCCTTATTCCCGCAGGCTTATTACCGAAAAAAGCAACCAGTTGTTAATAGTACGATTGCAACGCGACTGCTCTCCCCGATCCGATCTGGTAGGGCACGGGGACACGCACTAGTGCGTGATGCCGTTCCTTCTAGAAAACCTTCGAAGGTGATTCGTTTCACACGGCTTGAGAAACCCTTTAAGTTTCTCGCCGCCTCCGGCCGGTAAAGCTGAAAATGCCGTCTGAGGCAAACAGCAAACTCTCTCCAAAAATAAAAGCGACTTTTCTAGTTGCTTTTATAAATATTACGGACACGAATCGCTCAATGATCGCTCGCTTAGTGCATTTGCGATTAAAATATGTGTGTAATAGTTTACATACATTGAACGTTATTTTTCAATTACAAACAAAGACAATAACAAGATAATAATTAAAATACTTAAAATTAAACTTATAAAAAACTATAAACTATAACTACTTACTATAAATAAAAAAAGCCCCAAATCATCCCCATCAGGCAGAGTGCCCAGTAAGCTAGCAGCATAGCATTTGACCAATTTATCAACCGCAACTAGTCGCGTTTAACAACTGGTTGCTTTTTTTGGTAATAAGACTGCCGCATTGTGTCGACGTTATTAATGGATCGACGTCATATGCAAATGGTAACGAAATTTGCAAGTCTTTGTTTTGGCTTGGTAAGGTGATGGGCAATATCTATTTTTAAACCAACCGTATTTATATTTACCCATATACCTATTTATAAATAACTAGCTGACCCGGCGGACTTCGTACCGCTTTGACAGTTTCCATCATTGAGTTAAATAGCTTTAGTTATTATTCTGAGGTTAAATTTATATATATCAATGGTTTCCATGACAACAAAACAAACAAATATTTTGTATTGGAAAATTAAATTGTCGTTTTTAGTATTTTTTTTTAATATAGCCTATGTTACTCAGCGCTAATGTAGCATTCTAATGGTGAAAGAATTTTTAAATCGGTCCAGTAGTTTTTGAGTTTATTCGTTGCAAACATACACACATAAATACATACTTAAATATCATTGCTTACATACATACATACATATACATACATACAAAAATACAAAGGTTTCCTCTTTATAATATTATTTATAAATAGAAGAAGGGAAGTATCGTTGTGGCACAAGTATTCGAGACAGATTTCGTCGCCAAATAAATACAGATTTTTATTTTTACGAGGTGAAAGCTAGGAAGCAGGTGGTCTGTATCCAATTGTAGCTAAAGATTAAAATGAGTTGCTGACCCCTACTTTAAATGATTATATAAAAAAATGTCGATCACCGGTTTCTGTCGAACACTGGTGCAAGTACCCTAAAGTCCCGCTGCTGGACAAAAAACACTCTTAAAGTATTGAGTGAAGAATCGAATATTGACTGATCTCAGACACTTCTATTTAGGCTATTTATTAACTTATGTATCTACATAAAAAAAATAAAAGCTTTGATAAATATCAGAGGAGTGACTGAATTCTGCTTTATTTCCCATTAGAAAAAAGTATTAATAAAAATAAATTAAAAAAAAATTTTTTTTCAACATTTGTTTTTTTTTAATAAAACTTCTACTAACCCAAATAAAAATTGCTGCAATAGATTCATAAGCCGATTGCGTTAATAAGTTACACGTTGTATATTAATATAAACTATCTATCTTGACTATTATACCATGTCATAAAGTAATCAAAGACAATAATCGCAAAGCGCATAGAACGAACAATATAATCAGAACAACCTTTAGTACGTACGTCCACGCAACTGTGCCGAAATATCGGATACTCACACACAACAAAAAAAACAGGTAATAATCCTTTCAATAATAATTATTCTTAAACGAGCAATCCCCCAAAATAATAGGAAACGAAACGCACAGACGGACCATAGACACAAAATATGGACACTGCAGAAGATAAACTGTTCCGAGCTGTTCCAATATCCATGTTCGTAAAGGAAGCTTATCTTATCTTATCTTATCTTAGTGGGACCTGCTGAGATTTCCCTATCTCAGTAACACTTCGACCCATCGGGATCTTTTGTGCAACCCTGTCCTTTCACTCTTCTTTCTCTGTAAAGATAGATGCCATAAGTTTGGTAACATCCTTAAGAGCGAAGAGCCTGAAGTCCTCCGGTTTTGGATAAGCCGATCCCAGGAGTCCCATTCTTTTTCTAGCCAGAGAATCGCAGTCACACAGTAGGTGCTGCATTGACTCCGTTTCCTCTCCACATGCCCTACACAAGCTAATAATACATAATAATACATAAAGCTCACCTTCTGAGATCTCCTTATTCTGTACCATAGACTTTTTATCGATGTTATGCATGAAAAGTACCGTGGTTATGTCCAGTTATGCAACGCTAAGCGTACCGAGCGCAGTATGTAGATTTGTGCAAAAAAGTCAGTTAATATTCTTTATGGTACATTGGGTTTGGGCCGTTAGATACAGTTTTGCGTCGGCAACGTAATATTAAGAGTCCGTTCATCTTAGATTGCTTATTGTAAAGTTAAAAGTTAGTTTTAAATGGACACAGATAGGGTTACCAGACGGAAAATTGATAAGTACTGAGAAAAAGGATGATTTCCATAGAAAAGTCCTGAGATTTTGTCGTGAACGTAATTCATAACTCTGTGGAAAAAAACTCTGTGTTTTTGTGTAGGTACCTACCTATATCCTGTGGGTTCTGTGGAAATCACGATTCACTCCGCCACGCGAGCGGCCGCGGGCTGGCACGAGCGTCAGCCAGTTCGAATTAAGTCATGTCATATATTATTTTGATTGAGTCATATAAAAAAACTCTGATGTAATGTGTTATATTGAAAAATCGAAAAATCCTTAGATTTCCAAAATCCGGCCGCAATCCTGTCAGGAACCTAAAAATCCTGAGATATCAGATCACATCCGGAGATATGGTAACCCTAGGCACAGAAGACTTGCAATTTCACAGTCACCCAGTATAAAATAATATGCACAAATAAAATGCAATTACTCGATGTCATGCATCGTGCTCAGTGGCGTGCACTTGGAGAGGCCTATGTTTAGCAGTGGACTAGTATAGGCTGATGATGGTGATGATGATGATGATGATGATGATGATGATGATGATGCATAATAAACGCGCGTAGAGCCGTATCCCTAGTGGCACCAGTGTTCGACACTGGAACCAAGTGTTCAACTCCACTTCGCCAAAAAATTTATATGGATTTTCATTGACAGCTAGGAAGCAGGTCTGTATTAAATTTTTTTTTTGATGTGTTACATCTTTCCGTTCGCTTTCTATATAAGCAATTTGTGGGAGTGATTTTATGAAATGGGACGGAAGTATGTGTAACAGTGTAACAGGAAATCAGGAAAGCGCGTAAGCGCGCGCCATTTTGTAAAAAAATCGATATTATGAACATGACATATTATTATTATATGTGACATATTGTGTCATTTGACTATCAAAGGTTATTTTGATATGTCAAATGTCTTCTAAAGAGTATTTACTGAGTATACTAAGGTGAGATGTCAAATGTTACACATCATACCTATAAGCTATGCGACTAAAGGCTAAAGTCAAACGTTTAACGAAAAATAGTGTTACTTAAACCACGAAACCCTACCTCACTTTTAGTTTTTCATAAAAATATAAAAGATAAATAAATGTTATGTTACAAAATTATGGAAAACCATTCTGGCAAGCTGTTAGTACCTTAATTAGGTAGTAGTAGGCAATTAGCATCATCATCATCAACATCATCATCAGCCCATACTAGTCCACACCACACAGCTGAAATAATCGGGAGGTGCCAACTCGCGCGCACTCGCCACTTTCGCACATGCCAGTTGACGAATAAGTCTAGGGTTGCCAACCGTACTCCAAAAGAGCTCTTGATCTATATAAATTTAGAGTTAGAATGTTTGGACTCATACAATTCTTTTAAAAATTATGAAAAAAATGTATGTGCTGCAAAATGTACAAAAAATACCTTTTTTAAAATATGAAATAAACGATACTCTTTTTTGTAAGTCCGTACTCTTTATTTACCTCCTTTGAAATCAGATATACTCTATTTCTTCTAATAAAAGATGGCAACCCTAAATAAGTCGCCTCTCCAAAAGCACCACTAAGCACAATCCGTGTCTACTCTCAGCTAGAAATTAGCATCATACTGTTTAATTGTTGAGTAAGGGCCTTCATCAACAAAATCATGCCCTCGCCTCGCCTCGCTATCAATTGATGGATATTGGCATAATCACTGCGTTTACAGAATGCGGGTTGGTGAATACAATGCCATGGCAAAGCATTGGTTCAATTCCAAGGTCCGTCAAAGCGTGTTTCGGCTTATCCAATGTACTTATAGCCCGGACTTGTGATCACCAACATTGTAGCGATGACCTGATTTCAACGTCGTCGGAGGCCTTTCCGAGCCGTGTGACAGTAAATCTAGACTTTTTCTCTACTTTTTACTTATAAGTAGTTCGGACCGCGCTGGTATCATAACAATTATAATACTTCGTACTGCTTTGACAGTTTCCATGACAAGAAAACAAACAAATCATTCGTCCGCTTATGAACACCCGTATCCCATGATGGACCCCTATAGCAGCGCCACCTACCGGGTCCAGTTGTAAATCTAAACCATTCTCGAATCCACTTGAACACACACATAGAAAATTTTATTAAAAATGGGACCAGCCGTTTAGGAGGAGTTCAATTTCATACACACGTACAGAAGATTTATATATATAAAGATAAACACACAAGCAGTCTGTTGGTGACCGCAAACCGCGGTTTTGCCTCGACTGAGCCACAAAATAAGGAGGACCCAGAAGGTAAGCTTAAGCGCTCTAGCAACTCACATAGACCCCTCGCACGGACACGGATTCGGAATAGTGCCTAGTGTGTGTTTTTTTTAATGTTAAAAGGAGGCAAACGAGCAGGCGGGTCACCTGGTGGAAAGTAATCACCGCCGCCCATGGATGGCAAAACCAAAGTAATCGCAGATGCGTTGCCGGCCTTGAGGAAGGAGTTAGATCTTGAGAAGGGAGGAATTGGGAGAAGGGAGGGGTGAGAGATGGATCTCCGGTACTTTCACTCACCGGACGAAACACAACAGCAACGAGTGCCATTGTTTCACGCCGATATTCTGTGAGGGTGGTATTACGCCGGGTGAGCCGGCCCACTTCATGCCCTACCACTCCGACAAGACAGAGTTTTGTTTACTATTCGTATTCTTTTGATTACGTTTACGAAAACGAAAATTAGTATGGCATTGAAGCAGCGCCTCCTGGCGACATACGAAAAGAGTTAGGATTTTGCCATACAAATTATCGAATGGCGACTGAAACACGAACTTGGCACCCAGCTGTTGCGAGATTCCGTGTCCGTGAAAGGTTGTCTATGTGTAAGTTGTTCGAGCGGGTTTATACCAAGCTTACCTTCTGCAGCCACCTTATTTTGTGACAAAGCCATGTGAACGGATAAAGTTATCTCTCGTTAGGTATAATGCGATGTGGGTACATAGTGCAGTTATTCTATTACCGATAACATTGTTATAGTTACTAATGGTAGTCTGGAAAAAAATTTAAAAGATATTAGTGACCGTGCTCATTAAGGCGAAGGGTAAGGCACACTAGCGCCACCAATTGATAATTTGACAATTACTAACGGACCGGATAATTTTTTTAAACATTGCGTACCGTCCGATAACAGGAAAGCATCCATAGTATTTATTTATTAATTTGTGCACTACTTTTTATTGCGTGGTTTATTCACAAAACGGGCTATCGCATTTATTCACAAACAATGGCCACTCTTCGTGTTAGCGAAAATAAACCTAAAAGTAGTGCACAATTATTAAATAATAGATGTTTGCCTAGTGTCGGAAGGTCCGCAATGTTTGAAAAATAATCCAGTTTAGCAATTATCAAATTAAATGCCATTAGCAGCGCTAGTGTTCCTTCGCCTTACGCAGGCGTAGTTATTCCTTGATCCCTTTTTGTTTTACAAAGAATATCAGCATTTGAACACACGTAGGTATATTTGTAGGACGCCCTCGGATCTCCGCAATGTGGCTGGTAAGAGCTGGATGAGAGTAGCCGCGGATCGTGCTCGGTGGCGTGTTCTGGAGAGGCATATTTCCAGCAGTGGACGTGTGTAGGCTGATGATGACGATGATGATGAGGTATATTTTCTATAATAATATTATAAAGAGGAAAGCTTTGTATTTTTGTATGTAAGGATGTTTGCAACGAATAAACTCAAAAACTACTGAACCGATTTAAAAAATTCTTTCACCATTAAAATGCTACATTAGCGCTGAGGACAAGAAATGCGGTACGAAGTCCGCCCGGTCAGCTAGTCTATACTATTATTAAAGAGGTAAAGTTTGTGACTTTGTTTGTGTGCGGAGGGTAGTCTCTGGAACTACATATCCAATTTCAAATATATTTTCACTGATAGAATACTACATTCTTGCGGGTAACATGGGCTACACTTTATTTGTTTTAAAGTTTATCTTTAAAATTCTATATCCACGCGGGCGAATTTGCGAGTAAAATGCTAGTGTTAAATAAAGAAAGAAAATAAACGACGCGCTGGGTCGAGGGAACAGCTACTTAGTGCATAAATAAAAATTCTCTTAACCAAACAAACAATAAACAAACGTGTACTTAGTTACCTACCAGTACAAAACGACCAGCTTACGCAGAGAGAAAGTTCCAACAATGATTTCTATTAATCTCTGTCAATGGCCGCTACCTTTGACCGCAGGCGCAGCTTGCATAAGGCTGTAAGGGCCAGCGTACACCAGACGCTTATTACGTTACAATTACTGAAGACGTGGGGACAAAATAAGGAGGACCCACAAGATAAGCTTACCCCCTTACCTATTCATAAAAGCTATTTAACACAAAACAATGATTAACTAAATTATGCTAAAATTATTTTTATGAATATGGGGGTTAATTTTTACCGCGCTCGAGCAACGCTGCAACGCACGCAGATATAGGGATGAATCGATACTACCGAGTACTCATATGGTATCGATACTTCTTATTCGATACTACTACTAGAAGTATATAACATCAACATTCGATACTGAGTACTGGTATCGAATGAAAACAATGGTATCGTTGCCATCCCCGCCAGGGCCGGTGAGCACGGGTACGCATGACACGAGCGCGGGGAGGACGTGCTGGCAACGGTATTTTGGTTGTTATTATGCATATCAGACATTATTATGAATTTATTTAATGTTTTGTTTTTAAAAATGATTGAATACTCACAAGTTTTCGATACTTTAATATGGTATCGAATATGGTATCGATACTTTGATTTGATACTACTTTCGAGTACTAGTATCGAATAAAGAATAGTATTGTTTCATTGGATCTCGGAACAGTCGGAGCACAGCTGTCGCGAGATTGCGTGTCCGTGAAAGGTTGACTATGTGTGGGTTGCTCGAGCGCATTTGTATGAAGCTTAGCTTCTGCAGTCTCATTATTTTGTGACGCGAGGCTATAGGATAATCCCGCTATTATTTCAGCCAATGCTACTCCGTTATAGCCAGGATCAACAGCAGCTTACATAATAGCCGTAATAAATAGGTCGTTAATTATAAATAGTAGTGGATCTTATAGCCACTGCGGTATAATTAATTGTTATCAGCACATTTATTGAAACTAGTGGTCGCCAAGTTGTCGAAATTCGACCGCGATTTTATTAAGGCTGCACGGATTGTATCCTAATCAATGAAAAATGAAAAAATATAGAATGTGAGTTTGGATTGGCATTGACAGATGTCGGCCGCATCAAAGACAAACAATACGTGTGTGTCAAATACATGGTAGTGTGTGTAATGTTGTTTTTGTTGATTTAAAGTATTATTTATACATATTTTTTTTTAAATTAACATTCGGATAACCGAGTCGAGTTGAATGCAAGAAATGGTGGTTCAATCCCCATACCTTCGTCAGACTACTGACGTGAAAACACATACCTGTCACAAGCGTATTATCAAAGCTATTGTTGAATTGTTATTAATGAATGACTATTATAATAATAGAAAATTATTATCATTTATTAAAAAAAATCTAGGCCCAGCCGTTTTGGATGTATGTATGTTTTATGTATGTTGACATATTTAGTTAGGACTTAAATTAAATGTTTATTTATTTATTTATTTATTTATTTATTGATATTTGGGGGGTTTACAGCTCTCAATACAGTACATTATAGAAAGATAGAAAACTAAAAGCCTATTACAAACCTCCACAGGTATGTTACAAGTTTAGAGTAAAATGATATTAAGCCAATGCTAACCAGAAATAGAAAGAAAAGAGAAATACCCAATTAAAAAGGATAATTTACAATAACATATAAATAGAACTACAGACTATGGCCAGAGAAAATACATAATTATGTGCTCATTCGCAAGATTTTAGAATTAAATTTAATAATACCTATTTAATTAACAGAACTTTTACAATCAACTACCAACATTATATAATATTATTTACCACGTACGTAACGCCTACGGTTTATATGGATTGTTCTCACTTTTACCAAAAAGGTATAATGCACATTGTAAATTGTAACCTGTACGCGCTGCCCTTTAAACCAAAGATGGCGGACGCTCCACAAGCCACGTAAGTGCGACCAATTGCTGAATGTCAACGGAAGAGTAACCGGGCCGAACCGTTTGGCACGCCAATTATCCATGCACCATTTAATTCCACGTTAATTCAGAACCTGCTGACGCATTAGGGTGGCTAACACGATTTTTATTCACCATTCGATCACGTTAACGAATACGAGAATATAAACATAGTTATAATAATTATTATTATTGCATCATGTACAATAATATACATAGTCTCTTATCATGACATTAACTTCCTTCAATGTTACCGGGAGGCACTGCTTCAATGCCATTCGCCATTTGCCAATCAACTAATCGTTAACGAAAACGAGAATATATGGCGTTTGCAACATTTATAATGTTTTTCTAGGAAATAATACGGTTAAAGGATACACAAATAAAGCTTCTATTAAAAACTTTCGGTAGTTCTGGAGATATCCAGTTATTTAAGTTAATCCCACAAGCAGCTAATAAAGGGAATGATAATAGGCAAAACTAACAAAAAATTTCCCTGACAGGAGCATACAGTTTGACAGTAGGTTTTTAGAGTTCTTAGCTTAGATGGTTAAAGGGCAGCGAGAAACTTCAGACTCCGTTCCCTTCTAGATTTTATGAGATGTTCCAGTTCACGTTTTAGATACTTTTTGGATTTCTTCTCTATCTCTCGTTCGCACATTACCTATTGGGTAACACAGGAACAAGACTAACACTAACAAAACCTACAGTACGTCTCCCTGTCAACTGAATACTCCCTCGTTAAGAATCATCAAACCACTAGAGCAGATAAGCGGCTCAACATAAGGAGTAACCTATTGTTGACAATAAACAAAAGCGTAAACTATCTAGAGCTGTATACAAAGACCTTACCACCGCAGGATGGTCTTCACAAGGGCAATTCGTACAATTGTCTCCATCCTGCCACTCGCTCCCCGCTTCCTGTTATCAGACGCGCCTCTTTTTCCACCCAACCATATTCTGCTAGCAATAAGGTATACACTCGAGTGGCATTACAAGCTTGATGCTGTATAAATCACTGTACGGATACGTTTCGTAGCGTCGCTGTCAGTTGCCTCTAAATATATGAGATCGAATGTTTGTGCCGCTTAGCTTCCGCGGTATTGACATGCCCTATTTTTAGATCGACGTCTATTCCCGTAACGACCATGGTAACAACTGCCAGTTCTTGTGTTATATTATCATTATCATGTTTCGTTGTTTTTACGTTCTCTTGGGATGTTTTTAAATCGTTAATTTTGTGTCTATTTCCTCGTGGTTTGGACCTTCTCATTTATTAACAATCTCTTTGGTTAAATCTCTTGGGCTATTTTCTTATGTTACTGAGAAGACAAACGAAAGTACGCGACTTATTCGTGCAGTGCCTCTAATGCCGTTTCTCAAAGGTCCTCCGTGCTTCGGAAAGCACGTAAAGCCGTTGATCCTGACTGTATTAGCAGCAGGGCTTGGAATACCGGTAATACAGACCTTGATATAGCACCAGTACTTTAGTTAGTACCGGTATTGACATACCGGTACTTTACAGATACCGGTTCCAATTGACTTGGTACAGTACTAATTTATATTAATATTTTTTGACGTATTGCCGCGTTTAAGATTTCAAAATATTTTGATAAGTACAAAATATTTTATAATACTCAAATAACGATAAATTTTATTATTACAATGGTTGAACCCTTAGAAACGGTTTCCTTCCTGATTCTTGGTCATTGTTTGTGACAGTCATCAAAATAAGTCAACCATTATTATGGAATTTAAACAAAAATTTTTTTCCATAATCTATCAAATGTTGTTCCAACATCTCCTAGTGTGAATCTGTCATTGGTTTTCTGGTGTATGAATAAACATGGTTCGGCTTATTTAATAAGTAAGTTATATACTTTACTTTAAGCTGGCTTTCTGTTGCTAATCATTAGATGTTAACAAAACAAATTCTTCAAACAACTCTTTCAAATCAAATCAAATCAAATCAAATTACTTTATTTGCAAAATATGGGTACAAAATGTAGGCCTTATAAATATTAGAGCGCCATATTTAACCATTGCATTGGTGTGCAAAAATATACCTAATAGATAAAATATAGTTGGATGGATGCAACATAATTATTTGAGATTGAGATTATAAATAAAAACAATTATTATAATAAAACCATTAAGATTTCTCTTGATTTTCCTTATAGCGAATTCAGGGCTTACTTCGTGAATAAAAATGTTGGTCAGCATTCTTATTGCTTGTTGCTACCATGTCAATGCTGTAATGTAAGCGTATTTTATTGGTACATAAATATATTAGAATAAGAACCATGTTTTGTTTTGTATGTACGCTTTTTATTGCTTAATAAATTAAGGCCATAAAAGTTGTTTCTCTCTTTCCTATGACTAGACGCATATTCTCTAAAACAACGGCGGCGTTATGCAGAGAGCTACCAATGATAATACTAGCGAACGCATCTAGCTTCGTACGCATATCATGTGACCCCGGCGTATATAACTACCTATATAATAGATAAACATCTCGAAAAATCCTCTTGCCTATGGATCATGAAAGACCTTTTTACCGTAGAAAACGCTTTGCGCGTAGGTACCTCGGCAGCCTCGCAACCTCGTAGGGCACGAGGGGCAAGGGAGATTTACCCACAAAAACTCCAGTATCTTTCTACCACCAGGTATCCGGAATCGTTCTAGTCAATCACCGGAATAAACCCTAACAGCGGCTGCCAGAGGGAGCATGCCAGCGGAAGTTTGGGCATGCTCCAGACGTATAAGGCTAGCGACAGCTAAGGATTCCCCATCCTTAACCCTCGCCTCATTGCGGAAGAATGAGGCGGGCTGGAGGAGGAGCTCGATGGCGCAGGGGTAATCACGCCCAGTCGGCGAGTGCTGGGGTTAAGCAACTTTCGCAAAAGCCGGTCATAGGATGGGTGACCAAAAATGTATAATCTTGAGCTCCTCCGTGCTTCGGATGGCACGTAAGCAGTTGGTCCCGGCTGCATTAGTAGTCGTTAACAACTACCGCACCGCACTGGGCCCGCTGGTGGTTTTTAGCCCGATCTCCCTATCCATCCACAGGGAAGGCTTGTGCTCCAGCAGCAGGGACATAAAAAATGAGCTGATGATGATGGTGATGAGGCGAGCTAATTGCCTCCTCCTTTTCCCGCCATCCCGATCGAGTGCGCGTGGATGTTCTCCTCGCAGACCTTCTCCGCAACTTCCTAATCATGAAAGACTTGCCTGTCTGCAAAATATCAGCATTTTAAGGTCCGGCTTAAGGCTGTGCGTTGTTGCTCGGTCTTTAGTATATCAGTGAAGATGGCCCTTTATATATCTAGTGGCAACCACTGATTGAAATTCGACCGTTTTTTTAATAAAATTATTTATTTAAAAAATACTTCATATCTATCGCTCAAAGTCATATGACAGAGATTGTCATCGTTTTTTTTAGTGCAGAAAGTTCTGAGTTCTGACGCAACCGTAATGCCTGTGAAGCGAAGTCCTATCATGAGCGAAGAACAATTGTTTCGTATTCGCTAACTAATTCACATAAAAACACATGATATAACAGTAAAAGCACAATGTATATGAAGACTGAAAGAGATTGACGAAGTTTTATATATTATCAAAACTTTCATCTTTCATTTCACTTTACTAGTCAAGAAAGTATTTTACAAAATTTTCTTTATCTAATATGCATTCAAAGTAAGAGTAACTTATTGTTTGAGAGCAATTACGAACAAAAAATAACATAATCTGTACTAATATTATAAAGAGGAAACCTTTGTATTTTTGTATGTATGTATGTTTGCAACGAATAAACTCAAAAACTACTGGACCGATTTAAACAATTCTTTCACCATTAGAATGCTGCATTAGCGCTGAGTAACATAGGCTATATTAAAAAAAAATTAAATAAAATACTAAAAACGACAATTTCATATTCGAATACAAAATGAATTGTTTGTTTTGTTGTCATGGAAACCATTGATATATATTTAACTCAATGATGGCAACTGTCATAGAGGTACGAAGATCGCCGGGTCTGCTAGTAATCTATAAACCAATAACATTAACGTACTAATTAACAGAGCAATTAAGAAAATTCAGCAGTTATAGGATTACGATAATGATTTATAGAAATAAAGAAATAACTTCTGAATAGTTTTATGTAAAATACATGCATACAAACACGTCCTGTCTCCCATAGCCATAGGAGTAGGGTCAGAGATCACTACTTGCCACTTTCGCTTCATACATGGCCTTTTATTGATCGAGAAAAATATATATAATATACCTAGGTATATTTTGGTGTTATCTGCGTTAATCCACAAGAATATAATAAATTTATTAAACGGTATGTGCAGTAAAAATATTATAATCGGTTACTTAGAGGAAATATACGTCTGTAGAAATATTCTGTTTTATTTAGGTATTGTTTCTGAATTAAAGTATTTTGATATTGAGTTCAAAACGTCAGGATAATATAGTACCTATAATACGTAATATAAACGCGGGTAGATCCTTATAAAGTGTTTAATTTCAATGAGTAATATTCGCGTCAACTTTAGAAAACCGTACTGGGTTAGTATTTACCCTAACTTTAAATGTCAATACAATAATAAATAATAAATACTTACCTAGCTAATCATTGCTAAGTTCAAAGTCTACGTGAAATTGAACAATGAAAAGTACATGGTTGTTATTAAAAAATTTGCAACTTACGTCAAACAAAAGCATTTAAAAATACTCATTAACATACTCAAAAAAATAACTAAGTCTTATACTGGTATGAGGAGCTCGATGGCGCAGTGGTTAACGCGCCTGGTCTGCGAGTGCTGAGGTTAAGCAACTTTCGCAAAGGCCGGTCATCGGATGGGTGACCAAAAATTTATCATCTCGAGCTCTTCCGTGCTTCGGAAGGCACGTAAAGCCGTTGGTCCCGGCTGCATTAGCAGTCGTTAACAACCACCAATCCGCACTGGGCCCGCGTGGTGGTTCATGGCCCGTTCTCCCTATCCATCAATAGGGAAGGCTCGTGCCCCAGCAGTGGGGACATAAATGAGCTGATGATGATGATACTGGTATGACCTGCGAAAGACTGCAGGCAGATGCTGGATGCGTCAAGCTGAGGACAAGGCGCTATGGCGCTCATTAGGGGAAGCCTATGTCCAGCAGTGGACTAAGATAGGCCGTTGATGATGATGATGATGATGATGATACTGGTATTTTAGGTTGAAACGTTTCAGCACAGATTAAAATAGTTACTTAGTAGGTACGTAAGTATCAGCCGATGTGGGCTAACAAAACTCAAATAATATAATACGCGTGTGGGTGTACCCCAAGGATGCTTACTGGGCCCCTTTTAATTGATGGGTAGATTGACGACAATATAAAAGCTAATCTGATAACAATAGTCCTTCGTATAATAGAAGCTATCAATCCGGCAGTTTAGATGCTGCAAGCTGCAAAAATAGTTTTAACTACGAAATATATTTTTAACTTGTTTCATTAACATTAATTGGTAAATTGTTTCCTTTAATCAAGTATTAGTCTATTCGATTTTAATTTTGTTTAAACAACAGTATTGATACCAATAAATTAAAAACATCGGTACTATTTAGGTATTTATAACGATGAGCTTTTTCTTTTTGAAACAAACTTTTATTGGTAAGTACCTAATTTAAGTTTCGATTTAAATATAGATTTGTGAACGCTTAACCACAATTTAAATTAATCAAAATATAGGTAATAATTAAATAGAGAAAAACTCTTTTCAAATACGGATCTAGTTCAAATTAGGTTTACTGATCGAGGTCAAGTTCTCACATAGATAGACAAACATAATGTTATAGGTACAGTACCTTTATACAATCAATATCCTCCCAATGACTAATAAAAAAGTCGATTCTCATAATAGAATCTATTGAAATTACCTTCAATGGTCGCAATGAATGGTAGGTGGGAGCAAACGCGGCGGGAATCGAACCGCGACCTTTCCGGTTGGAACATCTGATACCGGCGCACGCACCGGTATCTGATTCACCTGGCCTGTGGTCTCGCTAGTGATTGAACTTTGTGGTGTACAAACCTCCTTTTAGTTATTATTATATTCCTATTAACTTTGAGGAAGTAGGTACCTAAAATGATAGATTAATAAAAAGATAGGTATTTAAATGTACCCTTTCGTAAGTAATTGAGAGTGAGAATGATAAATAGTAAGATGCATACAAAGATACCTAGGTACATCGTAGGTACCTAGTAACCAATACGTGTTCGACAGAAACCAGTGATCCATTTAATCAAAAAAGAATTTTCCAAATCGGTGTATAAATGACGGAGTTATGATATGAGGTAACAAACATTAAAAAAAATACAGTCGAATTGATAACCTCCTCCTTTTTTGAAGTCGGTTAATAAAAATAGGGATCTGCCACAGTATTTTGACTTTAGCAACACATACACATTACAGACCAATCCGCTTACTAACTGTCATCTAGAAAAATTTCAATTAAATTCTATGTGATTTCTTGGCTACGAGGCTGGTGTCAAACACTGCCTCTGTCACTATCACAGAGACATAGGTAGGTATCTTCCCTGTGAGATATAGGTTTTTTAGTCCATTCAAACTTTATAATTATACCAAACCATTCCTACGAGAAGAGACATTAGTTAGGTAGGTACCTACTACCTCTTGAAAACTAGCAGCGAACTTGCTGACTTAGCCAATTAAAATAAACTTTGTCAGGAAATTAATTCGCCAACACTTTGGGTAGGTACCTAGGCATGTATTGCTATGTCATCCACAGCAGTTGTCATATAATTAAATTATTTGATATAGGTACGAGTACATAGTGCTCAAGACCACATAGGTACGCAGGTGTACACACATTGTTGCCGACAATCTGAGTTTATAGGTCTGGTAGGTATCTATTGTTAAGAAACAATCTAACTTTTACTTTCAATCATCGCGACGCGTAATACGTGTACACTCAAGAATCATAGGGACCGACTAGAGCCACATTTAATTAAAAAATCTCAAGATTACGATCGTTCAAAAATATTAATTAGAAACGGAAACAAACGCACAAGCCATAACAATCCTTATTGTAGTGTACCATAATCCAAAATGCTACGTCATCAACAATTTGCATTGCTGCATTTGGTAATTCTAGATCTGCTAAAAAGGTCGGGCAAAAATGTTCAACCTCCATTGTTAGCTTTACGAGATTCCGAACCTTTCACGCTGTCATTTGGACGTCAAAATTGTTTGTAGTACAATGTAAAATTCTCAGTTTTTAAATTACCAATTACTAAGCAAAATACCTGTGCAAATCTGTCTTCCTCAGCGTTCAACAGATCACCAACAGAAGATGCCTTCGCCTGCGTGGAGATGTGCCTCCTACTGTTCAGCACATAAGACAACTCATCCAGGTACCGTAGTGTCAAATTAGCCATCGTAGCTCACACAACAAGCACACCACTATTTTTTCGCAAGCATTTATCGGCACAAACACTACCAAAAGGCGATGTGAGAAGTAAAACACTTCACGTAAACAATCGTTTGTCGCTCGAGGTACGACGTGTTGACGGAGCCATCGTGCGCGCGGGACTAAAAACACGATTGCGACTTGCGCTCCAACAAGGTCAAAGAGTATCGTTCAACGTAGAAAGTAAGCCGCGCATTCTTCGCCAGTTTTGTGCCTAAGCCGTCTGTCTCCGCGTGCGGTAAAGGAAATACGAATTCAATAGCAACCAGGCAATTTGTTATCCACATTCGGTGCGGTGTGTTCCGCGAAGCAATTAGTCTTGAATTGGCGGAATTTCATTGCCATATCTTCGACGTTATTTTCATAATGTGATGTCCAAGGACGTTTTGCACGGTTCGTTTCGCTTTTGTTCCTAATCTACGTTAATGTATTGTAATTTGGTTGAACAAAAGCATCGGGGTATACGCTTCGTTTAGTTTCCGATGCCGAATACATTAAGAACGTCGTACGTAAAGATTTTGTTAAAATGCAGTCGGATTTCGGAATGCAATCTTATATCGAGAAGGGCCGGCAACAAACTCGATACTTGCTCCTTTTCATTTCTTGACAAATTATACATAAATCTTACTTACAAACTATATATTTACTAAACTGAAAGAGATTCTTACATGAAATCGGTACAGATTATTTGGATACTAAGGAGGTACGTTACTTAAAACAACCTATAAATAGCAAAAAGCACGTCATTGCAGACCTTCTTTATACAAATATAGTCAAAGAAATCAAGTAAAACCAGCTTCTGCGCAACAATGCAAAATTCTCATTCTCAAATTCTAAACTGACCGCAGCTTTGTAATGCTTATTACTTGGTAATGACTTGATGGCAATAGCTATTGATTGTTGCTTTATTAATAACGATAAACACAATGTACAATATTTGCACAGTATTTGACATAATTTACATAAGGCTAGTGAAGTATTAACTAAATAGGATTACAGTGAGTGATGAAATGAAAATGTTTTCTAGTGACGAATCCTATAGTGACGGTGCTGAGTGCTGTATGCAATTGTTTCAAATATTCAATCGATTTGAAGTTAACAACAATTTGTTTACATGTAAAACAGAAAATAAAGAAATATGAAATTTTAGGAACATATATTTTTATTAGCAAATTTTTATATAAGGGAATCTGTATTGCTTAAAGATAGTGTAGCTTCCTAAGAGTTACAGAATTTTTTGTAAGTATGGATTATAATGCACCAGAACCCCACTTATACTCCCGACAAACAGCAAATTTTAAAACTACATAAGTAATATGAATGTAGATTCCATAACAATCAAAGTTCAGCCTAAACAAAATTTTACAATAGACACCTAACATTAGATACATAGTTAAATAAAAATATTTCAAATTTCTAGTTGTTATCGTTATTAAGATCGAGAAAATAATTGGCAAAAAACCACGTTAATTGTATGGGGTTTTTTTTAATATTTTTAAATATTTTAAATATTTATTTTATTTTTATTGAATTATTTATTTTTAAAGTAAATATAACTAAATATTCTGTGAATATTTCAGGCGTTGTTGCCGTTATCAATATCGAGCAAAAACGAGCAAAAAAAAAATTTCGTTTGTTGTATGGGAGCCCCCTTAAATATTCTGTTTTTTTAGTATTTGTTGTTATAGCGACAATAGAAATACATCATCTGTGAAAATTTCAACTGTCTAACTATCACGGTTCATGAGATACAGCCTGGTGACAGACAGACAGACAGACAGACAGATAGACAGACAGACTGACAGATGGACGGAGCGAAGTCTTACCCTTTGGGTACGGAACCCTAAAAAATAAAGTAAATAGCCTATTATACTGTCTCACATCATTTAAATCAAGTTATCGCTACAATTTATGGGTATTGGCTATATTACTTTGTTACATTCGGAGGGCTCTGATGCCTCAAAAATTGTTGGAGGTGGGCGCTAACAGCTGCGACACAGTTGGGAAACTGGCTGTTATCGTACACTCATTGTATTGTACCCTGTAAAAGTTCTAAATAAAAATTTATTATTAATTTATTTATTACAACGCTTGCTAAATGCAGGTCGGTGATCACAAACCCTGGCTATGCATCGTTTAATCCGAAACACGTTTTGCACGACCTATGAATTGAAAACAGGACCTCCTTATTGGGCCAAGAACATAGCCACTTGGCCACCGAAGCCAAGGTTAAGGTAGAAATGTAAATTCAATTTTCTTTTTCTCTTTCAATACCATTTCTCTTTTGAGGTTAGTACCCAAAGCGCCGTCTCGACTTTTAATCTTTGCCGTTGCATCCACAGTTGATCCATTTCTTCACTCCTAGCACAAAATAAGGAGATTTCAGAAGGCAAGCTACATACAGACGCGCTCGAGCGACGCACATACAATTTGTAAAAAAAAACCTGTCCGATCGCAAAGGGGTACATTAGGTAAGTAGGTATATCAATATAAATAACAAAACAATATTAAAAAATATAATTCATGAAAATAAAAGAGTTAACGTAATTTAAAACGCAAATTTTTTGGTACCGAATTTGTTCAAATTATTCTAAAATCTAGCTAATGTTATAAATGCGACCACACTTTTCATCAATGGCGGCCGGCGGGTGCCAAAGGTCCTACCTACCGAAGCCAACAAAAGTACTTATTGCCAAGTAAGTTATGTCATTTAGGAAAATTTTTATTCAGGTAAAATATTTTCACTTATTTTATTAAAATGATTACGTAAGTAGAACTGAATCTCGATACCGAATAAACACCTTAACGGATCGGACAGTTTTTTTTTTACATATTGTATAGAGTAGACCCACCCTCTCAGCAGGACACAGATCTCGGAACAATCCAGCGGTTGCGAGATTCCGTGTCGTGACAGGTTGTATTATGTGCGTTGCGAGAGCGCGTTTAAGAAGCTTACCTTCTGCAATATCCGTGTTTTGTGACTCCTAGTGTGAGACCGCGGTGCCAGCTTCGGTTCCTAGGGTTACGTAAACAATTGCCGCCGTGTCAAGTATTATTTTGCAGAGCAACTCGCAATGTGACTAGATCATCTAAGTATGCTATTCTTGCAGCTTGCAAGGCTGAGTTGGGTAACTGTTGGAATGCAATAGCTCTTTGTAAAGCTTTGTTACTGTAGTCGTCGTACCATTTTTATTAATCCACTACGTGGTAGCTTTTAACCTTCATCTCACCTGATGATAAGTTACGACAAGGTTAAAAATGGAAGCAACTTTCTTCCTTAACTCTCAACTCCTGAGGGACTGGCTGTCTTATCTCTAACTAACGAAACATCGTTGTTATAGCGACAGATTGCGATATGGTGGTGGCTAATCATGCGGACTTCAAACATCACCAACCAAATGTACTACAACTAGCCCTTTAGTTAGAGCGTGGTATGTAGGAAAACAGTGCATGCGCACGTTGTCGACTTAGAAGCTTCAATCTCCAAAATACTTCTAATGCTACGACCACGCTATCGCGAACATTTGCCGTTTTCACGACAAGCAATAATTACTTTTTTGTCAGTGTTCTGAAATGTGACTATTGCTAAAGTTCAAGTTCAAAGTTCTTTATTGCATTCATGTTGTACATATACAGGTGTTGAAAAAGATAAAAAGAAACAAACATGACCCTGCAAGGGCACAGCAAGTACAAATAGTAGTAAAATTATGGTACTTATCATTAAATTGAATTTAATGATAAGACTCGGCTCGACTTGTCGTGAAAACGGAAAATGTTCGCGATAGGGTGGCCGTAGCATATACGTTATCATTGCAATTCAATTAAATTAAATTCAAAATGATTTATTCAGTTTAGGCTATAAATAGCTCTTGTGAACGTCATTATGCCATTGGTTCGTAAGTCTACTCTGGGCGGGAGACCTTGTACCTATTGAGAAGAACCGGCACGAAACTCAGCAAGTGTCAAGCTCATTTCTCTCTTACAGCGTCAAAAATATTGGAAAATGCCGTATCATAAAAGGACACTTTCCTTTCACTTTGGATTGAGTACCCTTCAAACTGGAACGTAAAACGGCAGAAATTTGGTATTAGGTTGTAGACGCTATTAAACCGAATTCTAAGCCCAATCTTACCACTTAGCGATCTTTCCAATCTGCAACTATATTTAAAGTTTTAAAATCAGTCAATCGTGGCACTAGAGTTCGATAGGGACGAATGATCGACACTTTTTTCCTTAATATCTATACTAATATCATAAAGCTGAAGAGTTTGTTTGTTTGTTTGAACGTGCTAATCTCAGGAACTACTGGTTCGAATTGAAAAATTATATTTATGTTGAATAGTCCATTTATTGAGGAATGCTATAGGCTATATTACATTACGCTATGTCTAATAGGAGTGGAGCTTAACGCGGGTATTACCGCGAGGCACAGCTTCAGATTTTGTCTGTAACAATTGAATATAGGCCACCTGTTCCTTATCTCTCGTCCAGTAAAATTTCAATGAAATTTTATGTTTTGGCGATGATAACAGACGTCGATTACTGTTTCCTGTGCCACCTCCGCAAGTGGATGGTAAGCTGCGTTTTTAGTGGGTATGCCTCCTTACACTCCCTGTAATTAATCGGAGTTGTGCGGAGAGCTGAAGGGGTGCCCCAGACCCGCGAGTATGCAGTGCAATACAAAACCATCGCAGTTAAAAAAGGTATATCTAACTAAACTACTAAGATTTTCATAAAACTTTTCACGACCATCTTCCCGGCGACGTTCCCGATTCCCTGGACACGCATATCATTAAGTGTGACTAGTGTGGCAATACCCGATCGCGCGACAACAATTGCGCAATGTCCGTAATTGGGTTAGCACTTAATGACGCTCATGTCACGAACGCAGTTCAGTGGGATCACCGCCGAGGTTTGGTGGATTTACAAACAAGCTGTGTTTATCGATGTCTGTCATTGTCCATTTCGACTAAATTGTGCCTAGTGGCACGAGGACGAGGAATGTTGATTTTGTCATGCAAGTCAACGTATTTGTTAACGTGTTAGAATGACAAAGAACACACGCACTGTACTCTGAACAAAGTGGTCAAATTATAAAGACGTCGATGTCAAGAATAAACGTAACCGACTAGCCAAATGGCTAACTTCGAGCAGTTTATATATGACTAGCGGCCCGTCGCTTCGCATGGGTAGACATTTTTTTATATAGCCTATGTCACTCAGCACTAATGTAGCATTCTAATGGTGAAAGAATTTTTTAAATCGGTCCAGTAGTTTTTGAGTTTATTCGTTGCAAACATACATACATGCATCTATACTAATATTATAAAGAGGAAAACTTTGTATATTTGTATGTTCTTAAAAAATTCTTTCACCATTAGAATGCTACATAAGCGCTGAGTAACATAGGCTATATTTTAAAAAAAAAGAAAAAGAAATGCGGTACGAAGTCCGCCGGGTCAGCTAGTACAAAAATACAAAGGTTTCCTCTTTATACCTAATATTAGTATAGATTTTGATATGATATTTGGTTTGCATGGTCTTTTCGACTCACCATACATGTAGCGATTGGCGGCCATTCACGACTTCTCAGGGTATTGCGAGTTTAATTTGATAATGAAAATATGGTGTGGCATTGAAGCAGCGCCTCCTAGTGGAAAATGAGTAGTTAAACATTTTCCATTCTAATTCTCGTTTTCGTTAACGTGTACGAATGACATGAAACTCGGACTAGGCACCCAGGGTTTTTAATGAACAGAATATAAATAAGCCTAAATAAGAGTAAAAGATACAAAACACGGAATAACTATTCGAAGTTTTTATGTTTATTAGTATAGGGTCTGTGTCTACCAGTAGCGACTCAGCAAAAACCGATCGCGCGGCGACAACTGCGCCTGCGCAACGCTTGTAATTGGGTTAACGGCTAATGGCGCTCATGTCACGAGCGCAGTTCAGTGGGATCACCGCTGAAGCGTTTTGGTGGGGTTTTAAAGCACATTGTGTTTATTTATTATGTCTACATCTTCCAACAGACTTTAATTGCATATTTTTGAATACAAATTCTCGTTTCCATTAACGTGGTCGAATGATGACACCAAAGATAAGAGAAGTCCTATGTCCTTCACAGAACAACGCGTGCTAGTCTTCGGTGTCACTGATTTACCGTGGCAACTGTCCCGTCACGAAATAAGAAATTTAAATGATAACTGTATATCATTTTTTGTCGCACGTATTCTTGTAACATGGGTTCCTTTAAACGAGAGATGTAAAGTAACAGAAGAGAGATGTGAAGCACAGGCTCCAGTAGCCGTCTTCACATCTGGACCCTACTTCTGCTCAAAACATCAGGTAGAGCGGAGTCATTAGTCAACCTATGAGAGTTCCTAAAGGCCATGTCACCTTTTTACAAACTTCTTTATTTCGCCAACGCTTTGCACTGTTCCTCAATCGCTCTAATGAGCGGAAGCGTGCAACAATGGACTCGCCATCACCACCTAACAAAAGACTCGCGAGTCGTACGAGAGACGACGTAACAGGCGAGACAGAGTCGCGTGGACTCGTAGATACAATCGATGTGGCGGTCCAGTGTAAGCTAAGCTAAAGCTATGTTTTATTTAATAACAATAATAATAATAAAACATTTATTCGGCTTTTAAACACAGGAAAAACATGAAAAAAATAACACATGAAAGTTAAAAATAAACTTAAAATGAAAAATAAAGAGTTTTAATTTCACAATATATAACTACAACATAAATAAACAGACACAAAAAGAAATATTTCCATTTCGGAAGTGCACTCAGCCTCATTACAAGCAGTGAGGAATTTGACTATCTTTACTATAATAGGTAGTCTGTAAAGAAAAAGTGAACATTTTCATTTTCATTTTGGTATAGGTATATTCTCAAATAACCAGTAACGTATTAGCTATATTTCCTCCAACTACCAGTAAAGTTAGCGCGTGTATGTAATATACTTTTCATATAACCCTTGTGTAGGTGAAGCACATTTTACAGTTGTCAGCGTATTAATGCATACGCACACGCAATTTTCATCATCATCAACTCATTACATGTCCCAACTGCTGGGGCACGACCCTCTCTGTGGATAGGGAAAACGGCCCCCCCCTAAAGCACTACACGGGCCCAGTGCGGTGCGGAGCCGGGACCAACGGCTTTACGTGCCCTTCGAAGCAAGGTGGAGCTCGTCATGATAGTTTTTGTTAACCTCAGCACTCGCAGACTGGGCGATGCTCCTTCAAGAATTTTATTACATATCATTGTTATTGGTAAGCTTTTTCAAAGGGCAAGTAAGTACGTAAATCTATCTCCGAGTATATTACAGCTGTCAGTGGACACAAGTTGCATTGTTTCACAACAAATATGATGTTGAACTAATTATTAAGAAGATGGGAGTGATGCTATCTCGACAGCAGTTATTGCAGCCGCATTTAATGCTGTGCTGTGTAGTTAAAAATAAACTCGTTATGTAAGTAACCAGTTCAACACTCCTGAGATTATGATCTAAGTTGGTATGGCGATTTTGACTATTTGTTAAGTAAGTAAAGTCAGTATCAATATGATCAAACTTGAAACGATCAAAATATCTCAAGTTTAAACATATCAAAGATAATTGAAATCTTTTATAGTTTGTATTTGTACCATATACCTACATCTTGTCAGTGTTAGTCATCATAGTGTTATTATTATTAGTTCTTATTCAATTTAAGGTATATATATATTGTATGGTCCATAGTGGCCTGAAATAAAGGTATTTTATAGTCAATTCCTACGTCTATTAAAATATTGAGATTTTAATGCCAAGCTATTTTTTTCGCTTATATACTATCAATATCATAGCTACTGACTGTGCAGTGTGCATATGACATAGTATATCACTCGTTTGTGTTTCAATATTGAAATGCCCTTGCAGAGCCCATTTGTGGACGTTATGCCTAGTTTTAAGATCATGTAAACCAAATGGATCAATAAAGATTTATGATTATGATTATCACATATAACAATAATCGTCCTTAATCACAATGCAACACTGATTACGAAACATGTATCCTATTCCTGTCAACGGAAACGATTTAATCGATCCTCACTTTCGATTTTAATCGATTTTGATATGTAACAATGAATCTTGTTATGGCGTCACTTGACAAGTGAGCTCTGTTCGCGATGCAGAGCGGAGCTGACACAAGCGAACTGTCAAACAGGTTGTCTTGTGTGAGTTTCTTTCACCAGATTATTCTTGTAGCTGGAAAATTGTATACATAAATCCATTGTCATCATCATCAGCCTAAATTAGTCTATTGCTTGACATAGGCCTCTACGAGTGCACGCTGCGCCGCTGAGCACGATCTGCAGCTACTTGAATCCAGCTCATGCCAGCCACTCGTCAATGATTGTACCTAATTACCTATATAGCCCAAGATACATAGGCGTGTTGCCTATGCCTATATAAACGATGCTCTCTAGGCAGATTAAGAGCGAAAAAGTTACTGCTAACGCTAAAAAACAAAGTATCTATTTACCTAAACAAGGAGTTGTTAAACGTATCTAAGATCTACTTGAACAAGGAACTACAATTGCACTACAATTATACTATAGGAATTATTAAATAACATGAACTAGGAACTGTCAAATTTGACAGTTCTATTTCTATCCCCCTCAAGTCTCCGAGCTGATTTCGCGAGAAACGCACGAACGGTGCCCGCGTTATGAATGCGCGCACCGTTCAGCGCCATGTTGGATCGCGTTTCCGTTCGCTTTCTCTGCGCAAGCGCAGGTAATTAAACGCGTGTTTTATTGCGTCACTCACATGTGCATATGATACGAGTGTCGTCGTACGTTTTGCATTTCACATCGAGTATTGGTTTACTTCAGTAAAAGGGCTTCTGAATCTGATAATTTGATTAGTTTTATTGGTATCTATCTAATGAGATTGGAATAAAAAATATCGACAGTTTCTTGCAGTTAAACTCTAGTCTCATCATTAGATAGCCTCTCTTTATGAACTCTCTCATAGTACAGATATGTTATATTGAGTGATATAGATACATTGAGTGAGAGATATATTGAGTGATATAGAGAGTGAGATATAATGAGTGATATAGAGTAATATAGATATATTGTTTTTCACCAAGTCCAATGGCAACGCACAGCCGCCATGTTTTTTTTTAACGTCACTTATCTGAGAACACGGGCAGCTAAGACGAATGTAACGATACCTCAATTATGTAAATCCGTTCAGCGGTTCTGGAGATATGAGGTAATAAAGAATTATTACATACAAGATAGGCGCGAAAAACATATAGGTACCCTTCCTTTGCAGTCGGGTAAAAAAAGCCATTTGTCTTCCCCCAGAACTCGGTTAACCCGAGCCAAGGACCAAGAATTTAAAGACCCCTCGAACCTCGGGACCCGCACTCGAAACCACTGATTCTTACACCTCGGAGAATGTAATATGGGACGGGACGGAGGGGAGAGGAAAACGACATGCAACCTTAGACCAGCTCCGGAGATTTTTCAGCTCCTGCAAGTCGGTGGGCCGCATGGTTTCACCCCTTTCATAGTTTTCCGGCCGCATTTACTTCACATCACAACTAGATAGGGAACGATAATTCCATAATATCTGCCGTGCGATTCTGTAATAAAAACCGCGATCACTTCGACACCAATTACACTCGTAGCTTGCAAATGAATTCGCCTTTATTACAACACTGTCAAAGCCCATTGTTATTGGCACGTCTTGAGTGAATTCTGTATCGAGTTTGGCGGTGATTTTGTTTCAGAAGCGCACGGCTGTTGTCTATAGTTAATGGTGAGTTTAATATCTCTATATGTATAAGTAAATAGTTACTTTTTATACATATACATATAAGGTCACATTTTATCAACTGCAAATATTTTGAGGATAAATTCAACAAAATATATAAACTACTTTTATAAAAAAAAACCTTAAATTTCATACGCTAATTTTCAAGAAAAACGCCAAAGACATTTCGATTAAAAAGAAAAATAAAGCACTTTCGGTTATTTCAATTCAAAGGAGCCGAAACAGAGAGGTCGCAATGCCTTCACCGCTTACACGTGCCCGTAGTTTCATTCAAAAGAGCTGTCAGAGAGGCCGCTCTTAAAAATATTACAATTTTTGTGTCAGGAAAAGTAAAAAAAAAACTAGCCTGAATTTATTTTTATATGCTAGGGCCTTATTTCTCTGATATAATTAGATGTTTTGTCAAAATATTTGCAGTTGATAAAATGTGACCTTATAGAGTTACTTTTTATATATCATAATCATCATCATCATCACCAGCTCATTCCCAGTCCCCACTGCTGGGGCACGACCCTACCCTTTATAAATGACAAGGCATGTAGCATTCTATCTGTGAAAGAATTTTTGGAATGGGCCCGTAGTTCCAGAGATTATCCTCCTCAAACAAACAAACTTTACCTCTTTCTTAATAGTATAGATGGCTTAAAATCGTATGTAGTTAAATATTATTAACTAGCTGACCCGGCGGACTTTGTACCACATTTCTTTGTTTTTAATATAGCCTATGTTACTCAGCGCTAATGTAGCATTCTAATGGTGAAAGATTTTTTAAATCGGTCCAGTATTTTTTGAGTTTATTCGTTGCAAACATAAAAACAAAAATACAAAGCTTTCCTCTTTATATTAGTATAGATTGAATCAATTATGTAATTATTATGTTCAGAATCAAAGATTGTATCCGAGTGCGTTGAATAGTTGGAGCATTATTACTACCTTAGATATACCAAGATGATTGCGTCGCTATGTTTCGTAATACAGATATACCTATATTGAACGTTACGGAATCCCGAGATGTGGTATTGCAAAAAATAAAGTGACCCGCCGCCATTCCTTATACCTCATCTATTATCAAAGAGGCCACATTACCTGAGAGATCGTTTCACATATCATTCCATTAGTGAAATTACTGCATTACAGAATTGGTAAGTATATGATATTGCAACTTATAATTAATATTGCTTTTCTGATTGTGATGCAACGAATAGCTGATGTTGATTCGAGCTGAATGTCAAAAGACATCGAAAAAAGCGGCCAAGTGCGTGTCGGAATCGCCCATGAAGGGTTCCGTAGCAGCAAGTAACATAATATATATTTTAGAAGTTACAGACGTGGGACACTCATTTTACTTTGGAAGTATCTCTCGCGCAAACAATTCAGTTCAGAAATTAATGATATTAGAAACCTCAATATCATTTTTGAAGACCTATCCATAGATACCCCACAAGTATGGGTTTGACGAAAAAAAATTTTTGAGTTTCAGTTCTAAGTATGGGGAACCCCTAAAATTTATTGTTTTTTTTTTTCTATTTTTGTGTGAAAATCTTAATGCGGTTCACAGAATACATCTACCTACTTACCAAGTTTCAACAGTATAGTTCTTATAGTTTCGGAAAAAAGTGGCTGTGACATACGGATGGACAGACAGACAGACATAACGAATCCATAAGGGTTCCGTTTTTTGCCATTTGGCTACAGCATCCTAAAAACATGCTAGTCAAAACCCACCCTTTAAAATCATATTTTTTTAAAGGCCAGTCCATTAAAATTTAATAAACATCTCGTTTCCTTTACAGAGGATTAGTAATGAAACTCCAACGTACGAGTAACGGAAATAAAATAAACACTTAAAAATTGTAATTTTTTTTGCAACAACATTTTGCGTTTTAATTTTTTTTTTTCTTAGGTGAATCAACAGTAACAAAAAAAGAGTAGCTATGCAGTTATACAACAGAAAACCAATGACAGATTCACACTTATAGAGATTATAACCATATTTATGATGATAAGGATTTTCATTCTAAAAACTTGAGTTACGTATTTGTATGTTTTGTTAGTTTTTTTTAATGGATAATCCATTGTCTATGATAGGGATGGCATTTGCCAATATTTGGCGCTGTGAAAGAAAGGAAGAAAATAAATTTTAATACTCTTGCCGAGTTTCTTGCCGGTTTTTCCCAGTATAAGCACCCCTCGCCTCCATTCTATCTTAAGTTCATTCCCAGTAAGTATAGGTACTCAATTATTGTTTTACTAAATTTATTTTTAAAAAACTATTTTAAATTTTGAAAACATTTGTTACCATAACATTGGTAAATGTCTACGCTGCTTTAAGCCAGTCATCGACATTTGAAACTTCCGGTACTCGGCAGCGGCACAGAAGACCGTAATTATTATTAATCTTCCCAAAACCTTTTTGTTGCAATCTCGACTCTACCTCGCTGAAGTTAAAGTGTATCATTATAATTATGTTGATCGACAATGATAAGCCGATGACTTCGACGGATGTGCCCAATAATACTGAGCTAACTGGTCAAATTACCTGTCAATTTGTTTACATTACATGCTCCCGTGTAATTATGTATGTATGTATGTGCAATTTAGGTGCATTCGGGAACGTAAGTTGATATACACTAAGCCCCTTCATCATCATCATTATCTTAGCCAAAAGACGTCCACTGCTGGACAAAGGCCTCCCCCAAGGATCTCCACAACGACCGGTTTTGTGCTGCTCGCATCCAGCGGCTTCCCGCGACCTTCACCAGATCGTCGGTCCACCTTGTTGGTAGCCTGCCCACACTGCGCTTTCCGGTACGCGGTCGCCACTCGAGGACTGTTCCGCCCCAGCGGCTAACAGTCCTACGAGCAATGTGGCCTGCCCACTGTCACTCGAGCCCCTTACAAATAAACAAAGAATAAGGTCCGAATAGTTATTCTGTGTTTTGTTCCTGTCATGTAAACGTCATTTCAAATTAGAGTAAAAGAGACAAAACACTACTACTCACTCTGAAAGAAACAAGACAGGTTTTAAAATTAATCTTGTTACTTTAACGAAAGAATATTCGTTGTAAAACTGCGCTAGTCTACTCCCGGTACATAACGGTATCTAATAACAGCAGTCGCAAAAAACCTGCGCCTGCGTCTGCATCCAATGCAAAAAGTGTGTAAAATCGGAGAATGACCCCACCGCAACTATTATTATATTTATTTTCTCTGCTCTGTTCGTCGGAACTTTACTTCTACGTTATTTATAAGTTTGTTAGTATCATGCATACATTCATGATTTTGACAAATTGAATCGTCGTGATTATGGAATTCTCTAGATTAAAGTGACACTGCCCATGTACAGGGTGCCTAGTGCGAGTAGCCATTCGGTAACGTTAACGTAAACGAGAATTTGTATGGCTAAATTATACTATTTTCGTATGTCGCCAAGAGGCGCTGCTTCAATGCCATACTAGTTTTCGTTTTCGTAAACGTAATCGAATGAATACAGATAGTAAACAAAACTCACACTAGCCACCCAGATCTCATGTTAGAATAGTTTTACTAAAATCATTTTATTCGTTAACTTATGTAAGTATAGATTAATTTCTAAGTTGTATTTTTATAGGGGCTTTTTTTTGTTTACCCAGGGGACTATATTAAGGAATCTTTAGCTCCGGGGATGGCCGAAGCCGACCCGGTAAAAAATTCCACTGGTGATCTTGTAATTCAAAGTGACGTGAAATACAGTATTTTTTTTTATATTCACGGGTAAGCACAGTGCCTTGGTCTCACCTGATGTTAAGTGATGATAAGGCCATTTGGTGGAAGCGCAGCTGAAGTGTCACCCGGGATCCTCAACTAGTGAGGCACTGGCTATCTTATCTCTAGCTGCCGGAACACAACAATGCTACAAACATTGTTGTTATGGCGACATATTTAGATAAGATGGTGGTAGCTAGCCAGGCGGACAAACAAGTCCTAGCACCAACCAAACCGAGTACCCCCGCTGGGAATCGAACCCGGGACCTCTGGGTATAAACTGGTGGTCTTAACCACTAGACCACAGAGGCGGTTAAATTATCATTATCATATGTTTAATTATCATTTTTGCATTGATTATGATACTCAAAGAGCAATGGAGAGGGCTATGCTCGGGGTTTCTCTGCGTGATCGAATCAGAAATGAGGAGATCCGTAGAAGAACAAAAGTTACCGACATAGCCTGAAGAGATGCTAAGCTCAAATGGCAGTGGGCAGGGCACATCGCTCGCAGGACTGATGGCCGCTGGGGCGGAGCAGTTCTTGAGCGGCCACCGCGTACCGGAAAGCGCCCGGGGAGCCCCCAACAAGGTGGACCGACGAACTGGTGAAGGTCGCGGGAAGCCGCTGGATGCGAGCAGCACAAAACCGGTCGTTGTGGAGATTCTTGAGGAGGCCTTTGTCCAGCAGTGGACGTCTTTTGGCTGAGATGATGATGATAGTGAATTATGATATGTACCGTTCGAGAATTTAATTAAGCTACTTCTATTGGACAATAAATTCAGTCGGTTTTTTTGTCTTCCTGTAAAATTGCGTTTACAGACTGCTCTTACGCAGCCTCGCTCTCTTCGATATAGTAAACAATAGTAACTTAATTGTAAATGACATTTCTTTGTTCTAATGCTGTAAATCCGTAACGCAGCCACCCCTGCACGTGCATCGCTAGTAAGTGGAAGCCTTACAAAGCGGCGGCCGATTGACTAACCGCATTTTATACATAGAATTATGCTTAATTGGGCCTTTTATGGCTTGGGCAATGACCACACAATGATGGCGGCTCGAGGCTGCGAAAAACTGCGGGAATCGGCCGATGTGTGAATGTCACGGGGGCGTAATGCAACTTTGGTTTGAGATTATTTTAATTTAGGTGTGCTTAGAATGTCGACTCTCAGCTACTTGGAGAGAGTGAGTTTACTAAAATAACTAAATAAAATGAAATCATTCACGAAAAAACGTAAAAGACCATACAATTAAAAAATATATATATAAGATAAATTAAACCAGGTTTTCTAGTAAAACATATAGCATTTTTTTTTTATTATTATTATTTATGAATGCATAATTAAAATAATAAAAGTAAAAGTTTATGTTGTACTATAGAAACAATGGTTCTACTTAGAATTATTATAATTTTTTTAAATACCTCTTTGTTAGCTGTCACCCGGTCGGAGTTTGGCCTGTTACATAGGCAAACATTAGAGATTATTTACATGTTTTTTTCCGGCATTAAGAGTATTCTTACTCCTTATGTCAGTCGCAGGATGTAGGTAATAAAAGTTTTAATTGCCATAGTCCGTCAAGATGCAAGTTATAGAATTAATAAGAGAGAGCTCCGTGCTTCGGAAGGCACGTCTTGCCGTTGGTCCCGGCTGCATTAGCAGTCGTAAACAACCACCGCACCGAACTGGGCCCTTGTCCATCCATCCATAGGGAAGGCTCGTGCCCCAGCTGTGGAGACATAAAATGAGCTGAGGATGATGATGAAGAGTTTTCAGGAGGAATTATCAACCACTTAAGAATTTGCTATCTTAAACAATGAAGTATTCAATCAAGTGTCGATGTTAGTTCAAATGTCCTGCCGAAGCCGGCGCAGTGACCCAGCCCGGCTGATCTGCGCCGTGTCGCCACCAAACGTGATAACTAAGTGTCGATCGGACTATAAATTGACTGTTAATTCAACACAGTGTACGTTAGAGTCGGTATCTAACAAAATATAGCTCTAGTTTTGCATTTCCGACCGTTACGAGGTTGAATCATCTCGAGCCCCTCCGTGCTTCGGAAGGCACGTAAAGCCGTTGGTCACAACCACCAACCCGCACTGGGCCCGCGTGGTGGTTTATGGCCCGTTCTCCCTATCCATCTATAGGGAAGGCTCGTGCCCCAACAGTGGGGACATAAAATGAGCTGATGATGATGATGATGACCGTCACGACTTTAAAAAAGAGGCCCCTCTTGCGTCAAAGGCGTCTCATGTTTGTGTTACTGATTGTTATCGGGAGCATTGGTTTTTTGTCTATGCCCGCTGGGTCATGGGTTAATTGAGTTAATTCTTGGGGGCGGTTTTTGAAAAGGTGACTAATTCTTACGCTATTATATCAATTACGAATGCTCTTTTTTCTCATATTCAAAGTCACTAGTAATTTATTTTTGACACCTAATCTTCTCAAACGGTATATGTACTGAATATATTTAAATAGTAAAATTTAAAAAAATGCAAAAATTAAAAAGGTCGACAGATAAACAGAAACGGATGATACTCTCAAAGCAATAAGAATTAAGTTCACTTTGTGGTCGAATTCCAACCGCTCGAACTTCAGCCGACCCGATCCGAACACGCAGCCGCAGCAGTGCGTAATGCCGTTCCCTCTTCGTCTCTGACGGTTCTTCGTTCCACACGGCTAACGGCTAATCCTTTAAGTTTCTCGCCGCCCCCAAAAAGTCCCAGTGAAGCTAAAAATGCAATGTACGCAGCAGTGCGTGATTCGTTTCTCACGTCGCCCCCCCAAAAAATCCCAGTGCAACAATCAGCAAATTTTCTTTAAAAAAAAGAGCTTCAGACACCTAGTGAATTGGTTTGAGTTATTGATTACTGAGTTGGTCTACTGCGTGTGCTCTGTGCCCTATGGGTTCGTGATCGCAGCGGCTCCGTGACTGCGCTCACGACTCACTTTCACTGGCGGCGGCGGGCGGGTCGCGGCGCACTTGCGTCGCTAACGCCTGTGGTGCCCTGGGCACTAGTAACACTACACTAGACAATTGGTGGGGCTCCATTTTGTTATAGCTCAGCAAGAACAAATAGCAAGTACGTATGGTGCTGACAATGCAGTTGTGTTTCCGTATTTTACTTCACAACCAGCTCACTTTTTATGTCACCACTTCTGGGGCACGAGCCTTCTCTATGGATGGGTAGGGAGAACGGGCCATAAACCACCACCCAGTGCGGATTATCAGCGGTAGTTAACTGCATATGCAGCCGGGACCAACGGCTAAAAGTCATTGTACCACGTAGTACAATAACCAATCAAAAAGTTTGGTTGGAAAGCTTTTTTCACCACCTCGGCTGGCAAGCTTCTCCCACACGTGCGTGTGCGCTGACGCCTGCACCAGGGGCTATTGTGTTGATATCCTATTAGTGCACGTGCGTCCGGTACACACCGTGCACAAGACCATGCACGTGCGTGGGAGCGGCAGGCTTAGTGATGAGAGGTAGCGGGAGCGGGTATTGTCAAAACAAAGTATTAAAATATACAACCGAACCCCGAGCGTTTAGAACTCTACGCATGGTCCGTTCTCATAGACTGCAAAGGGTCAAAACGTCGAAAAAAATATTTAATAAATTTAATGTAAAATAAGCGTAGCGATAATTGCGAATTTCTCCTTTTATAGTAGATCCGTACAAAGTATTTCATTTTAAGTGATATTTTGAAGATTTTCGTAATTGATTAATATTTAAACTGAAACGGGAAAAATAAAAACTTAATGAAACTCGGCAAAATTCTGTCGTTAAAGTCTAGTAGCAAGTAGTTACTATACAAATTACTAAGGGTTCTGGCGCTAAAATAACTTACTACTTAGTTTTTGTTGTTTACTATAAACTTAAAAATACAACATTTGCGCCCGCGCCACTCAGCACACATGTAAAATTTACATGATGTTTATAGCATTGAAGCAGCGTCTCTTTGTGAAAAGCAAAGAGATTTTAGCCATACAAATTCTTTTTTTCATTTACGTATTCGAATACCACCTTAAAAACGCTTCCTCTCGGCACCGTGTGCACGCCTCACCCCTCGTTCACAGTGGGTCAGTCTCGTGACGAGCATCATAATGACCCACTCCAATTATCTGCGAGATGACTTTCAACAGACGCCGAGACGATGTGTCGACGTCGACACTGATAAATAAGATAACGCGGTTGTATACAAACATTTAATACAATTAGAAGGGACTTGTGGAAAGTAAGCATTATTAAACTATTTTAGTATACGTGTCAGCCGCTGGCTGACACCTGTGTATTGCAATGAGCTTCCAGAGGAGCTGCATGAAAAGACGCAAAACAAAAATCATTTGGAGGCATTATTGTGGAGACATTATTTGTCACTCTGTCCATAGGTTCAAAACATATACACTCCCGGACTAAATCGAGCCACCTAGCATAATGAGTTTGTATCGTCCATAACTTTAAAAAAATGTATTAATTACCAAAAAGTTTTTATGCAGTTTTGTAGCTGGCATATTCAACATTAGGCTCATGTGCTGTTGTTCTATATTTTTTGGTCATTTTTTAAAGTTATGGACGATACAAACTCATTATGCTAGGTGGCTCGATTTAGGAGTCCAGGAGTATATAGAAATAGAAATAGAAATAGAAATAATCTTTATTAACATTGAAACTTACATACTTTTGACAAGTAAGTAACATATATAACGGGTTTACAAGAAAAGAAGAATACATGCCAAAAGAATAAAGTTGCCAGCGGTTTCCACACTAGGACGAGCCTGACTTGTGGCAAACCCAACGTGAACATGATGCCAAGAATGAGATTAAACTAAATATTGAAATTAAAATAAAGGAAGTTAAAAGAATAATAATAATAATGAGAATAAAATGCTCGTGGTAACTCATGGATTGTGTGAGTGTGTATGTGTGTGTGTGTGTGTGTGTGGGAGTGTGTGGGTGTGTGTGTGTGTGTTTGTTTTAAGTACCATACGAGGACGTAGGCCTGAATACACAAGGAACATCCGAGGACGTTTTCAATCCGAGGACTTTTTTGTGAGTCCTCGGTTTGACTTGACTACTGCATCGTACTCTACGTGCGATTTTGAACCTTTCTATATACTTATTAAGGAAAAGTCAAGAAATCCTCGGATTGGTCTTGGAAATTTCTGTACACACCCCGACAGAGTGTGAACACCAGGCGGCGCCACTATCGATTTATACACACTTGCTATACACATGAGTCATGTATGTTGTACTGTCTGAGGACTAATGTGTAAATTTTACACTCAAGACCTCGGATTAGTATCAGTATCTGACAAAGTGTATTTAGCTCCTCATATGGATAGATTTTCACGTCGTTATCAAAGATGTTGTTTTTCCGTCCTCGTTTTGTAAGAACAAAGAATGTAAGCAAAGTAAATATTAAAAAAAAAATGATCATAACTTTTAATGCAACCTTCATTAACAAAGACTTCCCTATTCGAGTGGCTCGCACGCCGGTCTCTGGTGTCACCATCTCCGAGGTTGTTGTGGTACCGTCGTTGTTCTTGATTTTCATAACACAATTTAGGAGGTTATCAATTCGGTTGTACCTATATGTTTTTTTATGTGTTTGTTCGATCTTCGTCATTAATGCACCGATTTGGATGATTTTTTTTTTGATCGATAGATATTTTTCCCGAGATGGTTGCATTTTTACAAGCTTTTATTTAGTTTCATTCACCTGTCCCGGTGTCTGCAATCAAATCTTGTAAGTTAAATATGATCCACTTCCCGGTTACCGATTTAGCTAAAATTTTGCATGCATGTGTAAATCGGATGACAATCCAAAATTATTAATACATGAAGCTGATCTGATGATGAAACTGGAATGTGGCCATAGGAACTTGGTTGTTAAATGACACAACCCCATCAAGTTTAGACTTGTTAGATCCGTCTTGACGAGAACTTTGGTGCTAAATGGTAACTAGGGTCTGATGATGGAGCTGGAAGATGGCCATAGGAACTCGGTAATTAAACGACACAACCCCATCGAGTTTGGGCTCGTATGGTTCGTCTTGACGAGTATTTTGGTGCAAGATGGTAATCAGGGTTTGATGATGGAACCGAAAGGTAGTCATAGGAACTCGGTAGTTAAACGACACAACCCCATCGAGTTTGGACTCGTTTGATCCGTCTTGACGAATACTTTGGTGCTCGATGGTAACCAGAGTCTGATGATGGAGCTGGAAGATGGCCATAGGAACTCGGTAATTAAACGACACAACCCCATCGATTTTGGGCTTTTATGATTCGTCTTGACGAGTACTTTGGTGCTAGATGGTAACCAGAGTATGATGACGGAGCTGGAAGATGACCATAGGAACTCGGGAAAATAAGTTCGTTCGTTCGTTCGTTCCGTTTATTATGAATGTGGATTCTGTCTTTGATTAGATGCTCCTTTGCTCCTTTCAGAGTAAAATCTCCGGTCCTCAAATAATCATCTCCATTTCTGTCCCTCTCATACATCTGGTTTTGTTCATTCTTTCTTTCAATCTATTCTCCTGTAGAACGCGCTGCCTCTCGAAATCAGGATGGCTACATAAAGAAAGTCCGCGACCTCTTGTTTGATCGAATCATGGCAGAATCATCTTAATAACGTCCTATTAGAACAACTTATGTATTTTATGTATGTTTATTTATTGTAGTTTACGTATTTAAAATACACGTAATTATATGTTTATGTATATACAATATTTATGCATGTGTTATATACTTACATTTAAATTATTTATAATATATCTTATTGAATCTACTAATGTTATCTCTGCACCACCCTAAAGTTGTCTGGTAGAAAAAATAGTTTAGCATTAGCTAAATATAGAGAAAACGAAAATATTAAAAAAGTAAAATAAAATTAAAAAAAATAAAAAACCTTTTTAAAAACAATCTTTTTAATATGCAATACGAAATAAACTAGCTGGTTAGGTACCCATCAATAAACAAACATCACAGACATCTGTACTCCATAGGATCTCCTGAATGACGAACAGTACACATATTGTGACTGGTTAATGTATTGCATGCAAATGAAAGTAGTTGGTTAGGTACTCATCAGTGGACAAAGGATCGTGAACTAAGGAGATACCCTATAGAACTCTTTAGTTATCAACAGTACACATATTCTGGTTAGTTATTGTATTGAATACGAAAGAAAATAGCTGGTTAGGTACCTATCAGTAGACAAAAGATCGTGAACTACAGAGATATTCTATGGAACTCCTCAATAAAGAATAGTACACATATTATGATTAGTTATTGTACTGAATACGAAGAATAGTAGTTGGTTAGGTACCAATCAGTGGACAAAGGGTCGTGGATTACTGAAATGCCCCATAGAACTCCTCAGTGACAAACAGTACAAATATTGTGATTGGTTATTGTGTTGAATACGAAGAATAGTTACTGGTTAGGTACCTATCAGTGGACAAAGGGTCGTGGTTTACTGAGATACCACATAGAACTCTTTAGTTATCAACAGTACACATATTGTGGTTGGTTATTGTATTGAATACAAAAGAAAATAGCTGGTTAGGTACCTAACAGTAGACAAAGGATCGTGAACTACAGAGATACTCTATGGAACTCCTCAATAAAGAACAGTACACATATTATGATTAGTTATTGTATTGAATACGAAGAATAGTAGTTGGTTAGGTACCAATCAGTGGACAAAGGGTCGTGGATTACTGAAATACCTCATAGAACTCCTCAGTGACAAACAGTGCACATATTGTGGTTGGTTATTGTATTGAATACGACAGAAAATAGCTGGTTAGGTACCTATCAGTAGACAAAGGATCATGAACTACAGAGATACTCTATGGAACTCCTCAATAAAGAACAGTACACATATTATGATTAGTTATTGTATTGAATACAAAGAATAATAGTTAGTTAGGTACATAGCAGTGGGCAAAGAGTCGTGAACCACTGAAATACCACATAGAACTCCTCAGTGGCAAACAGTACACATATTGTGATTGGTTATTGTGTTGAATACGAAGAAAAGTAGCTAATTAGGGATCTATTAATGGACAAAGAATCTAGCCATAGTCAACTAACAATCACTTCGAAGACACCGACACCCCATGTAAGTTCGCAATGTAGAAGGAACAAAAATATGTGATCAAACATTATCATAACAAAAACAAAGATGTATAAGTAATTTTAAAAAAAACGAAGTGTTGAAAAAAATCCACGAGCGGGATTCGAACCCGCACCCCATGACATGACGAGTCAGGTGCACTACCAACTATGCTATCGTGGCTCAATCCAACTCGCCGAAATTAATCAACACTATCTACTTTTACTTTATAAGCCAAAGGAGCCCTATTCAATGTCGACAACAACGTCATCAACATCCGATCTTAATATTTTTAAAAATATTGAAAGATCAGTTAAGAATTAGGCAAGCTATATTTATGATAATTTACATATTATTTTACGCATATTTGCGAAATATTGTTGTGATTGAGCCACGATAGCATAGTTGGCAGTGCACCTGACCTGGCATGGGTACGGGTTCGAATCCCGCTCGTGGATTGTTTTTCAACAATTCGTATTTTTCAAATTCTAATTTGTACGCTCGTTGCTATTTGCGTAAAATTATATGTAAAGAATCATAAATATAGCTTGCCCAATTCTTAACTGATCTTTCAATATTTGTAAAAATATTAAGATCGGATGTTGACGACGTAGTTGTCGACATTGAATAGAGCTCATTGAACAGAGAGTCATGGGGTACGGGTTCGAATCCCACTCGTGGAATTTTTTCTACACTTTGTCTTTCTTCTTACCATATTTACTTTTTATTTATTTAAATGTAACTGCATTTAAAAGAAGAAATAAAGTATATAAGTTGCGAACCCCCCCGCCCGATCCTCTAAATGCCACTACACATTTACAGAATACACTAAACATGTACACTAGCTTAGGCCCAAGACACCGTAATCGTAGAACAAGGGTACGACGAGCCGGTTCACACGCGCTCTATACCAGGTACAGACATGTACCTGGGCGCTTCTCCCCACCACCATGACCCGGTTAACCCGAGCCGAGGTCCGAGCCTCTCTAGAGGCGCCCTCGGGTTGATCCCTCCGATCCGATCCGAACCCCTCGAAAAATCTAGTAGGGCACGGGGACACGCACTAGTGCGTGATGCCGTTACCTCTAGAAAACCTCAGAAGGTGATAAGTTTCACACGGCTTGAGGAACCCTTTACGTTTCTCGCCGCCCCCGAAAAAAGCCCGGTGAAGCTGAAAATGCCATCAGCAAACTCTCCAAAAAAAACATACCCTAAATATGTTTAAAAAAATCTTAGAATTTTTGTTTGTCCGTCTGTCTATTTGTTTGTTAAGTACTCTTATCACACACAAACCGCTCAACAGATTTTGATTAAATTTTCTGTGTTAGAAAGCATAATTATCTAAAAAAAATACGGTGTTACATCTAAATCAGTTGGGTCAGATCATAGACACAGCTTGACTTCTCTGTGTTATTGTGTTCTCACACCACCACCATTCATAGTGGTGTATACGAACTTCTTATGGTAAAAAAAATATTTAATATCCTTTATAATCATTTTTATAGCTCTTACGAACGGAGTCACGGGCAAATTTTAATTATCCATAAGTGACTTTTTTTTAGAAGTAGCCGTTACTTAGAGTAACTACTTACTAACTACCTACCAGAACCTACCAGAACTTCTAACGGCCGGAACACAACAATGTTGATAACATGGTTGTTATGGCGACATATTTAGATAAGATGGTGGTAGCTAGCCAGGCGGAATTAGAACAAGCCCTACCACCGACCAAACCGAGCACAATTTGTACCCCCGCTGGGAATCGAACCAGGGACCTCTGGGTTTGAGTTCTTACCACTAGACCACAGGTGCGGTAAAAATTCTTAAATATGTTAATATTTTTTATGACAATTCTACTACCAGTTTTACCGCCTCTGTGGTCTAGTGATAAGACCACCGGTCTCAGACCCAGAAGTCTTGGTTTGATTCCCAGCGGGGGTACAATTTATCGCGGTGGCGCATTCTTAATTTAATACAATAAATATAAATAGGATAAATTATAATAAAGCTTCCAAGTAATATTAAAAAAAAAATTACGATAACTGAAGTCAGAGATTGTGCATTTCGCCTCTTTAACACAATCAAATATTTTGGTCTCAATACGAAAATAGCAGTTCACATATACCCCAACGCGAGTTATTGTAAACTTCGCCGCGCCTAGTCGAAACTACTTAATCCTTACAATTACAAGTCCTGACTAGGTATGACTAATCCCTACTTCCATAAATAGATCAGAGAAAATAAATCTAAGCTTTTTACTATTTAATGTTACATTGTTATTACAATGTTAACTAAACCTTTAAGATTTAAATGTATTATAATATTTTAAATATAAAATCATATATTACGTAAGTGAAATAGGAATCATAATAAATTATCACAACAAGTTACCCGTAGACTGCTGTAATACGTCCGCACCGTATTGGAGTCTTGTGTGCAATCTGCGGCTACTGCGATGCGTGCGACTCTAGTCACAAGCATCGCTAGGTTTCTTTGATAAACAAACGCCTACACTTCCAGGCAACAAATTATTCGCGATTGGTCATTTTGTCAGCCAATAGTGAATATATTGTGTTGGAGCATTAAAAAATAAATATTCTCAGATGGTACTTCAAACATGTTATTTTTACACATTAGTGGTCCTCGTATTGTATACGCGGGACTCGGGAAAACGTCCTCACATAGTTTGTGTAAAGTCTAACACAAGGTCCTCGCACTGTACTGGGCTCAAGAGAAAGTGTGTGAAATGAGGCCTCGGATTGTCATGTCTAGTCCGGCGATTGGGTCCTCGAAAGGTTAACACAAACGTCCTCGGAAAGATGTCTCCACAAACGTTGGCAGTGTATTTTAAGTCCCCGCATTGGTCATCGAAAGTTAATAAACAAAATGCTGAGATAACGCAACAAGAACAGACCTGTCAATTAGCAATGTATGTTCTGTTTCTTTCCATCGTATTAAAAAAGCAATACAACGTCATTAACATAGTTTTTGAGAGAGTCCTCGGATGGGTGATATAAAACCATAGTCCTCGAAAGGCCGTCTGTACAAACAGGGGTGTGTGTGTGTGTGTGTGTGTGTGTGTGTGTGTGTGTTTGTATGTGTGTGAGTGGTCTAGCCGAGGATTTGTTAAAATGAGACCTATTGATCACACTTCAACAGATCCTCGGTTTATAATGGGTTGTCTTTAATTCCATATTATAATAAACAATAAATAGGTATAGGACGACGTAACTGTACTGAGCACACTTATCCCTTCCTTCCTGTCTGCAACATGGAGTCCGTTAAAAGGGGTTGCAGAAGCAACTTGCGGGTCGGCTAGGTGAGGACGTCTAGTGAGGCACAATCCTAATTCTGCTCCACTAGCAGCCGTATTATCCGCTTCTGTTTAGCATCAGATAGAGCGGAGACATTTCTACCTACTCTTCGAGGAAAAGTAAAGATAATATTTATATTGCGCGCTGTGAAAGAACGAATGTGTTGTTGGCTGTTTTATTATAGTTACAATATGCATTTGAATTGAATATTTAGCATGCAAATTGTACGTCGAAGTGGGTATACATGAAATATGACACACGCAAGTTAACACTGTATATTTTGACGCTCTAGTGCGTTTTACCAGTAAAGAAATGGTGAAGTTTAACACTCTATATTGAGTAAGTTCTTGAAAGAAAACAAATGACAGTAATTAGTATTCAGAATTTTATTTTAACCTTCCCAAAAACATTTGGTGACAAACAATTTGAAAATAATATTTAAACACTGTTTGTATTGAAGCTCGCGCCCCGCTCGCCAATCGTCCGTGTAAAACACCCGTATCTCGTGATTTCGTGAGAGTTTTGGGAAATTCTTATCTGCGATACGAGTATATTAAAAAAGAAACCTTTGTGAAAAATTCTGGTTCAAGGGCTGAAGCTGGCCGTTGTTGATGAGTCAGTCATTGAGTAAATCAGAGTTTTTTTTTAATGCATTGAAATGCTTAATTTCTATAAAGCTAAGTGCGACTAGTATTACGAATATTACGATCACTTTAACAAAAAGGAGGCATTTAAACAGCGCCTACTGGTGGAAAACGAGATGTGTTACAATTTCGCTAGACTACCTACTCGTATTTCTCGTTTTTAGGGTTCCGTACCTCAAAAGGAAAAACGGAACCCTTATAGGATCACTTTGTTGTCCGTCTGTTCGTCTGTCCGTCTGTCCGTCTGTCCGTCTGTCCGTCTGTCCGCCTGTCCGCATGTCCGCCTGTTTGTCTGTCTGTCAAGACCCTTTATCTCGGGAACGCGTGGAGATATCGAGTTGAAATTAAAATCATATACTTACTTATAAGTTAACGAAAAAAAAGATACGGTTGTTTATGTCGCAAAAAACGCATATTTCGACACTCTCAAGGGAATCAAAATTCGTAGGGTACTTGCCGTTGACCTAGAACTAAAAAGTTTGGCAAGTAATATCGTCTTATACTACAAATACAGAGAAAAATCTGAAAATTATACATATTTAATTAAATCACAAAAAAACAGGGTCTTTATGCAAGGAACGGGGGTCCAAATGTTGAAGTAAATTAACCGTGTCATGTGGGGTATCGTATGAAAGGGCTTCATTTGCACAAGCTTAAACAGATTTTTAATTATTTTTATGATGTATAGTTTTCGATTTATGACGAAACTAATAAAAATAATAACTAATGAAAAAAGAAATACGTTTTCCCTCTTTTATATGTATAGGTATGTAGGTACCTAATGACTTTGGTGTATGTGTATGTACCTAACAGTTTGCACTGTTATGCGTACCTACTTAGTCCTTTTTTTAAATTTTGTAATTAAACACAATCCTAAATAGGTACCTATCTACTTAAGTGTATAATATAAGTAATTGTAAGTTTTGGAAGCTGAATTTCGGGAAAAGTTCGAGACTCGATTCCTGAACTATATAATATACCCATACAATTGTACGGAACCCTCAGTGGGCGAGTCCGACTCGCACTTGCCCGGTTTTTTTGTAACGTGATCGAATGGTATATTTAATAAGCACTATTCACCCAGGAGACCCTGCTTAAATGCCATACGAATTCTCGTTTTTGTTTATGTGATAGTGTGGTGAACAAAAACCCGCTCTAGACCATGGTGTAGAGTTGATGGCTACGCTACGGCTGTCGGTTATCCCTACCATTACATCTCTTTCACGGTATAATTTCGCGCGCGCCCACTCCCCGATCCGATCCGAACCCTTCGGAGAATCTAGTAGGGCACGGGGACGCGCACTAGTGCGCGATGCCGTTCCCTCTAGAAAACCTCCGAAGGTGATTCGTTTCACACGGCTTGAGGGACCCTTTACGTTCCTCGCCACCCCCAAAAAAGCCCGGGGAAGCTGAAAATGCCGTCTGAGGCAATCAGCAATCTCTCTCCAAAAAAAAAAGCGCGCCCACAGAGAACACAATGATTGCAATGGTAGAGCACAATCGAGTCACAACAAAGTGATGCAGTTTTTGTTCCGTTATGTGTATGGTTAACACTTTCACCCTCACGCCTTGGGATGCAACCTGCATCGTGTTTATTAAAGTTTTCCCACAATAACAACCAATGTTTACGTTAAAAGGCTTTCGGATGCGTACTAAATATTACTCAAGCTGTGGCTATTCTCTGAACAGTAATAATTTGTACAAAAGCGATGCGATGGGTCAAACATAAATAGGTGTTTGTATTGTTTAGGGCTTTTTGATCCAAAAAAGCAAGCCCCAAAAAGGGGCGAGACAGGGTCTAGAAAGTTAAAAAGCAGGGATGCTTTCAGATGGCAAATGTTTCTATCTATTTTTCTATTCTTTTCTCTTATATTATCTATTTTTGACATTCGATCACGTTAACAAAAAAGAATTTGTAAGGCAAAATTACAATTTACGTCTGGCGAAACTACAATTTACACCTATAAAGGCGCTGCTTCAATCCTATACTACTTTTCGTTTTCGTAAACGTAATTGAATGAATACGGGTGGTAAACAAAACTCAAACACTCACTCAGGCACTCAGATGCTACTCAGAAATTATTGGTACAATATTGATGGGTACAAAGTACAAACAATACTTTAAAGGTTTCCTTTGTCAATTAAGGGAAGCGAAACTACGCTAATAATTTAATTGTTAAATCGGCGGACAATGCGTGTTAACTACTGTTAATTATTAATGCTCTTGAATGGCTTCTGCCTAATGAAGATATACATTTCGTAGGTGCGCGTGCGAGACCACGTAAGTATGTAAGTATCATCATCATCATTATCATCAGCTCATTTTTATGTCCCCACTGCTGGGGCACGAGCCTTCCCTATGGATGGATAGGGAGAACGGGCCGTAACCACCACGCGGGCCTAGTGCTGATTGGTGGTTGTTAACAACTGCTAATGCAGCCGGGACCAACGTGCCTTCCGAAGCACGGAGGAGCTCAAGATGATAAAGTTTTGGTCATCCATCCGATGACCGGCCTTTGTGAAAGTTGCTTAACCTCAGCACTCACAGACCGGGCGCGTTAACCGCTGCGCCATCGAGCTCCCCATTAGCATTATTTTGTTGTTGTTGTTTGCCTCAAAGAAATAGCTGTCAATTTCAGTCGGAATAATATGTTTAAATGGACAAGATGTTCTTTTTTCGTGTTTTTGCAAAATTTTTGCAAAAGCAGTTACGCGGTTTTTACAAACTGCTCTTACTCGGTTTCGACGCTCGCTCACCGACGATTTGCCGTAACTATTTGTCGTAGCCGATATGAACAAACCGACTGTTTCGCGTTGGTATTGTACGCGTTGCTGTGCTGACCCGATAAAAGCCTTTTCACGAACTTTTTGAAGGGTTCCAGTTCCTAGACAAGTGGCGCTAGGAGAAAGAAATGGAAATGGAATGATAAACGTATGGGATTGGCATAAATCCAATCAAACGTCATTTTAGGCATACCTACGTATCGTTGGCTTATGTCTAGGGTTACCAACCGTACTCTAAAATAGAGTATTGGCCTCTATATCATGTAGGCGTACTCTATAATCTATAACACTAATAGAGTATGCTAAAAATACTCTTTTTTACACAATGTTTACTATGCTAGTGCCAGTCATGTAATATTATGCAAACGCATTATCAGAACCAAAAAGTCCAAAAGAGCTCTAGATCTATTTAAATTTAGAGTTAGAATGTTTGGACTCATGCAATTTTTTTAAAAACCTTGAAAAATTGTTATGTGCTGCAAAATGTACAAAAAATACCTTTTTAAAAATATAAAATAAATGATACTTTTTTTTTTAAGTCCGTACTCTTTATTTACCTCCTTTGAAATCAGATATACTTTATTTTTTCTAATAAAAGTTGGAAACCCTACTTATGTAAAACCAATAATTTTATTTCATTTCTATTGTATTGTATAAGTGTTATGCCACTTGTCTAGAGGGAGCTGACATCTTTATTACATCCAGTAAGTAAATAAAATAACACACTTTTTATTTTTAAATGGTGGCATTTTTACTGACACTCAAATAGGGAGAACATTATTATAATTTTAAACATTTTTATTTTCATTATCATCTTTAAACTAAATAAAATATTTTAATCTACATAGCTGGACACTGGCTAATGTATGCAAACCGCATCAACCAAACCATGAAAAAAAAAGGTTATGAAAACATTTTGTAAAATAAAGTGCGTTTTTCTATTTCAAAAAGTTTCCAGTAGAAAACGGCGTCACAGTCGGCGTGGTGCAGTAACGGCGTAACTGCAAATGTGACACAATTGGCCGTGCCGCGCAATTAGTGGAAAAGTGTCAGCCGGCTGCGCCTGCGCAGCGTCGTCGGGTCGGCATTTAACAGCAATTAGTACATCTGGGCTAGAAAGCGCGGCCGACTGTGATTATAGCGCTAACACAACGGCAGTTTGCTGGGGCGGGTGACTTTGACACGGCTGATTGTCTATGACTGATGTCATGGGTGGGAAGAACCGCCATGTTGGAAAAAAGCAATAGTGGCAGTATTTTCTATCAATAAGCCTCAATATTTTCATATTCATATTTTTTAATTGAAAAATAAGACAACAGTGACCTGCGAAATATCAATACAAACATTTTGATACCGGATTATTGTTTCATGTACTATATTTACAAAGTTTCTGTAGAAATAAGTTTTATATATCATTTTATATATCACTTTTACGTATTATTTATGCAGTTTCTGGGTATTTGTTTCAAATTCCAAGACAATCATGGCCTTGTGAAAGGATCAAGCTAACCTACACTAGTTTTTTTTAATGTATATGACCTATTCAGCGCCTAGCACCAGTGACTTAAAAACACGTAAATTTTCGAAATTCCGCGCAGCACCCCCTTAAACTTCAACCCCGTACCTATAAACAGAATTTAAACTTCGAATAGTTATCGTATTTTGTCTCTTTTACTTTAATTGAAATCAAGTTTCCATGACGAGTTACGAAAAAACATTCCGTGTTTTTTCCAAGCTTATACTCTGTTTATCACTGAGGCCTTAATGTTTTGGTATTAATTTAGCATTAAGTAAATTACCGTTCTTCAGGTTAATCATCGTCATATACCGCTCCAAAGTCTCTGGCAAGGCAAAATCTATATGTATAACTTGTTTATAAATAGTAAGAAGCTTGTTTTGTAAGCGTTGTTAAATGTTTATCACGGGCCGATCTTATCTACAACTTATCTGCCGCTTGCGCACTCGCTAACGTTATTTCCACAGATGGAAATCTGTTTCCTTTCTTTAATGTTCACTATTTGTTATAACTTGTGCTGTAATATTTTGTTTAATACGAGATCCACACAATTTTTTTGCATAAAATAATGCTTATTATGTTAATGTTTTAAAAGTTTGGTTGTAACTCTATAGACCGGTATGTGATCACCATGATAAAGGCAATACCCATCAATAAAAGCGATGACTTTGTTTCAATAATGGAAGCCTTCGCTCTGCTGTGGCTAATTTACTGTATTGTATCAGGTATATAGGTTTATTATGTACTGTCGATAAAGGTGATTTAAGGCGAAGGGTAAGGCACACTAGCGCCGCTAATAGATTTAATTTGATAACTGCTAAACTGGATTTTTTTTCAAACATAGGCAAACATGTTTCCATTGTTTGTGAATAAATGCGATAGCCCGTTTTGTGAATAAACCACGCAACAAAAAGTAGTGCACAATTATTAAATAAATACTATGGATGCTTTCCTGTTATCGGACGGTACGCAATGTTTAAAAAAAGATCCGGTCCGTTAGTAATTGTCAAATTATCAATTGGTGGCGCTAGTGTGCCTTACCCTTCGCCTTAAAGATTACGGCTAGTAATCTTATTGCGTAAAAAAACATTGGATAAAAGCACCATACTATTTATATTACTTAGCCTAAATAAACACCATATTAAAGTCACTTTGACATTAGTTTTTATAAGAACTCTTTTGTGATTGTGACATAACTTAACTACATAATTAACAATAAAAACATAATTATTTTCAGTTAGCTTTATGCTGCAGATACTTGTATAAGAGTAACTGATGTAATTAAGTATATGTCCTGCGTCAGTAAAAGTGTATCAGATTCATATTCAGCGCGGAACGGAGGCCTTTCACTGGCGCGTGCAGGGCTCCGCTCGAGACATTGTTCTATTCTCGCCATGTCTTAGTATAATACCTTGATTAGGGTAATAGCGTGTTGCGCAACCACTTATAATATGTGAGGCAACGATATGGGCTTGACTTCAATAACCCGTGTTCATGCGTAATTGTTTATGGTATGTTGTGTCATTTTTATGAATGTTACACGCTGTCAAATTTTTGTGTAAGTTTTTGAGTTACGCCATTGTTTGATGGTGCGTACGGGGTGCTAATACGAGTTTTATTCACGAAATTTTGTATGGATGTAAAGAGCGCCGTATAGATACAACCCTTTTGTTAAGCATGGGTTCACGTCCGTCAGTAGTCTTAGGCCCCTCGCCCACGGCGACTTTTTGTAGCGATGCGGTCGCTAGCTATTTGCCCACAACCACGATTCAGTCGCGATGCAAACGCGATTCGGTAACGGCACAAAACCGCCTGCGATCGCAAGATCGTTAGATGTATCTTGCAGCATACAGTTGCAAGATGGACTCCGTTGAGGCAACATAAGTCGCGTTGTCTTTGGTGCTGCTTTTACGTAAGCAGCCGAAGCGTGGACAGCCGAAGCGTGGGCAAAAATGCGATGCTGTAGCGCGTTAGTAGCGCGTTGACATCGCTTCTGTAGCGCGTTGCAAATGCGACTAACGCGCGTTATAGCAATGCGACAGCATCGCTACAAAAAGTCGCCGTGGGCGAGGGCCTTTACAGAGCTATAGTGATTGAACCACGTTTCCTCTCATTCAACCTGCGCATATTTTCGCTTGGCTACCGACCGACCGAGTATGTTACAAGTAGGTACACAACTCTTTTATATACTAATATTATAAAGAGGAAAGCTTTGTATTTTTGTATGTATGTTTGCAACGAATAAACTCAAAAACTACTGGACCGATTTAAAAAAAACTTTCACCATTAGAATGCTACATTAGTGCTGAGTAACATAGGCTATATTTAAAAAAAAAGAAATGCGGTACGAAGTCCGCCGGGTCAGCTAGTATTAAATAAATGCGAGTGGATCGCAGGTAGTTAATTTTTTTTAATTTTAGATAGTCGGTTATTTGGATTATCAATAAACTTTCATACATTATATTTTATTTGATATAGTAATGGATTCCAAGAAAGTTGGTTGTTTTTAGTATTCTTATCTACCTGTAGAGATAATCCTACATGGATCAATCTTCACGACACAATAACATGAACGATCATTTTAAGTTTACGTGTAAATTTTAGATGAGAACGCGTGGTTTTTACTATTATAGGGCATGGGAGATAAGTCATAGATCATTTTAACTGTGAAATCGACAGAATGTAGTCAAAAGAGCAACTATTTTATATTTTTTTAAACATACAATTTGGAAAGAGTTGAAAAAAAAACGTATTTTAACACATTTCGAATTTTTCGCAATAAATATTTGAGTAAAATAATGTAGATTCCGATATTTTAAATTGCCTACTTACCTACAGTTTAACAGTTATTATTTTAATTGATTATGTCACATAATACATATCCATTTAATGAATATTAAAGGTATTAGAATAAATATTATTATTATTAACGGGATTATTACCATGTTTTTTGTTATGTTTGAGTATCCGATATTAAAGGTATATCATCGGTAAAAAGGGAAAAGGCATTCGTGGAAAATGAATTTTAAAATTTAATCTTTGAAATCAATTGCTTATCATACATTTTTGGTGCTTTTACAGCTTTCCCTTTCCACGGACGATATAAGTCTTTTTAGGGTTCCGTACCCAAACGGTAAAACGGGACCCTATACTAAGACTCTGCCGCCGTCCGTCCGTCTCTCTGTCTGTCTGTCCGTCTGTCACCAGGCTGTATCTCATGAACCGTGATAGTTAGACAGTTGTAATTTTCACAGACGATGTATTTTTGTTGCCACTATAACAACAAATACTAAAAAACAGAATAAAACAAATATTTAAGGGGGCTCCCATACAATAAACCTGATTTTTTTTGCTCGTTTTTGCTCGATATTGATAACGGCAACAGGTAGACGCTTGAAATATTCACAGAATATTGAGTTATATTATTCACTTTAAAAATAAATAATTAAATTAAAATAAAATTAATATTTAAGGGGGGCTCCCATACAACAAACGCGATTTTTTTTCCAATTTTTTTCTCGGGCTTAATAACGATAACAGATAGAAACTTGACATATTTTTATAGATAATGGTACGGAACCTTTCGAGCGCGAGTCTGAATTGACCGGTTTTTTTTGGAGAGAATTTACTGATTGCCATTGGGCATTCTCAGCGTCTGAAATGTCAACTTTAATATAAGTCTTAGAGGTACCTAAATACTTTGATTTGATTTAAAGTGAGTTAGGAAGATAAATGTCTCGCCTTTCCAACAGTAAACTATCGCAGGATCTATTTCATAAGGCTGCCAAGGTGTGGTTGCCCATTAGCTTAAAAGGAATGGGTTTGCGCGAAATGTCAGACATTTTGCACAATCAACACTATCTGCCCATTTGTCTGTGAACGTTCTTAGATCGGGGTTAAAATCGTCAATTGATGGCTTGGAGCTGTATATCCCAGTCCCCAATATTAAGGCTAATTGGAAATCTGAAAGACAACAAATTACATGTAAAATGCCCTTGAATAATTACTTTTAAATATAAGAAGAAATGAGGCTGATCTTTCACATAACAAGTTATTATTTGTTACCCATTATCGCCGGATAAAAAACCAAAGCAAGGTACATACTGCGAATAAAAATAATAATAATAATTAAGAGAAACAAATCAAATATCTCGACTTAGTACACGAGGTTGTTGATATGTGGAGTGTGGATTCGGCTGTCATCGTACCGATTGTTGTTACAGCCAACGGCCTGATGGCCAAGAGCCTCGATCAACATCTAATGAGGCTCTCGTTAGGCGGCTGGATCAAGGGGCTGATTCAGAAGGCAGTTCTCCTCGATACGGCACGCATTGTGAGGAGGTTCCTGTCTCTGGAGCCCTAACCACCGGTAGCTTGGACCCTGGTCCCGATGCCGGCGGACCCCTATTTTTTTATATTTTTAAATGTTTTACTTATTTTGTTTTTAGAAAATATTTAAAAATGTAAATTTATATGAGAAAGAATAAATAAAGGAATAATAATAATAAATCATTTATTTATTCAGGTAACTTACACCCATACAAATTGCAATAAAATGTCACATTAACTAAATAAATACGTCGAGTCTATGTACGTATTCTATTTTTGACAGGACCTCTGATAAGATGCATAATGTTTATGCTGATTGATACTCTTGATCATGCACGTTTGAGATCGAAACAAAGAGATTGTATGTCGGTCGGTACGATTTCAAGTTTGTTAGCTTATCACCGGTATGCGTTTATGTGATCAGCTGCTGTTATCAGCCACATGTCATGGCAGATTGATATCATGACGAGTATATGACGGTAATGTCATTTACACTTAATTAGGTATTCATGAGAAATTAAAGTTAGTATTTGAATAAAAGTAATTCTAACTTCTAAGAGAATACACCTATCTGGGAATTAACACAATTTATAAGAAAATTATTGGAATGGTTACTAGAGAAAATCTTTTACTCATTACATGTGTTTATTTCATAACATTGTAAAAATAATATAATGATGTTATAACTGTAATTAATAATGTAAGTAATAATAATAATTTAATTTAATAATGTTAATTGAATTTAATAGTTTAGTATGTTAATGTTCATTTGATAATTTAATGATGTTAATTTAATTGTATATTTACATGCCATAATGGCAGAGCATACAGCTCAACTGTTTCTGTAACACCCTATTCACTATGTTCTAGTAAATAAAGCTCATTTCATTTCATCTGGTTTTTTGGTCACTTTTTGCCGGTAAGTTTTTTCCCAAACAGCGATATAAAATACTTAATACATATCTGTAACATATTATTTAGTTATTTCTTGTTAATTTCAATGTCATTAAAATTATAAGAAAGTAATAGTAGTAAAAGTAAATAGAATTTATACTATCCCACTGCTGGGCAAACGCCATCATCATTGAAATCAAGTCATCGCTTACAATTGATTGGCTTTATCATCCATCACGCTGGTGAAATGCGGGTTGGTGATCATAACTCCGGGCTATGCATCGGACAATCCAAAACATCCAAAACATGATCGCCTCTGTGGTCTAGTGGTTAAGACCCTAGAGGTCCCAGGTTCGATACCCAGCGGGGGGTGCGTGTTTGTGTACTCGGTTTGGTTGGTGGTAGTGCTTGTGCCCGCCTGGCTAGCTACCACTATCTTATCAAAAAAATATATTTTTATATAAGAAGGAGGCAAACGAACAGGCGGGTCACCTGATGGAGAATAATCACCGCCGCCCATGGACACCCGCAAAACCAGAGGAATCCCAGACGCGTTGCCGGCCTTTAATAAAGACTACTTACTCCGGCAGCTAGAGATAAGATAGCCAGTGCCTCAGTAGTTTCCACGCTACTACCTTCGCCCTTATCATCACTTAACATCGGTGAGATGAAGGAGAATTACCCGTAAGATATATAAACAAAAAAAATGCTTTGCCCGACTAAAAAACTGAACCTAGGACCTCCGGTAGTCCGGTTATCTCTTCAGAGGCGCCACTTCGCTCGTAAGTAAAATACTCGTTCCTACCTACAATAGTTTTTAGGGTTCCGTAGCCAAATGGCAAAAAACGGAACCCTTATGGATTCGTCATGTCTGTCTGTCTGTCTGTCTGTCTGTTTGTCCGTCCGTATGTCACAGCCACTTTTTTCCGAAACTATAAGAACTATACTGTTGAAACTTGTTAAGTAGATGTATTCTGGGAACCGCATTAAGATTTTCACACAAAATAGAAAAAAAAACAATAAATTTTGGAGGTTCCCTATACTTAAAACTAAATCTCAAAATTTTTTTTTCATCAAACCCATACGTGTGCGGTATCTATGGAAAGCTCTTTAAAAATTATATGGAGGTTTTTAATATCATTTTTTTCTAAACTGAATAGTTTACGCGAGAGACACTTCCAAAGTGGTAAAATGTGTGTCGTCCCCCCCCCCCCCTGTAACTTCTAAAATAAGAGAATGATAAAACTAAAAAAATATATATGATGTACATTACCATGCAAACTTCCACCAAAAATTGGTTTGAACAAGATCTAGTAAGTAGTTTTTTTAATACGTCATAGAGTACGGAACCCTTCGTGAGAGAGTCCGACTCGCACTTGGCCGGTTTTTTTATATGTGTAGTAAGAACATTTAAGACTACCTCCATTCTTATCTGTCTTATCGTGAACTGAATTTGATAAGATAGTATTGACACATTTTACTCGGTAGCGCCGTCTTCTTTAATATTATGAATGCTAAACAATGAAATTAAATAACACCTAACTATAATAAAACAAGATAGTTTACTTACTGCGTTTGGTTCAACAGTTTAAAGAATACGTTCGCCTTTGAAATAAAATTCTTCCATGCACCAAATGAATAGTTTACAAATTCAAAAACTAGTAATAAAATGCACAATTACTATGACGATTGCTTTAACGGACCAATACGTGCCAACATAATACAGAGTAGTACCTACGTACGATACAAGATTTATTATTTTATGTAAAGGATAGATAAATCCTGCACATATGTAATTGCTAAAATCAAAACTAAATTGCAGAAATAACCATGAGATATTCGCGCTCTTATCGACATACTTAACACGAACGGTAATCAATAAATTAGGGCAATGATGACAATTACAAATTACTTACATATTTAGTGGAGCTAATTCTCCTGACCCTGTTGACCGGCTTCTTCTGCGCTCTCCTGTATTTGTTCTGCTCATGGGCAGCAGCGGTGGCTGCTTTATCTTCTAGAACGAACCAGTCGGTCACCGATCCGCGCCTGGACGTCTTCATGTTAGCACCACTTGCACGTTTCACGCTCAACGCTCGGTTCAACTCACTCTTGAAGTCCTCACTGATATCATTCACTTTGTTCACTTGCATTACCTTGGGGGATGGTAGAGTGCTGTAAGAAAAACTCTTACGCTTTTCCGACACAGGTAACTGATCCACACCTGATTTGGTGTACGGTTCACTGTCACTCAAGTAACTCTCACTGAACATCTCGATGGCCTTGTTAAACTCGTTCATAATGTCTTGGACGGATTGCGTCTTGAACATGTTCACCACAATGCCGCTGGACGCCGATGTGACGACCGACATACTGGAGGTGTTGGGGGAAGATTCTGATGCGAACTCCTTGACGCTCTTGAGGAATACGCCGTCGTCATTGTCGTAATACACGTTGGATGGATACTCGGAACTCTCGTTGGACAATGTGTCCAATGATTCGGAACTGGTGAACACGTAGGACAAACTGTGTTTCAAAGTGCGTTTCGATTTTTCTGGCTTCCTCTCCTCTTCGATTTCCTCGGCCGCTTTCGGGAGGAATTCGAAACTCTTACTCCTTACATAAACGGGCGAGTGCCGTTTGGTTTCGTGAATCTCTTTGTTTCGGAAGAACCAGAAACGCTTGCTGGTCTTTTGGTCATGGACCATTTTCTGGCCCGATTTCGGCGAACTTCTACCGTGGTGCACAAGTTTGTCATTGTTATTCTCGTTCTCCGCTATAGACGCCCATTTGGGCTTCTCCATTTTCTCTTTGTCTTTGTGGAAGAAGCTCATCCGCGATAGCCTATCACGAAAACTGAAAGTCTTTCTTAACGGTGAGACGCTTTCATCTTCCGAGGATGGTACGGACGTTGGCGTTCCTGCTGCTGGCGACTGCGGAATGACGGGGAGGCAGGAGGATAAAAAACTGGGTTGTCTCGCCACAACCGCAGTTGAATTGCCCCTCACAGGTACAAGGAGTTTAGGTCGGAGTTTCTCTGGCAGCTCTCCCAGTCCCCTCTCTAGGATGAGGAGACTCTCCGCGTTGAATTTCCTCAGCACGTCTGGTCTCCTGACATTGGGTCGCGGCTTATCTTTCTCCATGGCGGACGCGTTCGTCATCGCCGTATCGCCACGCGATTTCGACTGACTATCAACCCACTCCACGGTATCGCAGATAACGATAAGCGGATAACGCTCTCTCGCGTTTTTGTTCGCTTTGCAACTGTGCTGTCAAATTATAACGAGACATCCGTTGTGTAGATTTGACTTTCGTCTGGAATATTCAAATACTTACTTCCTGTAGGGGTTTTAAAGTTGTCTTTTGAACTTTGAGAAAACCGTACTAAATTGTCACTGAATTTATTGAGATTTCATAAAAACATAAATTACAGATTTCACGATGTTGTACAGTCACAAGCTTTAAACAAGTAAACACTTTTGACTAGTTTTCACTCTTATTTATTTATTTATTCCATTATACTAAAAGTAACATTGCTTACATGTTAATACTCCTGATTGTACTCGTACACTTCCACTATATTTCCGCCTGTGATTTATTATAAATAACTTAATAAGTTCTTTGTTGGATTGTAAACTGAAGTTAATAAGTCTAATCTTATTGTCACTTATCAACGTAAGTCTACATACTTATCTAGGTTAAAGTAGTCACACCTACTTAGGTGTGTCTACCTTAAATAAATAAATTACGTATTATTGCATTTTATAGCATTTATTTAAGGTGTTAATGGTGTTGCTGGCGTTTTGGCTAATTAAATCAGGTTACAAGTTACTGCAATGAACTTTCGAAGCTGCCTCGGACAGATGACCAAATTTGATTACTTTTCTTTTTTGCTTTGGAAAACACGTTAAGCCGTTGTCTCAGATGCTCTATCATAATTATAAACGATTAATAAAACAAATAAACTAATTATAAAAGCCAAAAAAAAAACAAAAAAGTTATTCTATCCTATGGGCTTAGCAATCAAAAATCAGGAAACTTATTATTTATTTATTATATTATAGTAGTTCTAGTTTGTACTAGTCTGTACTAGACAGTTTACTACTCTAAAACGTTTGTACGTTTTAGAGTGGTAAACTGTCTCGTTTTTTTAAAATAATTTAAATTATATAAAGGTCGACTTTTTTATCACCATCCAAACCTTCTGAGATGACTCCCGTGATACAAACGAACCACTCTTTCTATTGGACCAACTACCTAACTCGAAAAAAAAAAATCAGCTGTTCCATACATTTTGATCGAATGAATATTGATGTTTTGTATGGAACAGCTGATTTTTTTTTCAAGTTAGGAAGTTGGTCCAATTGTAAAAGTTGTTCGTTTGTATCACGGGAGTCATCTCAGAAGGTTTGGATGGTGATAAAAAAGTCCCCGTGTGGTGCCGGGGGTAAAGAATTGCACCAACCCATCTCTTCCCGTGGGTGTCGTAGAAGGCGACTACGGGACAATTCCAGAGGATGGGCAGCAGCGTCTCTCTGGGATTATTCTCACCTTACTGCGATCGCCAACCCGCCTGCCAAGCGTGGCGATTATGGCAAATTCCCCTCAAAATGATTTATCCTTGAGGGAGGCCTTTGTCCAGCAGTGGACGTCTTTTTGGCTGAGATGAAAAAAGTCGACCTGTATATTGATAGTAATCAAACAAAACTAACACTAGCTGATGAAACAGAACAGGGAACTGTATTAGCCCCACATTGTTTAGCTAGTCACATTTAATAAGAAGCTTCCTCCAACAGTTTGCTAGTAGCTTGAGCACGCGGCATTTGGTGCGTGTCGCTAATGAATGGTTGGCGGTCGTCTTCGTTAACCATTGGGTGGTGGGTGTCGCTTCCTCTAACAGTATTTGTTGTTTCCGTCCACCGAACAATATATTTTAGTTGTACAGGTTTTTTTAAACGCCCCATTGTCGGGCAAAGCGCTCGGCTCGATACATGAAGCTCCCGGGTTCAATTCCCGGGTTAGGCAAAGTGTGTTTCGGGTTTTTCGATGCATAGCCTGGGTTTGTGATCATCATCATGTGGCAAGGGTGGTGTTTAAGTCTTACCCATCAATTGTAGAAATAACTTGATTTCAATAATGGAGGCCTTTACCCAGCACTTAGCAGTGGGACAGTTATAAGCTATTTAGTTACTAGATTTAAAACTCAGATATAACTACCTATCATCATCATCATCATCATCTCAGCTAAAAAGACGTCCACTGCTGGACAAAGGCGTCCCTCGAGGATAAATCATTTTGAGGGGAATTTGCCATAATCGCCACGCTTGGCAGGCGGGTTGGCGATCGCAGTAAGGTGAGAATAATCACAGAGAGACGCTGCTGCCCATCCTCTGGAATGGTCCCATAGTCGCCTTCTACGACACCCACGGGAAGAGATGGGGTGGTGCAATTCTGTACCCCCAGCACAACACGGGGGATCCTATAAGTAATCATACCTAATCGGGCCCTGTCACAACTCAAAATAACAGCGCTCTCATTGCACTTGGCCCATCTTTGAGTGTCGTGGGGGTATTATGCTGAGACAGGGTCCTTGTTGGCCTCACTCACTTCTTTTTTTTTCTTTAGTTGGTTTTTTTTTTCTATTTTTTTTGTGTTATTCCTTTATTTTTTATTAACTTGTTTTGTGCTGCGTTTTATTTTATTAATATTCATTTTGTTGTGTATGTGTGTGTGTCAATAAATGTTTTTCTTCTTCTTCTAATCATGACAACTTTGACCATGGAAAGTGGTTATACAATATGTAAAAAAACCCTGTCCGATCGCAATGGAGTACATAGGTAGGTAGGTTTACACATAACAATAACAAAAATAATAATATAATAATAATTCATGAAAAAAAGAGTTATCGTTATTTAAAATGCAAGTTTTTTGTACCGAAATTACTCCAAAATCTAGCTAATTTTATAAATGTGACCACACTTTCCATCAATGGCGGCGGCGCCAAAGGTCCAGCCTACCTACCGAAGAAGTGCCGACAAAAGTATCGCCATGTAAGTTTTGTCATTTATCAAAATTTTTATCGGGGTAAAATTTTTTTATTTATTATTTTAAAATAATTATGTAAATAGAACCGAATCTTGATACGTAATAACACCTTTAAGGATTGGACAGGGCACAGGGTTTTTTTACATGTATAGAAATACAAGAAGAAAATGTTGACTTAAGGGGGTGCAGCGCAGACGCAAAACTGCGAGTTTCAAGTTTCTTTATGATAGCGAGCGAGCGGCGCGTGGCAGTGGTGTGACAACGGCGCACGACAAGAATACGCACGCACACTTATATCTGTACAGAGTAGGCTGGTGATTTAATTAGAGCAATGTTTACTTTCGTAAAATCATAGGAGTTTGGGTCAAAAATAATAAAAGTCTTAATATTTTCATATTCATATTTTTTTATTGAAAAATAAGACAACATTGGCCTGCGGAATATCAATACAAACATTTTGATGTCGGATCATTGTTTCATTTGTGCTATAATTACAAAGTTTCTGAAGAAATAAGTTTTTAGATATCATTACTTTTACGTATTGTTTATGCAGTTTCTGGGTATTTGTTTCAAATTCCAAGACAACTATGGCCTTGTGAAAGGATCAAGCTAATCTACACTAGTCCTTTTAATGTATATGACCTATTCAGCGCCTAGCACCAGTGACTTAAAAACACGTAACTTTTCGGAATTCCGCGCAGCACCCCTTAAGTATGCCCGTCTCTTTTGTTATTTAATCAACCACGTTTATTCGTATCATTTATTGTTAAAATTTATAAGTGTCATTTATCTTGAATATTTGACTAAAATATTATGTAGTGCTTAATTTAAGATCCTTACCTATGAAATTGGTGTTTTGTATTGAAGATTTTTTATAAAATTCTATTTTTCATACTAACATTTTTTCAATTTTCTTAGCATCTACTTAGGTTAATACTATAAAAATTGTAGGGCAGTGTGTTTGTTTCACTAGCTAAATATAGCAGACCCTAAAAAGAAAAAAAAACAAGTACCTTCAAAGCTACAATGAAACAAAAGGTCAATTCCGCTAACAAAAAAAGAAGTCAATTTAAAAAAAATATTTGGGCAATAAAGACACAAAATCAAAAATCATTGTTATTACTGAAGCCTAACTAATATAGTCTCAATTAAATGTGTATGATAATATTAACAACCGGTATTGAATTTTAGAAGTAATAAATTTCATAGGTAACGACCCAAAAATATAGTTTTTTTTCTTAATGGCTTAACAATAAAAAACAGGAAAACTACATGTTTTATTTTTTGTATACACCTATTTAAATTTAAGGAACTAGGTAGAACTTCTATCAAATTTTCTTAGAAATTTCTTGAAAATGCTTTATTTTATTAATACCTAACTTTTACATTTTCCTTTGACAACACTTTTAATCAATGTTCAAAAGGAAACAATTAACGAAACGCCTAGTACTAAAACAAATTAATAGGTTGGTACTCGTGCCTACCTTTGTTAAATCAATAAACAAACTTAGCAACCTAGTTCGTACAAACGAAACTAAACACAGAATTTGGTAGCGTCTCCTTGCTACCTTGACCCGTCAATATACCCTTGAATTTTCTAATTGCTTGTGTTATGTACTAAAATATACTTTTATATGTGTTCTGATTGTGTTATTTAAAAATTTTAATAAGCATATATAAACTGTTTATGTGATTTATGTAACGAATAATTTAATTCGAGTCCATATGCTTACTACATTGAACAAAAGCCAATTAAGTTTATAAAGTTTACGAGCGTTTGTCATAACGGTGGCCAATTAAGATATTTTCCCACCATTATCTCGTGATAGGAAGTGGTTGATAATGGTGTTTTGTTATAAATTAATAACAGAGACGCCGCGCCGCTCGGGGGCGACGTCACCGGCGAAAAGGTCCCTCATCACGAATGGTAAGTTAGCGTAATTTATTTTAAAAGAGAGGTCTTTCATAGTAAGTGCAGCGTTTTATTTCAAACTTTAAAAAAGAAAACAAAATAGTACAAAACGTATTTAATTCTTTTAAGTCTTGTTACCAGTAGTACCACATGAGCAAATAGAAACATTGCCGTAGTTATTTGTATAGGCGTTATAATAGTTACGCTTTGAAACGTAATGATTTATGTAATGTACCTACTTACTCATAGAACCTGTGGCGGCTGTTGTCACTTTAGCCATATATATTTAGGTGCTTGCTTATATATTATGTAGCAGTAACTAAACATATGTAGCTTGAATAATGAGTCGGCAACGCTCACTTTTCTCCCTCGGTGTTGCTTACGATTTCCGCTAGGCGCAGCGGGCCGTTTGCTTCGTAGCCGGCTTTGTACCACAAAAAACTGCTTTTCCAGCACCTCTGCTCTCCTAGCGCTACTAGATCTCCGCTCTATCAAAGAGCTCTGTGTTCCTCTCAACTGAAGTGCAACGTCGACTACGAGAAGTGCGATGTGCTGGACTCCATACATAAGCCTTTTTGGTTGTTTACATCACTCGCCTCTCCTTTTCTCTCCCCCCATTCCCGCTATGGTGGAAGTGCGGGCCTAAAAGTGTAATGAGGGCGTAAACCTTTGATATTATTGGTTGTGTCTACAGGCTGCTGTTGCCACTTTCCATCTGGCTCAACATGAGCTCTTAATGCTCGATGGCGCAGTGGTTAACGCACCCGGTCTGCGATTGCTAAGGTTAAGAAACTTTCGTAAAGGCTGGTCATCGGATACCGAGCACGGAGCTATGAAAAGCACGTAAAGCCGTTAGTCCCAGCTGCATTAGCAGATTTTACTAACCACCAATCTGCACTGAGCTCGCGTGGTAGTTTGTGGCCCGTTCTCTCTATGCATCCGTAGGGAAGGCTCGTGCTCTAGCAGTAGGGACATAAAATGAGATGGTGATGATGACGGTGATAAATGTAGTTGTGAAAACAAGGTCCGTATACAATATACGCCGCTACAAGCCTCTCGTTTTCACAATCTCATAATTATTGCTTTAAAACCTCGTGTCAACTCAGCAGGGCCGGCTGCCCTATTCTTCGTTGCCGGCTCAGTAACACACAAACAACACTGTTACAGCACCAAGCTCTGTGTCACAACTGATTGGGAGCATCGACTACGAAGATAGCAATGTGCTGAACGCCATTCCGGAGCACGACTGGCGGTTGCTGGCCACGCTGGCCCGCAAGAGGGAGATCGACACGGAGAAGGAGCGGCTCGCTGATCAGTTTAGGCAGATGTGGCTGAAGGAGAAGCAGGAACGAGAGATGGTAACAAACTAACAACTCCTGCTCATGCTTGAAACTGCTCGGTGCTTTTCGGAAGGCACGTAAAGCTGTCGGTCCCAGCTGCATTAGCAGTCATTATAAACACTTATCCGCACTGGGCTCCCGTGATGGTTTATGGCCCGTTCTCCCAATCTATCCATAGGGAAGGGTCTTGCCCCAGCAGTGGGGACATAAATGAGCTGATGATGTGTGCCCGCGACTTCGTACGCGTATCTGCGCATTGATCCCGAGATCTTAATGGAATTTCAAAAAGGCTAGGCGTTGATGAGTAAGCACTTGATCATTTCATCATTTCATCTCCTGATGGTAAGGGATGCCGAAAGTGAAAGCGCACTTCACCCAGAATCCAACTACTAACGAACGGCTATAATTTCTAAATGTTGGAACACAATAATACTGCTTACATAGGTGTTTTGATGACATATTAAAACCCTCTTCCAGATAGAAGCCGAGACCATGGAACAGTACAAACGGTACATCCAGAAGAAGCGGCAGCAGGAGCGCTCGTGGCAAGAGTGCCGGCGGTACCAAGAAGCTATGGAGCAGTGCGTGCGTACCGGCGCGTTGCTGAGCTGCATCAGACACAAGGAGCAGCGCAGCGCCGAGCTGCTGGCCCACAACGACGATAAGAAGGTGGGTTGGCTAATAATGTAGGTAGTACACTCTAGCTGCAGTAGGAGTATGAGAGGGTATGTGTGTATATTTCTTGCTTCTTAACGCTGCAACGGATGGATGGATTTGGAATGAAATTCGGCATACAGATAGTTTATAACCTGGATTAACACATATGATAGTTTCCCGATATTCCCACGGGAATGAATAGAAACTGTCAAAGTGGTACGAAGTCGGCCGGGTCCACTAGTTATTAAATAAATAAATAAATTATACGCAGGTCATACATATCGTGGACAAGGCTCTAGAGGAGGAGGCTCGCGCGCAGCTCGCCGCCGATCGGCGGTCGAGGCTCGGTGCAGCGCAGGAGTGCCGCCGCATGCTCGACCTGGCCGATGCCGAACGGCGTGCTCACGACGCTCTTAGGCGGCGGAGCGCCATGCTGAGGGACGCCTCCCAGGTACCTTTTATAACTCATCATCACCAACCATTAAGTTATACGAGAAGTGCCAGACAACCCGCGCGAGAGCTACCTCGCACTGCGGCCCATCTACGTGAGGTCGTGACGCCATTTTTGATTTAATATCAACTGTCAGGATTATGCGAGATGTGGAGATAACCCTATGCATGCAAACTAACTTTCACACCGGACCATCTTCGGCAGATCGCGACGCCAGATTAAAAATCCTTAGACGAATAGCGTTCTTAATCCAGGGGAGCGATTTTTTAATATCACCGGTGATGTCGAAGTAAAAGTAATTTTTTGCTTAATTAACAATTATCGTTCAAGAATTTTCAGGGTTCAAAAATAAGTTACTGTAATTGATATCATAGCGTGATAACTAATCACCGGTTTAAAAATCGCCCCCCAGTACTCATGTAGCCCCGCTCTCCATAAGCGGGCCGTGTGTTCCTAACACACAGTAACACAAAAAATTGCCAGTTTTAATCTTGACGAATAACCTTGCAAGCAGCTAACCCCATGTGAAGTGCGATACATAAGCATAACACTATTGTCCACAGCGCGTGGCGATAACCAACGCCCTCAGTACCTGGGAGACGACCCTCCTACGACAAGAGGTGACAGCTCTAGACTCGACGAGACGCGCCGCCCACGCCGCCAGGGCAGCCCTGGTGGAGGCCCGCAGCACCAGGCTAGCCAGGGCCCGGGAGAACAGGGTGAAGAGGGCGAGGAGGGTGGCTGCCGTCACTGCACAGATGCGGGAGGCTATACGGACCGGGAAGATGTAAGATGTACCTACAGCTATTGGGAAAGAGGGAGACATCTGCAGACGTATTGTTGAAGACGTCTACACCGTTGAAACAAGAGTTTTTTTGCCACAACTTTCCAACGTATTGGAACCTTTGTGGAGTCTCTACCCTATGGCTACTTTCGTACCTAGTCAATTACTAGATCATGATCTTAAGCAGCCATTATGAGACTTGCAACATGACACCTCATGTTGCAAGTCTCATAATGGCTGCGTGACAGCTCTAGACTCGACGAGACGAGACGAGACGAGACGAGAGTCTACTGCTTAAGAAGAAACGGCAACATCCTATTTGGTTAACCTCAACGTAAAACAATCTATATGTATAGTGAAACAACATTTCACTTCATACATTTAATCCGATTTACCAAATAGGATGTTTACCAAACAGGATCTAGCCGAAGTAACGACTAGAAATTCAGCAACTCGCTCCCATAATGAGAATAATCTCCCCTTATATTTTTTACATTGTAAAACTAATATTTTACACTGTAAAAGTAATGTTTTACAATGTAAAATATATTGGAAATGCTTTTCCTACCATAGAATGATACTTTACACCATATAAAAGATATAAAACACTTACCTCGATTAAGTTAAGGACAAACTGTTGCTTGTAAGTAGCTTAACTATTCATGTAGGTATTTGAATTACTTAAGGAACACATCACATTACATGCATATGCGGAAATAACAATCATTAATGTTTAAAGACATTTATTTCTCTAATGATAAATTCTTAATCCACTTACAGAGAAAATACAATACAATGATAATACATTTAAATGACATAATATCAATATTAATAAGATATACGAGTATATTGTAACATCCATTCAAAACATTTACAAGTTTGAAGTAGTTTAGTTAAAAGAGTGTAATGTCAAAATGTGTTATTACAAAATTGTAATGTAATGTCATTCAGGATTAATATGTAAAATGTTCAATGAATTTTATGAAAATGTAATAATTGATTATTTACCTATAAACATAAAATAAAGGGAAATACATAATAATTATCGAAATATGTTTGTTTTTCGATGATGATGTATGTATGTTAAAGTGTTTGTATGTATAATGTTTGGTAACAAATAAACGAATCATCACTATATTATATTTTTTACTTTTGTCATACAATGAACGTAATTTTTTTCTCTTGATTTTGGCACATAAGTTTTTACAATAATAAAATACGTATGACTATGTAGAGGAACATACACTTGTATTTAAAAACCAACATCAATATCAGATTCCTACTACACAATATATTTTATGTAAATTGATGGCCATAATCGCCAAGTAATAGATTTCACCTTATGAAATATATATTTTATAAGAAAGTTATTTTAAACGGGATGATTACAATGTATTTTGTTGGTTTGAAGACTGCTACCTTACTACGAACAGAACCAACGACTTACTTCCCTTTCCAGAGAAGCTAGATACTTTAGTTTGCTCACCTATCCATCATCATCTCAGCCAAGAGACGTCCACTGCTGGACAAAGGCCTCCCCAAGGAATGGGGGGTATTTGCCGTAATCGCCACGCTTGGCAGGTGGGTTGGCGATCGCAGTAGGTTGAGGGTAACCTCAGAGAGATGCTGCTGCCCATCCTCTGGAATGGTCCCTTAGTCGGCTTTTACGACACCCACGGGAAGGGATGGGGTGGTGCAATTCTTTATTCCCGGCACCTCACCTATCCGATGATCCGCAAAACGAAAGGAGCTTAACTTGTAAGATCGCCACCCGAAATACCCGCTGCTATATAGTTACATGATACCGCCTGACTAGCTACCACCATCTAAATATGTCGCCATAACATCAATGCTTGTGCTATATAGTTACATGCTGCCATATAAATATCCCAGTATTTTATTTACTTTATAGTAGAATATAACGCAATATATAAAAAAGCTCTGCCAGCAGTCTATAGGTGGGTCCGTCCATGCTCAGCGCTTAGAATGGCTGACGCGTCACATTCTACGCGCGCGCGAATGTTAAGGTACAAATCCGAGACGAGACGGACCGCAGACTTTTTTTTTTGTTGATGGCTTTGTGCGATTAGCACATTTAGCCAGTGTCAAGTAATTTTTGTAACAAGTAATACATAAATAAACAATTTTTCTTTTCCATATGATGATGATGAATGATAATAGAAATGAGAAGTGAGAAATGATATACCCCCCAACCCCTCGAGTATCTCAGCAAAGATGTGGGGCTTTACTAAGTCCACGGGCGAACTTCTTGAGAGAATTTTAAAAGTGACGTTACACTGTTTTGTTTCATTTGCCAACACTCATGCACACTCACGAACACTTAACGGTTAATAATCCACCATTATTTCACATTAATATTCGATATAACACAAATTTTCGAAAATAAAACAAAACCGCAGACATGACTCTTCACTTTCCCGCCAAGAAGTAGGACCGCAGACTGCAAATCAATGTCATAGATTCATAGAAACCAGTAGTGTCGCTTGCAGTTTGCGGTCTACGGTCCATCTGGGACTTGTACCTTTACGCGAACGGTTCGCAAAGAACGCGCAGCTCGTGTATCACGATCCGATCCGAACGCCTCCATGAATACCGTTACGGTACCTCCGCGGATACGGTTGCGTGATTCCACCCGCCCAATCCCCCCCCCCCCTTCCCCCACTTTTACTTACAGGAGAAAATACATTTAAGATACCACTGAACCCGGAGACGCAAATTGTTATTTTTTTATTTTTTATTATTTGGTTCATTAGAACATACACATACATAGGTATTTTATTATATGGGCCTCTCCCCCAGTCACTCTCTAGGGGGAAGGAAGGTATAGCGACTAAACTGTTGTGTACACTGAATGTGGACTACTGTCTAACCTAAACAATATTAATACTTTTATATTATCACATGACCTGATGGTATTCTGTTCGTGTACCTAAATTTAATAAATAAAATCTCCTGCACTTCCCCTCCGTGGCGCCAGGATGATCCGGAACCGTTGACGCCATCCCTCTTCTCCCCACCCTTGAAACCCTCTTCTCGTTTCTCGACGCCCTCAAGGCGTTCAGTTACACTGTAAAAGCCATACGCAGCCAACAACAATGTCTTTCCAAAAATAATGACCAAAGGTGTAAATATCTTTCTAAGATGCACGCCATTCTCACTGTTCGTGTCAACGAGAAGACATTATAACTTGTACGCAAACTTGCTAACTGCACGCGAACATATCCAAAGGCGTCCATGTTCCTTAGAACGCGAACATCACCGGTGTCGACGAAAAGACATTATAACTTGCACGCGAACTACTCGCTCGCGAACTTATCCAAAGGTTTTATTATTATCCTTTCATCATTGGCCATATGTGGGCTACATTTATACCTTCAAAACAAATGCAAATGAAAAGCTTCAACCCCCATAACTCCAATTTAACCATCACCAGAACCGTCTTCATATTCTCCCAGGTCTTTAGTGGCAGCAGCGAGTTTCGCCCTAGCTCTTTTATACTGTTTCAAAGCAGCCTCAGCCCCTTGAAGCAGAGCTGATGCAGAAGTACTGGGGACTACTTCTTTAGGCTCCTGGTGCCCTGGTATGTGGGAGTGGGATAAAACGGTCCAGCGAAGTTGGATACTGCCTGTGGTGGTGTAAGTGAACTTGGCGTCCTGAAAAGGAGGAGGTGTGTTTATTAACCGGCTCGTAGGACCATTCGTTATTAGTTTGGGAATCGGGGATAGGTTGTTTAAAAAGCTATCACGTGCTGACTATATTAGAGTTAAAAATATTTGATTGTCTATTTCTAATACCTAAGCTTAGATAAAAAAACGATAAAAAAGCATGTCGCTTTTTTCAGAAGCACTTAAAAAAAAGATCGTTAGGAAAATCAATATTTCGTCGCATAAATGTAAGAGCTGGGTCTGAGCTGGTCGTGGGTTCGAGTCCCACCTTGGGCAAGTTGTCTTTTTTTAATTAATTTTTTGTTTACACTAAAACATATGTCTAGGCAACGCGAATGTTTTTTTTTTTTTAATTTTTTATGCCTTATAAGACAGCTCTTGACCTCGATCTCGCCTGATGGTGAGCGTAGATGAGGTCTACGATGGAGCGAGCTGCCCCAAAAGATGCCTATTAACTCTCGCCTTGAAGAAATTCAGGTTATAAGTTTTTGGGAACACAGACGATGTATTTCGTCTAAGCAAATATGTTTTTTAAAAGTAAATTTTAAGAAGTTTTCTATCTTGAAAGTTCATTTATGTACTGATATAAGAGTATTGCTTTTTCATATTGTCTACATAAAATTGAGGTTTCATACAATCAACTCATATGTTGAAAATCACCATTAAAAGCATTCTGAAAATGCTTGTATCTATAAAGTAGTACTAATAAGCACCTGTAACTGAGGTTTGGCCAGCACTTCCAAATCCTTGATCAAGTGGCATCCTCCTACGAAGAATCGGCGGCTGTCTGCTTCCACCCTATCTTCCTCTTCGGGGCGAGAGCAGGACAGCGTCTTGGTGTAACAGCCCGGCTCCAACGCTAGAGGGAGATAGCTGTATCCCTCCGTACGTTGGCGGCCCCACCAGTCCGTCGATATGACTTCGAAGAATATTTGGAGGGGAGGAAGATCTGGAAAAGGTTACTTTGTTATTATTATTTTACGCAAATTAACAATCAATAAAGACGTGTAGGCACACGGGTCATATTGTTAAAAGTTCTTCCATCTTTGCTATGCTTAGGCGTGACGTGGGTAATCGGGCGAGGAAAATAAAAATGGCCGTAAAGTTTGAACAATTACTTTTCTAATATTTACTTTACTTTTGATACAAAATATGATTAACAATCGACAGATCACTATCAAATTATTAAAATATCACCGACACTCTACCGAATACGTAACGTGCGCGCGCGATACAAACGGATTTCGAAACAATTGCCGACGTCGTGTGCTATGCTATCGCTCGCTGACATTAGCGCCCGGGGTTGTGTCAGAGTGGTAGTGACGTCACATCCGCTTGTCACATAACCACTCTATGGTCGATGCGCCGTCAGACGTAATTCATTATAAACATTTTTATTATTAAAATTTTTGCATACACAATACTATATGTAGTTACAAGATTTAACCGCCTCTGTGGTATAGTGTTTAAGACCACCGGTTGAGACCCAGAAGTCCCGGATTCGATTCTCAGCGGGGGGGTACGTGTGTACTCGGTTTGTGGTAGGGCTTGTTGTCCGCCTGGCTAGCTACCACCATCTTATCTAAATATGTCGCCATAACTTCAATGCTTGTATTGTTGTGTTCCGGCAGCTAGAGATAAGATATTGAGGATTTCGGGTGAAGTGCTCTTCCACCTTCGGCCTTATCATGACTTAACATCAGGTGAGATAAGGACCAAGTGCAAGATATAAAAAAAATTAAAAAAATTTACTAGAAAAATAATGTTTTTTACCAGTATTGCCAGCATCTGTTTCCACTGTGAGGGCGAGCAGATGCGCGAAGTTCCACTGCTCCTGGTTCTCCGACCGGAGAGATCGGGTCGCGTGCGTGCGGCCGCGCAACGAACCGTCGCACTCCACTCCCTCTGGTAACTGCAGAGTAACATACATACTGTAGCGTTCGCCATATTCGACTTTTTTATTTCCGCTTAAGGAGTTCTTTTTTTATTTTTTTCACTGACGTTTAGCCTATGGATCATCATCATCATCATCATCTCAGGCAAAAGACGTCCACTGCTGGACAAAGCCTATTGATGAAGCTTTTGAATTTGTCAGATTATGATTGAGATGTTGAGGTTTTTTTGCTTGGAGTTTTTTGGATTAAGATTTTAAAGCATTGTTTCCTTTTTTTATTTTTATTTGCAAGGTCGAATTCCCTTTTTTTTCTCCATCATCTACCCTCAGCGGTGGGAGTGTTCTATTTTCTCATTTAGCAAACATACATTCTACGCTTGGAATACATTTGGTATGCAGTGAAGTGAAGCTCATGTTCCACGGGCTAGAGCCAGCGCTATTCTCTTCATCTTGAAAGTGTGTAAAAACCGAACGTTTAAATTGATTAAGTTTAAAAGTATTTCATTGCCAAAGAGATACTGATGCCAAATTAGATGAACTGAAATATTATACATTCAAGCCTTTTAGACTATTTGATTATAGTGTTGTTCAATCTTGTAAGCTATTTTCTATTTCACTTGGAGTGTAGATGAAACTTTTGTAAATATTAATAAGTAGTTAATAATAAGTTTTATATTATTACTAGTTTGTTTGTATGTCTCGCAGGTTTTAATGAGGCCTGTGTACATAGCAGTTTATGTTAATTTTGCTGCTTCTAATTAAAGACTGCTAAAATATTTTATTTTGTAAAGAATTTAGCTTATGACGCGCTTTATGAATGTGTAAAGTAATAAAAAATAATTATTCAAAAGAATTTAAATTTAGCACGTTATTATAATACATACATACATACATAAACACATACATACATACATACATACATACATACATACATACCTGCTATAGCAGGGATTAAAGTGTATACACTTTAAAGTTTATACTGATACCCCCTACAAAACGTCAGGTTACAAAGTAGGTGTTAGCCAAAGAAAACTCGCACCTGGGCTATAGGTGAAAAAACGAAAACGAGAATGTGTATGTTGTTGATTACCATTGAGGTAAATTGCAATTGTGTTATAATTGTCATTCGCATTTTTGTTTACCTTGATATTGTACTCCATGTACATATTGTCCACTTCGAACTCCTTGGCAGACAGTATGTCGAGGGTGATGTGATACTCCTTTTTACCCAATGGAGGCATTGAGAAGCCCGTCAGATATTTGTGTTTTTTCTCCCATTGCATGCCTAGATTCTTCAACTGAAACAATATACTTAAAATAAAATCTGTAATATCTGTTATTATATTTTTTTGCCGTAAAACCTTTTGAGGTGAGTCCACTATAAGTAACATGTTATAATTATAATAACGTTGTTTTATTGACAATTATAACGCGTAACTGAGTCCTTGCCTGCGGTAGGTGCGCGGGCGGGGGGCGGTATGGTGGCTCACACGTGATAATTTTAACAAGATTCACCTGACGATATGCAATTATAAATATAGGTGTTACAGGGAATATTTAAGACTAATATTACATGATCTGGATCTAAAAGGAAACTCCTTATCGAACAGCCAAATATAACATCGTGGAGGTGGAAATACCTAAATACTATTAAAAAATATTGTAGAGAAGAAGACATATTTTATATCTTGACGAAACTTATGTTAATGCGTCTCATAACGTTTCAAAATGTTGGCAATCAAAGGATGAACAGATGTTTCTGATGATGGCTGCTTCGAAAGTGAAGAATCAAGTTCCAGTGATATTGATATGGATACAAGTGATTGATTTATTATTTTGATAAAGTTTGCTTAATAAATAGCAAACAAGTTCATTACTATTGTATTTATCAAATCTTCTATAATAAATAGCGGCTGTGAAGTAAAAAAAGTTTTTTTTTTTTTACTTTTCTCAAAACAATTTACTTGAATGGTAGGCAGGCACCTTTATTTATAATTGCTTATCTTCAGATGAATCTTGTTAAAACTATCACGTGTGTACCACCTTACCGCTCGACCACGACTACTGACTTCTTGCGACGCGGCAAACGGATTTCTAGTTCATTGCGTTTTTCTATCACTGTTGGCTGTGACTGCCGTAGTATAACGCGCAATGAACTAGAAATCCGTTCGCCGCGTCGCAGAACACCCGTACTCGTGGCGTACCTCCCGCCCCGCGTACCTACCGCAGGCGAGGACTGAGTTAAGCGGTCTAGCTATACATAACTCTGCCACGAGTATTAATAATGATAAAAATAAAATAAAATAAAAAAATAACTTTATTTCTCAATATAGGTTTTACAAAATGTTCAGACACCCCAGAAAGTAGTAGAAAATTCGTGTTGGGGATGACTCACTCTCCCCAAGATAATAAATTAATATTGAGTTGAGTTTTGATTGATTGAGTAGTAATAATAACAATGAGTAGTTAATATTACAAAAGGTAAGCTTTACAATGTATGTGCGTATATGCGTGCGTGCGTGCGTGCGTGCGTGCGTACTTTGAAATCCTCAAAAGTTAGGTATGATTTTTTTCTTTATTGTGTATGTTTATTATATTTTTATTTTATTTAGATATTTTTTTCAGTTGCTTCGTAAATCATAATCTAATAAATTGAGCCAAGTTATTAATATCGTTTTGCATTCAAATATTATATAACAAAATATGTTATTTATATGATTATAAGTTTAATTATTAATGCTTTGGAATCATTTATGCTGTTGGCACATTGATAAAAGTCCTGTTAACCTATCCAAAGATGCTAATACTATTGTATTTAGGTATGGGCTCACATTTATGTCTTTAATCTTACAGAGCTATGGGTATTAAATCATAATTTCTCACTTTCATCTCGATCATTAACTTTATTTAACCTATTACCACTATTACAAACAAAATAATGGATTGTTGCGAGTTAAATAAATGCCTGCTAAAAGTCACCAAGTTTATGAAATCGAGTCAGCTGCACTTCTTTGGTATTTACGTGCGATTTTGACTCGTAAGAACACGTATAAAGCACACTAGATACACAAATGATTAGTGTTAAAGATCAGAATGCAGTATTAAAGTTACATATATATTTTTTTATAAATGTCTAATATTATAAATATTATAAATATTAGGCAACATCACATACAGTGTTCTAATCTGAAAATAAGTAGCTAAAACACTCTAAACATCGACGGTACTACAACCACCCAGACACGACACAAGGGGAGTCCCCGGTGTGCAAGCCACTTGGCTACGGAGGTTGTCACGTATAATATAAGACTTTATACAATGCAATGCAAAAGTTTAAAATCTTGAACCATACCAAGGTTAATAGATCTTTTGTACTTTCTCCATCTCGGAACTGAATGTCAACAGCATACTCATATTGCAATGGTACCCCAGCCTTCGTTTCCATGTAGTACGGGTTTGTATCCAGGTTATTCCCATATGGGGAGATTAGGAGGAAGTTCTTCACCTGGTTGTGGTAAAGAGACAGTAGAACGGCTTCATCTTTGTATACCAACTGGGAGTCTCTAAAACAAATGATTGAAAATTCAATGACAAAAATTCTATTACTTTTTTTATTACAAGAAGCCTTTATTTCACCTTTTTGAGATATTTTGCTGTTAGAAGCTTTACTAATTCCTGATAATAAGTGTCACAAGACTAATGATTATGCTTTCATAATTTTTTCTAAAACCTCAATCTCTGATCTGAATATTTTACCTCTAACTATGGGACGTAGTCAAGCACAACATAGGAAAATTGGGAATCAAACCCGAGACTTGTATCTCTGAGAGTTTATGAGATAGAAGTCCTTTGGCTTGGGTTTGCCTCATTCTTAAGTCTCAGATTGAGACTTAAGGAAGTGCAGCATGGAATTTCGAAAATTTACGTGTTTTTAAGTCACTGGTGCTAGGCGCTGAATAGGTCATATACATTAAAAGGACTAGTGTAGGTTAGCTTGATCCTTTCACAAGGCCATGGTTGTCTTGGAATTTAAAACAAATACCCAGAAACTGCATAAACAATACGTAAAAGTAATGATATCTAAAAACTTATTTCTTCAGAAACTTTGTAAATATAGCACAAAATAAACAATGATCCGACATCAAAATGTTTGTATTGATATTCCGCAGGCCACTGTTGTCTTATTTTTCAATTAAAAAATATGAATATGAAAATATTAAGACTTTTATTAATTTTTACCCAAATGCCTATGATTTTACGAAAGTAAACATTGCTCTAACTAAATCACCAGCCTACTCTGTACAGATATTAATGTGCGTGCGTATTCTTGACGTGCGCCGTTGTCACACCACTGCCACGCGCAGCTCGCTCGCTCTCATAAAGAAACTTGAAACTCGCAGTTTTGCGTCCGTCCTGCACCCCCTTAACAAAGAGGCAATAATAAATTCTTATTTTAAATAAATTCAAGTCTGGATGAGTGTGCCTTATAACCAAAAAAAAAACCAAAAAGGTGTAAACTTTTGAATCTGTTATAATTTGTAAGATTAACTCATAAATAAAGGCTATTTTATTTTATCAAGAACTAGAACTTTTTAGAATTCTACTACCATAGTAGTAACTCAAAGTATACTTACTCATTATATTCAGAATTATCAAACATAATATGCATGGCTTTCCACTTATCATCTTCGTCTCTCATGTCTAATTCATCTTCACTTTTAAACAAATGACCCATGGAGCTTGAATTGGTACCAAAAATTCCTTCTATCTTATCATTCAAGCTTAATTTGTTAAAGCATGTGTCGAAATCTAGACTTTTGGGCAACAACACATTGTCAGAAGGCAATGGAAGGTGATAATCATCATGAACGTAAGTGAATACTTTAGAAGCTGTATATTCACTGTCTTTCAACATATTATGAAATGCTAAATCTGTGTCTGATGTGCAGTTGTGAACATCAGAGTAACGTTGCAATTCCCACAAGCTGAAGACTTTCTGCTGCCATATTACTGAGTGTTCTTCATTATTCTCGAAGGTTTCTTCATTGACGGTTTTTGCGTTAATTGTGTATTCTTCAAATTTTGGAAGGCACATTATTCCAGATGTAGGTTTCAGTGTAACTCTGACAAAAAAGTATTGATTAAAATATGAAACAACTAAGTCTTGAATGGCAAAAGCAGAATGCTTTAGAAATTTTAATAAACCATTTAATTATCTAGCCGAATTCATTTGCTGTAAGACATTTTGTACACAATTGAATTTCCTAAACATGAAAAACAAGTAATTACTTAATTTTTAAATCTTCTATAGGACTTTGCAACCATTGCACACCAGTGATCTTGTTAGTGCGCCTGAAATCGTACATATTGGTGTTTCAATAAATTGTAATTATGTTTTGTTTTAGATTTTTCAATTCAATTCTATTTCTTGTAAGATGGCTCTCGCTATGATTTAGCCAGCCAGTGTCTGGTTTTTGATCAATCAATTTGTTCAAGAATACGAGTGAGAAAAATATTACAGAATACAGTGTTGAATGTTGAATTCAAAGAGATTAACGCTAGTTGAGTTGAATTGTTGATTAAATTGATCGGAATTGATCGGACCGTTTTGTTTACTTTTTTTTAACTTTAGTTTTCTTATTACGTTAGAGAAGTCAAAGGGATGTCAACATTCAGCCTAGTCTTCAGGCAAGTTGTATTTAAATTTTTCTCTTTATAAGAAGAATGAATGTTAGGCCTTATTTTGCAAGTAAGTTTTTTGTTTCTGTATTAAAAATTAAAATTAGTTTGTGTACATCAAGATGTATGCTGGATTTCTTGGCGGGAAAGTGAAGAGTCATGTCTGCGGTTATGTTTTATTTTCTAAAATTTGTGTTATATCGAATATTAATGTGAAATAATGGTGGATTATTAACCGTTAAGCGTTCGTGAGTATGCATGAGTGTTGGCAAATGAAACAAAACAGTGCAACGTCACTTTTCAAATTGTCTCAAGAAGTCCGCCCGAGGACTTAGTAAAGCCCCACATCTTTACTGAGGTACTCGAGGGGTTGGGGGGTATATCATTTCTCACTTCTCATTTCTATTATCATTCATCATCATCCTACAGAAAAGAAATATTGTTTATTTATGTATTACTTGTTAGAAAAATTACTTTGACACTGCCTAAATGTGCTAATCGCACAAAGCCATCAACAAAAAGAAAAAAAAAAAAAAGATGTATGCTATATTTTTTCTTTTTAAAAATACACAGTATCTGTTTTTACTAAAATTATGTGTATAACTGTTATTGGCTTCGTTATGATTAGACATAATTTGTAAAAGCTGTTGTTATCCCGAATAAAATAAAATAAAAATAAAATAGAAAACCAGAGATAGAAAATACCTCAGACATAAACTGCAATAACGAAACTGTAAAAAAAAACTGTTCTAACTAAAGCCACAGTATTACTATTTCATACAGTAGGGTATCGCCTTTGATGTGGGGCGATGCCGCCGCCCGCCCGCGTATGTATCCACACGGTTGTTCGTCGATATGCAAGGAATGTCATAAAATTCGACATCAAATAATCGTTATTTTTTATCAAATAATCATTTATTTACAAGAATAAACTATTATACATATTTACAAATGTTGCACTGCTAACTATTTACGTGAAGGTTTATTGTAGATTAGGTTTTTAACAATATAATGAATTCGCATTCGGACTGCTTAAAAAATTAAAAATAACAAGCCCAGAAATCTTAAATATAAACTTTAAAGAATTGATTCTTATAGAACCTCGTCTGTATTGGCACGTATTAGTTAATAGTTGTGTTGTAAAAATGTTCATTATTCATTAATGAGAAGTTGGCAAAATAAATAAAAAAACTATTTGGTCATTCTGTTGTTGGAACACAAAAATTCGGTCATTTATTCTTGTAGTTGGAGTACCCTGCACTTCACCAACAATATACATTTTACCATTTATGTAGCTACATACAATCCAATAAAGACAAAGTACAAGTTATTACGAAATTATAGAAAAAACTTACCTTGCGTCACGGGAAAGTTATATATGAAATTTTAAATTCTTGTTGTGTTTCGACGTCGACTTACAACCGCATACATAACAATGTGTATGCACCATTATATTCAATAGGAATCACTGAACGTAAATTTAAAAAAACGTTTAAAACACGCAGTACGCGCACGTGGCTGCCCTTCACGGTAGCTCCCACAAACTGCGCTTGTTTGTGGGACACTCGCCGCGGCGCCCGCTTCCCCGCGGGTTCCTCTCCATTGCTCTGCGAAGTACGTTCGATACCCAACTGTATGCTTTTAAAACTGTGCTAAAGCTGTGGATTTGTACTTACGTCTCTTCGATCAAAATGAGTATTATTTTGCAACTGTGTGTGTGGGTAGGGTGAAAGGCCTAATATTCTAAATCACCAAAAATATTCAATAGTTTATTTTTACTGCTATTTATTACTAATAATAATCATACGAATTCAAATCAGCCGAGTGTGATGTTCGGTGCAAGTAAACATGCAAAACGCTTTATTTTTGTTGATAACACTAACGTTGTCTTTGAAAATGCCGCGTGTTGGACTAATATGGTTTAATTGTGAAATAATTAATATAATAATATAACGAACTTTTAAGTATTCTTAAGTACCTAAATTTAAATACTACGCGTAACGAACAAATCGAATCATAATAAGTAGAATACCACATCACAAATAAGAATCGCAATCGATCAGCGAATATTAGGTAAAATATAATTGCAGGTGCTATATTATAGCAGTAAAAATATTATAATTTAGCATAACGTTATGCTATATTATATGAATATAGGAGATCCGCACACCTTTACGTGTGTCTGGCTGCTGTACTCTGTGTGTGTCAAACTTTTCTTGGGACTTCTTGGCGGGAAAGTGAAGAGTCATGTCTGCGGTTTTGTTTTATTTTCGAAAATTTGTGTTATATCGAATATTAATGTGAAATAATGGTGGATTATTAACCGTTAAGTGTTCGTGACTTCGTGAGTGTGCATGAGTGTTGGCAAATGAAAATTTTCAAATTCTCTCAAGAAGTCCGCCCGAGGACCAGTGTATTGTTGATCGAAGCCGAGGACTTAGTAAAGCCCCACATCTTTACTGAGATACTCGAGGGGTTGGAGGAGATATTATTTCTCACTTCTCATTTCTATTATCATTCATCATCATACAGAAAAGAAATATTATTTATTTATGTATTACTTGTTAGAAAAGTTACTTTGACACTGGCTAAATGTGCTAATCGCACAAAGCCATCAACAAAAAGAAGAAAAAAAACTTTTTCTTATCTATGTGTGTCTGTGCGTCTGTGTGCCAGCCAGCCAGCTCCAGCACTCAACACAACACAACTACATACAACACAACAGTCGTTTGCTAACGGTGCTGTGTTGTGGAGCTGTCGGCTATTTATTGCCTCGTTCTTTAAATATACCGTCCGTCCGCAATATAACTTATCGGAGATAATCGATTCTGCTAAAGTTCTAATCTTATCTCTGTATGGTATTAAGTGAGTTGAACATGAACAGCGTTCTTGGGAGCTACGAATGTTCTCTGTGATGCTGATGTGTTACTTATCGTAATAATTTTAGCATTTTGTTTGTTCGTCACACGGTGGTTCTAATTTTTTGGTGAAAATGCCTTCCGCTCAAAGAGACACTAACATATCTATACCGCTGACCCCTACGAGATCGGATTTATATTGGCGGAGAATATTTAGCAAGGTGAGTTAGTATTTTAGTTAGTTTTAGTATTGAAAATGATAGTTGAAACTAAGTTCAAGTTCAAAGTCAAACCCAACGATCAAATATCAAAATTACTGTTTTAAATGCACATCAATAAAACCATTTAGTAGAAAAACATGAACTTGTTATTACCTATATTTTTATTTAAAAGATCCTGTTCTGCAACAAAGTTTATAACAACTTTATCTTACCTTTAATTAATTTTTCTGTGTGTTGTTCCAAACTGTAAACAAGCATGATTGAAGTATAAAAATAATTAAATAAACATTTAATTAAGAATAATTAATTATAATTAGGTAGTTGTTTTATATTGTTTAAAGAGATATGGCACATAAGATGCAATCAAATATGTCTGTATAATGAGATAAAACTAATACATAGTAATTCTCACACTAAAATTTTTGTGACAACCTCCTTGGTCAAGTGGCTTGCACACCGGTTTCGTGATGTCGCCACCTCTGAGGTCCCGGGTTCGATCCCCAGTTGTATCAAATTTTTTCTAAATTGTTTTAGACCTGTTTCCTATATATAATAAGTATGTATTTAAGTATATTAAGTATGTTTATCCGTTGTCTAGTTAACCATTTATCGAGTTTCTTATGGAAGCTTTTCTTGGGGCTAGATAATTGGTGTGAGTGAAATATTTTTATTTTTGTAAGTGAACTTTCACTGCTACAAACAAGTAAATAAATAATTAAAAAATATGATTAAATGCTTTACTTCTACTTTTAAAAACTCTACATAATTAATTTGTAACATACATGTAAATTAGATATACCTACTTACTAAATAATCTAAACTATATAAAGTAATTAAAATATGAATTGGTAGAAATTGTTCGATAGATGTCCCAGGTTTTTTAGGATGTAAATCAATGTTGGTATTAATTACTATTACTTATATATTATTGCAACTAATATTAGAGCATAATAAAATAACTAAATACCACTATAAATCGTTACTGATATAATTAAGTAATAATACACAAACTCTCCACAAAGGCATGCCTTGGTGGTCAATAATAGAAAGCTGTACTTAGCATTTAAGATGTTATTGTAAGTATGTTACATAGTTTTTTTATTTAGTACAAGTTTTCGCTGACTGTCCTTAATAAATAAATAAATAAAAATTTTAAGCAAACACTATTATATATATATATATATATATTTGAATAAAACAACAAATCAATTTGTAAAATAAACACAATTAATTCCGTAAAAGTTGTTTTATTTAAAAGCAATTTCATTTTTCTCTTATCAGTACAACATTATACCTTCTAATCAATAACAAAATCTAAAAAAAGACCTGCTAGTACAGCTGAAACAAATCACTTACCGATGTTCAAGGTCTATTTAAATTACAAACATCACTTACAGTTAGTTGTAACATAGCGGCATAGCTCAAATAGTGTTTGTTTTCATAGAAACATTCCGGCAAAGAGCCAAATATTACAACCTCATTTCTTTACAATATTTTAACAAGCAATAGTCTGTTTTTAGTAATACGCATGAGTAGACTGCTAATACTACACAGGTGTTTTCCTATTTTTTTTACAGTTATATAAGTCAATGTGCCTACAAAGTTAGTGAAAGTTTTTAATTTTCAGTGGTGTCAGTGACCTTTGCATAGGGTTGCCAATAAACCATTATAAATATAAAATATTATGTTGCTATAGCCAAAAAAATATTATTTAATGTATAAAAAATATTAAAGCTGCCATCTTCTAGTTTTTTTTGAAGTGATACCTTAATTTTTCTTGTATTGATCTTACACTTTATTTATTATTATTTCTGGTGGGGACGTCGCTGGCCGAACGGACGATCCGCCCGCGTTGTCTGCGGGCCATTTCGTCCTTTTCCCCGTTCTCCCCTTCGAGGGGATTAAAAGGTTTATCCAGCCCTCACGGCGCCCCGTCAAATCTTTTTGTCTTTTTGGTGAATCTTGTTATCTGCTCCACCTTCAGATCCTTCAGGTCCTCTATGTCTAGTGTATCCGTCCCCCATAGCTCCCGTCTTATCTGTGAGTATATAGGGCACTCAGCGAGTAGGTGGAGGCTGGTCTCTTCGCTTTCCGTGCACTCCGGGCATATGGGATCGGTTTTCACTCCTATCACTGTCAGATGTCTGTTCAATCGGCAGTGTCCTGTTATGTTCTCTATGACTAGCCTCATGTTCTCTCTGGAGAGTCCCATCAGTTTGCTAGTCTTTTTCTTGTCCACTCCCTTGATGAAGATTTTCGACTGTCTCATGCCCGTCGAGGATCTCCATCTTCGGTTGGTTTCTGCTATAATACTATAGCTGATTACTCCCTTGGTGATGTTGTGCGCTATTGGCAACCGGGGTTCCGGTCCCACCAAGCTTTCCTCTGCTCCCTTTCTAGCTAGTTCGTCGGCCTGTTCGTTTCCCGTGTTTCCCTCATGTCCTGGGACCCACGCTATCGTCAAGTCCGTTCTTTCGGTCAACCTTTTCAGTGATTGCTTGCATTCTTTGACGATTGCTGATGTTGTCTCTTCTCTGCCTAGTGCCTTCAGCGCCGCTTGGCTGTCGCTGTAGATGACAAACTTTCCTGTGATATTAAGGTGTTCGGCCATCTCGGCGCTTGCGATTATTGCATATATTTCCGCTTGAAAAACACTGGCGAATCTGCCTAACGGTATAGACTTGTTCACCTCCGTCCCGTCTGCGCATTTAATATGCACACCGGATCCAGAGAGCTTTGTTGACTCTTTTCTGGAGCCGTCTGTATAGCAAATAGTGCCTTCAGTTTCTACGCTCCAGTTTTCTCTTGTTCCTATGTGTATTCTATATTTTTTGTCAAAGATCCTTTCCTTCCGTATCAGATCATTGTTGGAGAAGACCATTGACAGCTTATCTTCGTAGTTTTTGCTTATACTGGCATGACCCTCGTCCATGAAGTTCCCGGTCCATATGCCAGTGCTTTTTAGCTTGAACCATTGTTCAGTGGCTCTTTTCTTTATTTCTAAGTCCAGGGGATTTAGCCCCAGTAGGATCTCGAGCGCGGCTGTGGGCGATGTTCTCATCGCGCCCGTGGTCACTAAGGCCGCTAGCCTTTGGACTTTGTCTAATTCTGCTTTGTTTTTCCCTACTGCGGCTCTGTGCCACCATACGATGGCTCCATGCAAGATCCTTGGCAGGATTATTGCCTTGTATATCCATAGTGCCATCGCTGGTTTCATGCCCCAGGTTCTGCCTATTATACTTTTACACTGCATCATGGCCATCTTGGCCTTTAAGCATGTGTTACTTATATGGGTATTGAAGGTGAGCTTGCTGTCCAGTGTCACACCTAGATACTTGACTTCCTTGACTGTTTCCAGCTCTTGGTTGTCCAGTTTCACTGGTTCAGCATGTCCTCTCTTTCTTTTCTTTGTGAATAGAACTAGCTTGGTCTTATCAGGGTTTAGGTTCAGACCTTTGCTCCTGCACCACTCTAGGGCTACTTTTAGGCCTTTGTTCATGATTTCACACATGACACTGAGAACTTTGCCTGTCACTAGGAGCACGCCATCATCGGAATACACCTGTGTGTATATGTGCATCCTGTTTATCTTGATTACTAGTTCGTCTATTAGCAGACACCACAGTAGTGGCGATAGACATCCTCCCTGGGGGAATCCTCTTTTCGCCACCACCGCATGTGTTATCCCTGCTAGCTCTGTTCGTATCTGCCGGTGTCTTAGCATGTTTTTCACCCAGTCTGATACGTCGCTGTCTATTCCTTCACGGTTTAGGGTAGCCTCTATTGAGTCGGGGGTCGCCCTATCGAATGCGCCCTCCACGTCGAAGAAGCAGCCCATTGCGTACTCTGTATTGCTTAGTGATCTCTGCACTCTCGTTACCAAGCTATGGAGGGCCGTTTCGGTGGATTTGCCCTCCATGTATGCGTGTTGGTTTTGGTGAAGTGGGAGTCCGCTTTTCTCTATTTGCTCTCTAATTAGTCTGTCTAGGATTTTCTCCAGTGTCTTTAATAGGAATGAAGAGAGGCTGATGCATCTAAAGGCTTTGGCTTCCTGGTAGGATGCCCTGCCTGGTTTTGGGATGAATACTGCCCTCACTTCTCTCCATTTCTTTGGTATGTGCTTGGTTCTGATGCTGCCGTTGTACAGTGCCAGCAAATCCCTGCTTATATACTTGATAGCTGTCTGTAGCATTTTTGGGAAGATCTCATCCGGTCCCGCTGCCTTATAGGGCTGGAAGGATCGGACGCTCCACAATAAATGTTCCTCGGTGATGATTGTCTTTGGCTCCCTGTCCACTGTGGGACCTGGGAGGATTGATGTGTCATCCTCTCTGTATTCCTCGCTTTCTGGAAAGTGTGTTTTCAACATAACTTCCATTATCTTTTCCGGGTCGGTTATTAGTTCTTCCCCGTTCTTTATGCTTTCTAGCTTACGCGTATTGGCTTTGGAGAACGTTTTAACTAGTCGCGCCGCTTCAGGGTATTTTTCGACTCCTGCGCAGAATGCCTTCCAGTTGTTCCTGTTCTCCCTCCTGCATTCTTTCTTATATGTATTTCTTTCTTCTCTATATATTTGCCAGCTCTCGTCGTCGTTCTTTTTCAGAGCCTTGTGGAGAGCTCGCCGTGTCTTTTTTCTCTGTTTCCCTAGTGCCTTCGTCCACCAGGGTTGTCCTCTGTCTGTTCTTATCTCTCTAAGGGGACATGCCTTGTGATATGCTCCCCTTAGAGCTTCGTCCAGTCTATTGGCTTCTTTTTCTATCTCTAAGGCGTCTTTTAGCGGGGTGTCTCGTCCTGGGCTCCACTTCTCCATACAGTGTTGGTATGTGTCCCAGTTGGTTTTCCTCGCATTTCTAATCAGAATTTTTTCTGTCTTGGCCTCCAGACTGAAAGTGATTCGTCTGTGGTCTGACATAGAGTCTCTTTCGTCTACTTTCCAGTCCCTTATGTGTTGGCTTATTCTATCTGTTGCAATAGTGATGTCCAACACCTCTCGTCTTGCCCTGGTGACGAATGTGGGTGTGTTGCCTACATTCAGTATTTCCAGGCCTGTTTCACTTATAAATTCTAGAAGTAAGTCACCTTTTTTATTACAGTTTGTGCTGCCCCATACCATATGGTGTGCGTTGGCGTCACACCCTATAATAATAGGAGTATTCTTACCTTGATATTTTCTTACAATTTCTTCCATTTCTCGGGATGGCGGCTCGAAGTTCCCCTCGCTAGGCAGGTATGCGGAGACTAGGAGTACCCTTTCTTCTGTTTCTGCGCCTGTCTGTATTGTTACTACAACGCTGGCTAGGTCGCTGTAACAATCTGCTTTTATTAGTCCTAATGTTCTTGCTCTGCTGCTGGCGTATATGCATGCTCTTGGGATTGACTCACCATCTTCGTGGTATATGATGTCTCTACCCATAGAGCCGAGCCTTGTCACGCGTCCATTCAAGACGTATGGCTCTTGCAGCAGAGCGATGTCTATTGTCTCTTCCATCACGTATCTGTGAAGCTCTGTCATGGCTTCTATACAGTGATGAAGATTCACTTGAGCTATCTTTATTTTTTGTGTGTGTGTTTTTGTGGTGTGTTGCTGTGTGTGTTCATTTGTTAGTGTGTGTGTGTGTGTGTGTGTTTGTGTCTGTGTCCCCTCCCTATTTGGACTCCGCACCAGGCTTCGACCCCCCACACCAGTGCGGCTGTAATTGTGCTACACTTGGTGGTGGTGTACGGTCCTTCAGCGTCGTCGTCGTAGGGAGAGGGTGTGGTGTGCAGTGCTGTGCGGGAGAGTCCAATAGGCAGGGCCTCCGAGTCTCAGCGGCGCCCACCTTCGGGGTACCTGGCTGTTTGTCGCCTCCCCCGCCTATGGTCTGCTCCCTTGTGTTCCGTGCCTGTTGTGTGCTGCTGGGGTTTGAGCTTCCTTGCACCGTCTTACTCCCTTCCGCCTGTGCACCCTTATAGGCCTCAGGCAGGTTGGTGGACTGGTTTTCGGTATGCTCCTTACCCCGTGTCTTTGGGTCGTGTTTGGGGCACACATAACATGCGCACTTCTCTTCAGTCTGGGCTGGGTTTTTCCCGATGGTGCGGGCGTATGCTCTGGTAGCTTGATAGTGGAGTGCCACCCCTCCTTCCGCGGCTACCTCCTTGGGGACTCCCACTATGAGTCTCACTCCAAGTGGTAGTACCTCCCTACGGATTAGGGTCCACTCAGGCATTCTCAGCTCTTCCCTATACTCGTTTTGGACCTTGATAAATTCTAGGGGGTCCACTGGTAGGTCTGCTGTGCTGCCCGGAAGCCAAACTGCCATGCGGTATTTGTCTAACTTTTTGACTTTTAAGGGAATGCCCTCCCGGTCGCCTAGGCCACAGTTCAGCAACCATGTCATCGCCTCCTCGGTGGTTGCTGTTACAAGGAAGTATCCTTCAGCAACCAAACCCGAGGCGTCGAATGCCAGGTTGCGGCCCCGTACGCCGCTCTTGATGGCGTTCCCTATTTCTGTTGTCAGCCTTTTTCTGATTTCGGCAGCCGCAGCCTCGTCCACCGCTACCCCATCCACCCGTTCTATTATGACCGCGTAATCTGGGTTCTGGTTTGTAGCCAGCTTCCACTCGTTACGGGTGCCCAGGTTTTGGCGTTTCGGTGGGCGTTGCTGCGTCTGTTCCTCCGGATCAGTGCCTTGCCTCTTTAGTTTCTGAGCCCTCGGACCTGTCCTTCCCTCTGGTATCCTCGCCATGTGGATTGAGGTGCCTTTGGGTTGGGTCTGGTTCGTGGCTTGGTCTTGTTGCTTCTTGCGCTTTCGAGCTTTGATCCTCCTCCATCGGGATCGAGGAATCCACTCGCCATCGCTGTCTATCTTATCGTCTATCTTCATTTGGTTCAGGTCGTCCCCGAGGGTCTCCGAGAGAGACCTTCCTGGACGCTCCTGTCCGCCTAGGTTCTTGGTTGTTCGCGCTGAAGTGCCCCCCCCAGAATACGAGGGGCAGCCTGGGCCACTAGATGGCCCAGGGAGGGATTCTCCGGTGTAACCGGTACCCTCCTGGGGTAGTTCTGTTTTTTCCGCGCTATTCATAATTAAGTTTTTCCGGGGCTGCCGGGTCGCTGGGTAAGGAATTTGGGTGGTGGGTTGGGATGGGAGGGGGGAGAGATGTAGGAAATATGGGAGTGGGGGGGAGGGTGCTTTGGATAGGGAGGGTAGGGTTTGGATAGGGATAGAGTTTTCAGCTAGAGGTTTTGGTTACGTCTGTTTCTTAGGGAATCAGACCAATAACAGGCGGCAACCACTTGAAGGATAACTCTCTAGCCCTGCCTTGGGGATCTACACGACTTGCGCTCTCCCCCAAGACCGATCACCAGACTCAGCACTGGACAGATGCTGAGAATAGGGGTTCTTCAATCTCGGATTCAGTTTCCCTAGATTGGATCCCCCCCGCCCATCTTACACTTAGAGTTGCCATTAATGGCAACTTTAGTGATCTATACTAATATTATAAAGCTGAAGAGTTTGTTTGTTTGTTTGTTTGAACGCGCTAATCTCAGGAACTACTGGTTCGAATTGAAAAATTATTTTTGTGTTGAATAGTACATTTATTGAGGAAGGCTATAGGCTATATTACATCACGCTATGACTAATAGGAGTGGAACAGTCGCTAATTAACGCGGGTGAAACCGCAGGGCACAGCTAGTTATAAATAAAAAATATTAGGTAGGTAGCAAAAAACAAGTACTTTTTTAAACTTGTAAACAGACAAAATAATACCTTTAAGCTTCCTTTAAGATACCCAACTCCATTTTTTTAATACGTAGCTCGGCAAATGACTCCATTTCACCTGATGTTAAGTGAATATGGAATCCAGATGCGACGACAACTGGTGCAGCGTGAAAACAACGCAGCATCAGTTACCCTCACTCTGCCGACCCACAAGGTGCCTCTTCACGCCTCGTTTGAAGGACCCCATAATATCATAGGAAGGAGGGAAAATGTGTGCTGGCAAACTATTCCTTGTTTTGGAGGTGCGACAAAAAAACGAGTCACCAAATTTCTTAGTGCGCGATGGAATATTTGAGACAGTGAAGCGGTGACTCCAGAGAGCAGCACATGCAGGTACTCCTATTGAGAAAGGGAGGTCAAGGGAGGTCAAAGAGTTCTTCAGAGCACTCGCTATGGTATAAGCGGTAAAACACGCTAAGTGACGCAATATCTCTACGCAATTGCAGAGATTCAAGAGTATTTGCGACTTCTGCGTTGCCGATAATGCGTACAACGCGACGACGCTGCAATCTGTCCAATACTCCACGCAAGACCGTACCTGTGTCTTGTACAAAAGGCACAACTGGTTAGGCGTAAAGAATCGCCGCACCCTGTTTAGGCCACAGTGAGGAATTGTAGGTGACTGTGCATTGCAGACATCGATTCGGGAGTTAGCTGCAAAGAGTTTGGCCAGGAGATCGACCTTCTCCTGCGGTTTGTGAGCTAAAGTCCCGTCAGGCCACAGTGAGGAATGGTAGGTGGCTGTGCATTGCAGTCATCGATTCGGGAGTTAGCTGCAAAGAGTTTGGCCAGGAGATCGACCTTCTCCTGCGGCTTGTGAGCTTAAGTCCCGTCAGGCCACAGTGAGGAATTGTAGGTGACTGTGCATTGCAGACATCGATTCGGGAGTTAGCTGCAAAGAGTTTGGCCAGGAGATCGACCTTCTCCTGCGGTTTGTGAGCTAAAGTCCCGTCAGGCCACAGTGAGGAATGGTAGGTGGCTGTGCATTGCAGTCATCGATTCGGGAGTTAGCTGCAAAGAGTTTGGCCAGGAGATCGACCTTCTCCTGCGGCTTGTGAGCTAAAGTCCCGTCAGGACATCTCAGTGGTGGCAGCGAGGGTTGGCAGAAGTTTGATTGCACGACTTTGGCCAGACGCCAGTAGCTACGGCTGCTCGTAGAATGCGTCAGTAGTTCTTGGCCGACCCGTGCAACGCGCTGGGCATCCGCTCTAATGTAGGCTCTTTTGCAGGACTTGGTGGCATTATTATAAGCTGCTTTCAGCGAGCGAGTTTCGGGATCCCCAAGAGCTTTACCTCTGATCCGAGTGCGGTATGCCGCCTGCCTGTTATCAACAGCGTTGGCACACTCACGGTTAAACCATCGGTTGCGCCTGCCTTTGCTGATGAGATAGGAGTGCGGAATATAGTATTCCATTCCTAAGACTATCTCATCAGCAACTGCAGTCGCACTGGCTGTCGGGTCCTTCCCCCTGATGCAGCGCTGCCCCCAAGGAACGGATGCGAAATAGTCCTGCATACCATTCCAATCTGCCGACGAGTAGTGCCAAATCTGGCGTTTCGATACCGCTGAAGGCGGTAGCGGGGCCAGAGGCACTTTGCTGGATACCAAGCAGTGATCCGAAGATCCTAAAGGAGCTCGAACTTCCACTCGGAAACCAGCTGGGCGACTCGTCAGCAGAAGGTCCAGCAAAGAAGGCGCGTGACATCTGGGATGGGCGAGAGTGATATCTGGGATCCTGGTGGGCTGGTTCACCAGTTGAGTCACGTCGTGCGTTAGAGCGAATGCGTGGGCAGTTCTACCAGCATGGTCAGTTTTGGAGGAACTTAACCACAACTCGTGGTGAGCATTGAAGTCCCCCAAAAACACCAATAACGCCGATGGAAACCGCTCCTGCGCTTCATCTGCCACCTGACTAAGGTGTTCCATAAGTCCATTAAGTTCCATTTTGTGACGGTCGGTGGTCTGACCAATAGACCACAATGGCGGCTTTCCTAATTGAAACTACAGCCACAGATTAAATATCTACCTAGGGTTTTGTATACCATTCGAACTCATTAACGAAAACGAGGATTACCAACTAATAGGTTACTTACTTATAAAAAAATACATTATTATTTTTATTGGAAAGGAAAGATGGCTTACCTACCTACAGACCAACACGCTTAAATTAACCCACTCTTAATAATAATAAGACTGGCATTTTAGACAACTACAACAGCAGCGGAACACATGGTCCACTATGCTAATTTTATTATAGTCATTAGATAGGTAGGTAGGTAGGTAGGTACCTGACTTAGAAGTGCCAATTTCTAAGTTGCCATATAATGCCTGCTTGGTTAGTGAAAAGTCAGGCTCCTAGTTTTATCCACAACGACGTTTCGAGAAAAGGATGGTATGGTAGGTACGGCCGTGCCGCTTTTTTGCTCGGCTTGGCGGGGGCACTGCCGTGCCCCCAGATACCTAAGCTAGCCCGGGCGGTGGCTACTTTCGTCATAAAGTCAAATGTAGGTAATTTAATGTAAATCAATTATTAATAGGTAGGTAGGCCTGCACGACGCAAAGAAATTAAAGCAGCTAATGATTTTTTACTGGACTACCTACATTCTAGCCAGATGCCACGGCAAAGCATTCCGTTACTTAAGTAGGTATAGTGAGAACTATAATACCTACCTACTACGTTTACAATCGATCTAAGTACTAAGGATATGATAACTAATCATCGATAGACTTTTTGTGATAATGTTGCCAAAATATTAATGTGTATGCAAATTTATACAGTGAATAACGAATGGGATTTCCCCATCATAGTAATGAAGTTTTATACGTAACATAAGTAGGTATCTTGTACTTGAATAAGAAATGAAGTAGGCATTCCCCAGAAGAGACTTTAGTTCTCGCCCAAAGACATTTAACTATATTAAATCTCTTTGTTCTCGCCATAGCCCTATAGTAAATTTTAATGCTATTGATAAAGACCACAGGCGTATAGCTAATACTAGTTCAGTAGCTAACTCTATTTCTATTAAATTGTCTACTGGATAAGACCAACAGTAGCCAGAGACTAAATTGTAGAAGTCCATGAAGGAGGCACTGTCTGTCCTATAGCGACAACTTGAAGGCTCTTATACGATAATGAAAATTAATAATAGAAAGCGAAGATAATTTTACATGATACGCAAGAAACGTTTATTTGAAATTTCAAAAAATACATTTTAAGAAATCGTACAAAAACTACTCTTGCAGTTCACGGTAATTCCCGCTACCTAAAAGAGGCAGAGGATGCATTATTCAATTCCAAGAAAAAATCAGAAAAGGAAGTGAAATTCAATATTCTTTGTTTAATTTAGTCGTTTAAAGTGCACTTATGATTCTACTAAAAATACCCGAGCAAGAAAAGGTTATATGTATATACGAAAGAACCTAAGTAGCTACTCTTTTGAAATCAATGAGCTACCATCCGAGGTGTTCCCATTGATCTACGACATGGACTCTTTCAAAAGGGGTGTTAAATAGGTTATTCTCAGGTGGGCAACACAAAAGCAACACCTCTGATGTTGATGATGTCCATGGGCAGCGGTAACCGCTCACCATCAGGCGGGCCCGCCTGCTTGTTTGCAGACATTTTTTTAAACTAAGTGCAGCCGCCCGGATTGCGGACCCAGAAGCCTGGCTGGGTCGGGTAGGCATTTAATTTTTTCACTATAAATTCAGCTTCAGTGCAGCAATTAGCACATACACACTCGTCTGTCTATAACGTATAACAATGGTTAAATCAATTGTTAGGTAGCATAATATGGCGTTTCGACAGACTAGAGCATAGAGGTTTAAAATAAAAAAGTAAAATTTACTATAGCGTTGTGTTATCAAATTTGTGGTATTTCAGCTGTAAAGATGAATCTGCATAGCCATCGGTTGCAATAACTGTTGACTTGGATAGATGGCACTCTGCCGCTAAAAAGCAGTCAAAACATCAAAAAGCAGTGGAAAAATTCAGTGTTTACGTCAGCCTTCCCGGTAGCCATCTGCATAATGGTCAGTGCAGAAGCCCTGATTGCGGTAGACTCAGGTTAGATTCCTGGCTGGGTCGGGTAGGCATTTAAATTTTTTCACTGTATTTTACAAATTTTTAACTAAGAATATGTATCTTATCTTAGTGGGGCCATGCTGAGGTTTTCCTCACCCAGTAACACTTCGACCTATCGAGATCTTTTGTGCAACACCTTTCACTCTTCCTCCTCTGTAAAGATAGATGGCATAAGTTTGGCAACGTCCAGTCGTCCGTCACCCATCCGGTGTGCCATGGGAGTAAGCAGCTTTTAAAATGGTCGCGTGCTGTCTCATAAAACAAGTACACAATATTCCCCGTAACATCGTATTATCAATTCATACTCACACATAAGATTACAAAATTGTTTTCCTGGCTGATTCATAGCAGGCATAATACTGTTCTTGGTACCACAATTGCTGGCAATCTCTATCAAACGGTGACTAACAGTTTAGCAAATTAGGTTTCTCAATATCAATTCATGGAAAGACCCAAATTGATTTAAATATAAGATCGTGTGTATTTGCATGGACGTTTTAGTAACAGGTGCTCTAAGATAGACTATTCTAGAATAAAAACAATTAGAAAAAAACAATTGACGTCTAGACGTCAATTGTTTTTTTTTTCGGAAAAGTGCTGTTGGCTTTTATGGCCTTTACGGGTCACCGGAGTTCATCGGTTTTCATCACTTTGTCGGTGGCGCAAAATAAATTCATCCATAAATTAACTTCCATAAGCTCCAAAAATGCATGAAAAAAAGGATTCTAATAAATTTATATTAAACTCCAAGTTCACGCCACTGAGCACGATCCGCGGCTACTCTCATCCAGCTCTTAGGAACAGCCACCTTATGGTCATTTGCATTAAAGTATATTTACTAACGGGATATTTCGTAACTTCAGTACCTACAGTGCATCTATTTTTCGGCTATCGTTGGATTTCTATCTATTATAGAGTAGGTATAAAGTTGCTATTTGCTCCTTTTACTTATTTTAGAATAAGGGGAAATACTGTTGTGTCATTCGTAATTAACAGCTCTATGTATATACGAGTATTCGTAGAAAAATCAATTACTTATAAAATAAAGTATAAAATAAAGTACGCTGTTCTAAATTCAAATTATTATAGATAGTTACAGATAATTAATGGACCTAGAAATTAATATTCGATTGCTTTCGGAAACGATATGATTACCGAGAGACATTAATTACTTGAAATCATTACCGTACCTTGGGTAGTGGCATCAGTGTTCGACAGGAACCAGAGATAATTTAATAATTTAAAATAGGAGTCATCAACTGATTTTAGTCTTTACCAACAAATAAATACAGACCAACTGTTTTCTAACTGTCATAGTCTCTGTTATTTTTTAGTGACGAAACCTATGTTCATTTACCCTAACCATTCAAAATTCAAAATCATTTATTCAGTTTAGGCTACAAATAGCTCTTATGAACGTCATTATGCCATCGGTTCGTAAGTCTACTCTGGGCGGGAGACCTTGTACTGAGAAGAACCGATAAGAAACTCAGCAAGTGTCAAGCTCTTTTCTCCCTTACAGCGTCAAAATAATTGGAAAATGCCCTATCATAAAAGGATTTAGGAAAGGAAATAATAGGAAAGTCCTTTATATTTTGTGTTTTATTTGTGGTAAAAAAAACCAAAAAAGATAAAATAAATAAATTTAATATTTAAGTTTGCAAAAACATCATTTACCAGTTTATTTTTTTACAATGTCATACAGTACTAGTAAAAGTCAAGACCTGACTAAGAAAAAACAAAGTTAAACTATAGTTAATAATAATAAAAATAAGACAAGTATGCAACTATTCTGTAGATATTTCAAAGTTTACTTAAAGTAGCCAAAACTACTTTAAAAGGGTTTCCCAAACAAATAATATTTGACCGTATCGATCGCCATAAGCATGAGAACTTCCTCGTTTCACAATGTCATGTCAACCATTTATGGATAATGTTTGCCAGTAGGCCTACTGTGACTGCTAACATAAGTACATGCAAATATTATAAATAAGTAAAGGCCACGGTTGCAATGACCGTTGGATAGATGGCAGTCTGCTGCTAAAGCAGTGACATAATTCAGCGCTTACGTCAGCCTTCCCGGTAGCATAGCGGTCAGTGCAGCCGTCCGAATTGCGGAAGATTCCTGGCTGGGTCGGGTAGGCGTTTAATTTTTTTCTTCTTCTTCAAATAAAAAAGTAAAAAATAATAATAGTAAAGTATAGGTAGTAAATAGCCTATAACTCTCCCAATGCTGTGCAAAGGCTTCCATTATTACAATCAAGTCATCACTACAATTGATCGGTATTGGCTTAATCACCACGCTTGCCAAAATTGGCGACCACCAATCAATCACTAACCTGAACTATGCACCGAATAAATCCGAAACACTTTGCCGGACCTGGCAATTGATGGGACCTTCGGGTATGGGGCCGAGCGCTTTGTTATTCGGGCCGAGGCGTAATATAAATATTATAAAGCCTACGCTATATCTAGTCTGAACAATATCAATAAACAAATGTTTAGAGAATACGCTCATTTTGTTGATATGAGCTGTGTATTAGCACACCTCTTTAGCGATAAGACAATGCTTCAACGCTAGCATATTTTCTTGATGACATGATGTTTTTCTAGCCAGTTAAACTTGTGACTTGTGACAAACTAGGAGAGTTAACACATTGCCAACTTTGCCATTCAAATTCTCTTTCTCTCATTAACGTAATCGAACGTCAAATAAAACTTGCACTAATCACTGGCTCTGATTGTATTTTAAAATCTTATCGAATTGCATTTGTTATGTTATCTTTTTACACCGAGAGATTTTATTGGTTGTTTTCCCGCAGGTGGTTAGATCAGACCATGAAACTGAACCACTTTCCCCAAGAAACATAGGTCAAAAACGAGATAATTTTTTAACTTTTCCATACAAACCATGCTCGGTCAATAGAGGCTTTGTATAAAAAATGTGAAAAAATTATCTCGTTTTTTGACCTATGTTTCTTGGGGAAAGTTGTTCAGTTTTATGGTCTGATCTACCCACCTGCGGGAAAACAACCAATAAAATCTCTCGGTGTATATATAACTAGCTGACTGGCGGACTTCGTACCGCTTTGACAGTTTCCATGACAACAAAACAAACAAAACGTTGACAGTTTCCATGTCAACAAAACAAACAAATCATTCGTCCGCTTAAGAACACCCGTATCCCATGATGTGTTGGATAACACCAAAAATAACTTAAACTCGTCCCATGCTAATATGTACTTAATTGTTTAGTAATAGAGTCCATCTTATTAATATGTTACTAAGGTTCATTATACTAATGTTTTTAACTTGAATCCCGGGGGAACACCCATAGTTAGTCTTGAGCAGATCGTGCTCGATTAGACACGTACTCTCTTATTAAATAAATAATAAAGTGATTATTTAATAACAGTGAATAAGTTTATTATTGGCTCCCTAAATCCCAATAGATTATGGGCCCAGTAATAACAATTATACAATATTAATTAAATAATAAAACACTTTTAAGTTAATTTAAAGACTTGTGTGTGTGGGTTTATTGTGAACTTTAATTTATTTTGTTGTGTATTTTAATTGACTTTAACAATGGTGAAAAATATAGTGTATGGAAATTAAGAATCAGACAATTATTAAAAGAACTCGAAGTGTTAGTTGTGATTGGTGAAGAGAGACCAGCTGCTTTGATGCCGGAATGGCAGAAGAAAGAAAATGTGGCAAAAAATACAATAATAGAATATCTATCAGACAGTTTTCTTGGACTTATTACTGAAAACTGTACCGCCGAAGACATCGTTTTGAAATTAAATAGCATTTACGAAAGAAAGAGCATAGCAACTCAACTTGCTCTGAGAAAGCGATTATTAAATTTGAAGTTGGAAGGAAAATCTAAACTAAACCATTTTCAACATTTTGATGATTTGATGGCTGCAGGAGCAAAATTAGAAGAGGCGGATAAAGTGACACACCTGTTCATGACCTTACCTAATAATTACGATGGTGTAATAACGGCTATTGAGACACTTGCTGAAGAAAATATTACGTTGACTTTTGTCAAAACCGGCTTTTAGACCACGAAATTAAATTAATCAACGAGAGAAGGGACACCAGTATGAAAGTTCTACAAGCTGAAAGTTCTAAAATATCATTATCAAGAAGCAGACAACAACTACAAAATAAAATACCTGCCCCGAAAAAGTATTATAACAAATACAAAAACATGAAGTGTGTCATATTTGTGTATGTCCTAGACACAGGTGATGTTTATAAAAACATTTATGTTGATCTTTATGTTGACGATGTCGTAATAATAACGGGACTATTGTCTACCATGAATAGCTTTAAAAGTTATTTAATGCAAAAGTTTACAACGGTTGACTTGTCAGCATAGATTGTTTCTTGGGAATAAAAGTTATAAGACAAGACCACAAAAAGGTTACTATGGATCAAAGTAGTTACATAAAAACAGTCTTAGAAAAGTTTAACCTGAGTGACTGTAAACCTGTCAGTACGCCATTAGAAACTAAAGTTGATCTTGAAGCTTTGAATTCGTGTGAAATGGCAAATGCCCCTTGTAAAAACTTTATCGGATGTTTGATGTATATTATGTTGTGTACCCGACCTGATTTAAGTTTTTCTGTGAACATTCTCAGCAGGTTCGCTAACAAAAACAATCACGCACTCTGGTCACACTTGAAAAGAGTGTTGCGGTAATTGAAAGGATCCATAAATTTAAAGTTAACTTACACCCGCAATGATTATGAGGACATATTGATTGGTTTTGTTGATTCCGATTGGGGTAGTAGCGAACTGTTTAAAAAAGCACCACGGGTTATTTGTTTGAATTGTTTGAACAATACACAATATGTTGGCAAACAAAACGGCAGTGTTCAGTAGCTGCTTCGTCTACTGAAGCGGAGTATATGGCTTTGTTTGAAGCAGTTAGAGAAGCTTTGTGGTTGAAAGCTTTAATGACCAGCATAAATATTGAGTTACTTGGTGCAATTCCTATTCATGAGGATTACAATGGGTGTATACGTATTGCTAACAACCCAACTTGTCATAAAAGATCAAAGCCCATTGATATAAAGTATCATTTTTCTAGGGAACAGGTTGAGAAAAATGTTATTAGAATGGTTTATGTTCCCACAGGTAATCAACTGGCTAATGTGATGACAAAGTTGTTGTCGACCTCACGCTTCTCAGAATTGAGAATAGGTGTATTGTAATTTTATTTTATTGACATTGTTGGTCTGATTAGGTTTTGACTGGTTTCCCTAGTCCTCGTTGCAACGAATGTTGGGCCAATAGAAATGTTTCCAGTCAAAAGGAGAGTACATCGTAATGTAATTGTAATTATAATGCTATGATATATAATTAAATTAAGTAACTTAGATAAAGAGAATTTATTTTTGAAGGGGCGTGTTGGATAACACCAAAAATAACATAAACTCGTCCTATGCTAATATGTACTTAATTGTTTAGTAATAGAGTCCATCTTATTAATATGTTATTAAGGTTCATTATACTAATGTTTTTAACTTGAATCCTGGGGGAACACCCATAGTTAGTCTTGAGCAGACCGTGCTCGATTAGACACGTACTCTCCTATTAAATAAATAGGTTATAAAGTAATTATTTAATAACAGTGAATAAGTTTATTATTGACTCCCTAAATCCCAATATGATGGACCCCTATAGCAGCGCCACCTACCGGGTCCAATTGTAAATCTAAACCATTCTTGAATCCACTTGAACACACACAGAAAATTTCATCCAAATCGGTCCAGCCGTATAGAAGGAGTTCAATAACATAAACACGTACAGAAGATTCTTCTGTACGTGTGTTTGTCACCTAACTCCCTTAAATTTAGTGTGTATATTTCAATGGGTTCTTGGATGGTTTGAAAACACAATTGGATCCGGTAGGTGGCGCTGCAATAGAGGTCCAACATGGGATACGCGTGCACTCAAGCGGACAAAGTCGCGAGCGGGCTACTAATTTTTTTTTTAAGACATGTACTCGACTTTCATAAGTACACTCGTGCCTAATCTAATTTTTTTCTTCATTTCATTTAATCGCTATTTTATCTGTTGTTTTGTGAAGATGTGATTAAGATGGTGTGTCTGGTGGATCATGCATACCTAGAAAGAGCCTGTTCACTTCAGCCTTACAAATATCTAACCCTTTCAGATTATAAGAGCCACAGATTAGGTAATAGTTACTACTTTTTAACGTTCTAGTATAACACATCATCACTTCAGCAGGCAACTATTATTTCATAAAAGTAACAGAAAATGTTCACGTAAAAATTTTGTTTCCTAAATAAAAATAACTTCCTTCTTGAGAGGGTTTAGTTTTTCACATTTATTGAAGGTTATAATACAGTTCGTGCTCAAACTATTGTTGAAATATTGCTCAATTTAACGATTACTTATCGTAGGGTTTTAAATTACTGACTTCTTGGTTCTGATTAAAAATTATTTCCAGTATGACAAAGACAACGACGGCAAGATCTCCTACGTGGAGCTGAAAGAAATCATCGAATCCAGGGAGTACGACCACGACCTACCAAACAATGTGGTGGAGAAAATCATGGCCCTCGTCGACCAGGACAACTCCGGCTACCTCGACTTCAGGGAGTTTGTCGACATGATGCACAATCCCGACTTGAAGGCGGTCTTTGGCCATTTTGTTGCCAGATATGTCCACTCCATTATACCCCATCGGAATCCTGTGGACACTACAGGTATAGTGTGCTTTATGTTTTTATTTTGAACATGTATTCTTGGAGCACATAATGTGTCTGATACTGTATCAAGTGTGTGCGTGTCGCTCGTCAGATGATCACAGCGAGCGGTCTGCTGTGCTGGCGCTCGAAGGGTCGTACCTGGATATGCTGTTACTTGTGTGGACGAGACGTACACACTAATGGTCCTCCTTTATGGACACTTCACTCCTTAACTCCAAAAATCATATTTAATCATCATTGCTCCGAGTGTTGGATTTCCAAACATTCCATTATCCATTAGTTTAGATTGAATCCAATAATTTGGAGAGTTGGAGTGGCGTGAAAGAGTGCTCGTGAATGGGGGCCGTATAACTGCGAGGACTACGCGGTGGTGCTCCGAGCGTTGGATTTCTAAACACTACGAAATCCATCTCTAATTTGGAGTGATAGAGTGGCGCGAATGTAGTGCCCGTGAAAGGGGTTAAGTCGATACAGTATCAGGTACATCACGTGCTACACTTCCAAGTGTATACCTTGCTTTAGTTAGGACGTTATTGTGCTGTCAATATTACACTTACACTATGATGGTAATCATGCCAACACCTCCAAATAAGCGATAAGCAATAGACAGGAGACTCCTGCAGCAGCTGTCTCTCAACTCAACTCAGCAGTCTAACGCAAACCTACTCCTGCCTGAGTTAACGAAAACAGGATTTTTTCGGCAAAATATGAACTCAAACTCGTCTGTCACCCGGATGAATGCAAAATGGTGAATAAAACTGGTATTAATTCGGGTTCGATTCCTACCGCAGAAAACATAATAATATGAAATATCATATAATAACCGAATATAATAATCATTATATTCGGTTTAAAACACTAATTTGTTATAATCAAATGAAGTCTTTCTTAGCTTTGAGATCAGCTAGTATTACTATTTTTTTACTAGCATGCCAATATACAACATGTCACAGAATGAACGCACATCGTCAGACACCCCAATTAGAATATTAAATTTAAAAAACATTCAAAATCATTTTACTTTTATTTAATTAAATTGGTTTATTTAAGTTATTAGTTATACTTATCGAGGGCAAACAGTATGGATATTAGCGCTTTAACCTATCGACCTACCGCATTTTAAAAAGCCCCTTATTGCATTGATTTACGTTTTATTTTCGTTTGTTTTAACTATTTAACGAAGGAGTGACTGTAATTTCAATAAGTTTTAATAATTTTGGAAAAAAAATTACCTATATTTTTAATATTTTTAACTATTTTCTGGGTGTGCGCTTAACCTGTTACAGGTTGTATATTTATGATTTAATTTAACTGATCACAGTGATTACTTAATCCTGATCACTACCTTTGATGTTCCGTCAGGGGTTTTTGAAATTATTGTAGGTACACTCACGAGCGTTAATATTTAAACAATGTAACTCTTAATACAATGGAGTAAGAGTAATTACAAATCAAAAGTGTACATACATATTAATGCTCATAACTGTACCTAATATACGGCAGTGCAGATTATTTGTAAAAATGTATTTAGTACTTACTATAGACCGTTTTCTTTTGACGCTTTACAATATATATATATACTATATAATATATACTACTCAAAACAAAATAAGGGCCACGAGGTATTTTGTCTGTACCATGAAAATAATAAAACCAATATTAATTTTTTTGTCTCCATAACGAAAACTAATGTTGTTTTTACCGTGTAGATCAATAAATTTATTGCAATAATAATGATTAAAAAGTTTATTTGCTTTTGAAAGAAAAAACACATTTAAGGTTAAAAATAAAAACAATGTAAAGTTACTGAAAACAAAAGAAAATACTCCATGCTCATCTTTTAGTAACGGGTATGCCCCCCTCGTTTCGTTACGCACTCCTGAAGCCTGGAGTGCATGCTCTCAATCAAATGCCTGACATTTTCCATTGGAATCTCTTCCCAGGCTCTTTTAACAGCGTTGATGAGTTGCTGTTGGTTGTGGATTTCCTGATCACCGTCTCTAACTCTTCGTTTCAACTGATCCCACATGTGCTCTATTGGATTTAAGTCCGGACTGTTCGCCGGCCACGGCAAGACTTGAATTTGAGACACTTCCAGTACAAACCGAGTCGCTTGAGCCGTGTGTGCACGAGCATTGTCTTGCATTAAGATGAATCCAGGACCCGCTCGCTGGGCAAATGGGATCACATGTGGTCTGACGACTTCCTCAATATACCGCTGAGCAGTAACAGTACCCTCATTTAAAATAGCGAGCTCAGTTTTGCCGTGTAAGCTTATCCCGCCCCAAATCATTACATTTGGACCACCAAAACGATCGACTTCATGGATGCAGGCTTCTGAAAATCTCTCGCCGCGTCTTCTCCATACCCTAATACGCCGATCGTCGTTAAAAAATTTAACTTTGCATTCGTCTGTGAAGAGCACCATGCCCCATTGGTTTATGTCCCAGTCCAAATGTTGACGGGAAAATCTTAAACGATTTGCACGATGATTTCTGGTTAATGGAATACGGACAACTCGCCTTCTTGATGCCTGCTGGTCTTCATGCAATCGATTACGAATAGTTTGGTCACTGACACGAGTACCCGTTGTGAGCCGTAAACGATTTTGCAGCTTGCGGGCCGTCGTTGTGCGGTCTCGGCGCGCACTTAATCGAATGTAACGATCCTCTTGAGCTGTTGTAATGCGAACTCTGCCCGAACCAGGTCTTCTTCTAACACTGCCGGTCTCTTGGAAACGATTCCATAGATTTTGAATAGCTCTTCGAGAAAATCCCAATTGCAAACCCACAGATCGCTGCGAATGACCTTCTTCAATCATTGTAACGGCTCTGGTTGCTGTCAGCGAGTCCATATGACGCCTGCGTGCTTGTGGCATATTTCTGACTCAAGATATCAATGAACTCTGATAATTTCTAATAAACCAAGAAGCTAAGGAAAGCAAAACGTCAAAGAAAATGCAATCAAAATTTTATAAAATAATTTTAAATCAAATTTTATTTAAAATTGTTGCCAGCATTAGCTGAATACTACAATATTAAAAAGTTTAGGTATCAAAGAGTTTGTATACTCAATATTTTACTACTTTCAATATGTAAATGTTTAATAATTTACACCAAAATGAAAAAATACCTCGTGGCCCTTATTTTGTTTTGAGTAGTATATATGTTACGGCTAAAGTTGGGTATGAACATCTAACCTAACCTTCTAACCTAACCTAACCTAACCTAAATGTAATCTTTTGCCTTACATTAGCCTGACCTAAGCCAGCTAATCTTAAGTTTATGTTCATACTCATCTTTAGCCGTAACATATATATGTACTATATAATATATTTAGTTAGTATCTATATGAATGCGTGTGTAACATATAACGACGCATGTAAATATTAACTGTGCAACAATTAACAACAATGTGACTTGTGTTCTGTGCCATAAATACTAATTTTGTTTGCTAGGAAGGTGGCCAGGTTTCCACGCGGTTTCGACGAGCGATAGCGGTACTTTTTTATTTTTTTTATATATTTTTATTACATGTTCATCATTATAGGCTTTATCCATATTGTCTTTGGGTACATTTCCATTTGAGCTGCTGTTCGTGTTGGGGCTGATATGTTTTCATGGCCATTTTGTCGTTTCATCACCAATCAGCTTTAGTCATTTATCTGACAGATGATCCTGCATTTAAATTGATAGTGCTATGGCAGATTTTTAAACATATTTCGTGATCATGTCATCAAAGTCCAGCTCGGTACGATGCTGTGACGATGACGGTGTGATATGACCATTTAAGTCATAAAAGAGAGTATAGTCACGTCACTTACTAATAACGCATACATTTTTGACATATAAGAACAAGATAGGTATGAATAAGTCACTTATTCTCAATAAAAATACATAATAAATCATGTGCAAACCTAAATTTAAAAGTTTGAAAACCTAATACCTACAGAAGCTTTATGAAAAGATTACATTAAGAAAAGAAGAAAGACGTAGATTAAGATGGGTAGTATCTACTATGTTCCCTACTGCGCTCCAAGTTTTTGCACTGATCTTGGTAAAGGATACATTCGAATACATGAAGCGTGCAACGTTTGCGAACGTATCCATTAACTGGAGCAGTTGCACGAACGCGGAGCCGGAGCGCGAACGAGAGGTTCGCGAACATAGTGGATACCAACCTGTACATATTCTCTCTATACTGTCCCTGATGTCTGATACGATTCCTAGCGGGGTTTTATGCCAGATTTGATCGGCGGTCGGGCTTGTTCGATCTTCGACAAGGAGCTCGATGGCGCGTGGTTAACGCGCCCGGTCTACGATTACGAACTCTCGCAAAGGCCGGTCATTGTAGTGTGTTATTGATGAATATACTTTTCATTAATTCATTCATTTATTAGATACTCTGAACGCTGAACTCCTCGCTCTTGCTCGCCGTTCCTGGTCTCGAACTTTCCCCGAGGGAGAAAAGGTACTAGGTTTTTAGTTTTTAGTCACCGTCGAGCTTTTCCTAATAAGGCGAGAGGAGGGGAGTAGGGTCGCTCATAACCCGAGGTCGCCCTTAGTCTCGATGTAAGAGTTTTAACAGCATTTTGCCAAGTTGAAAGACAATACTCAGTCAGACGCCGTTAATATAGATTTTAATCTTTACTACTTTCTCAGTCATAAAATATACGAACCTGGAAAAAATTTCTACTCCCCCATTTCTTCAACGTATTCGTAAATCTATGCTAAATGTGTATGTTGTCAATGTGATGACCGAGACGCAAGATTGTTTTATTTTTAGTAGTACCTCTGCACTTGTGAGTATTCTTCTCGACACGGCCAGCCTGTAGAAAAGCCCTCGGGGTTCCCGCTCTCGACAACCGACTCGAATGCTTCCTCGCAGAACCTACTGTGGTACTAGAGGGATACGTTTGCGTAATATTGGTCCTTACCTATGAAATTGATGTTTTGTATGAAGATTTTTTATGAAAATAAATTTTTTATACTAACGTTTTTTCAATTTTCTTAGCATTTACTTAGGTTAATACTATAAAAATTGTAGGACAGTGTGTTTGTTTCACTATCTACATATAGCAGTCTCTAAAAAGAAAAAAACAAGTACCTTCAAAGCTACAATAAAACAAAAGGTCAATTCCGCTAACAAAAAAAGAAGTCAATTTAAAAAAAATATTTGGGCAATAAAGATAAAATCAAAAATCATTGTTATTACTGAAGCCTAACTAATATAGTCTTAATTAAATGTGTATGATAATATTAACAACCGGTATTGAGTTTTAGAAGTAATACACCTATTAATGAGTGAGAAAAAAAACGCCAATTTCATAGGTAAGGGCCCAATATAATGTTGTCTTACACCGTCGTCAGGGCGACCACGGGTTATGCGGTACTCTCCTCCTCTTCCCTCGGCCAGTCACGAAAAGTTGAGGGGATTTACCCATTATTGTACCTTCTTTGCCAGGGATGAGTCAGGACCATGCACTGAGTTTGCTAACCCCACTATCATTTGGTGTGAACAAATAACAACTAGAAAAGTGTTGGAAAAGTCCCGATGATTGTTCGGCTTCTATGGCTTGAGGAACCTTAGGCTGCTTGCCGTCCATAACATCTTGTTACGCTGTAAAAGCGATGCGTAACCAACAGCAAAACTGTCAATATGTTGGTCAAGAAGACGTAAGATTATTTTTTTCTTAGTAGCGTAGCACACTACTCCACTCTTGAGCAATGGATATGTAATAATTTCACAAGGACATGCGTTTATTCCACTAAACAATACAAAGTGGCCGTTATATATTGTGACAATGTTATCACGGCTACGTGACTGTCTGCCGCTGATGTCATGCCGAATTGATTATGAAATTGGACCGCAAATATTGTGCTGTGACTTTGGGAAGAAAAAGGAAAGAAAATACATTTATATTTTCAAGTCTTATTATTAACGGTCCAGATTCGTTCCACCCAGGTTGGTCTGAGACAGTTGACGATCGGAAAAGTTGGAAATGGGGTATGTCTTGGCACAGCAGTGTGACATTATAAGCTATAAAAAAAGAATTATTTTGACCGCATGTCTGACCTGGTGTCGAGATTTTTTCGAGCCCCTAAAATGGCTTGTTACGACTGCAATCTTCTGGTAGCAGGACGTATTTAAAACATTATTTTTTGGCACTTATCGAAGCACTGAACTGAGATGATGAAGCTTTGCGACATGTTTCCGCCAAAAATAGATCTCAGAAATCTAGCTAGATTTTGTGGAAACCAATCGCTGTGGTCGACATCACATACTGGCTTTTATAACAACTTTTTAACCCAGAATACTCGTAATGACAGATACGTACATTCGCGAGCATAAATATGTTACGGACAGGTGGTCGTCATATATCTTCCTTTCAAGCTGTCACACACCTGGCATAGTAATATTACTGGCGCTTGTAAATTCCATTTCGTAAAACGTACTTATTAGAAAAAACGCTGTTTATTCCAATCGCCTTTAGATCTCCATAATTCTTTCTGCACATGTTTTTGTTTGTATTCAGCAGTGGGTCTAACTGCGGCTGATTCATGTGTTTATAATACTCAGTAGGCTAACGAACCTCTCAATGAATGGGGTGAATCATTTTCAATTTTAATAATATTAAACAGCAAGCAAAGACCAAATGGACTTTGGTTCAAATGAGCATGTTACACTTACCTTCAACAAACGATATTTTTGTTTTCCTTTATTTAATAATTGGCCAAGTCAACTATTTATTTAAAACATAAAATATTTTTAATATTGATATGGTCACTATAAGATGTTGTTAGGTTAGCTAATTACGTAATAACTTAAGAGAGAAGGTCCCTTAATTAGGGACTGAATAAATTAACCGACTTGGTATTATATGGATCTCACAACTTTTTACGGTAGAAGAACTGAGTTGCGAGACTTGGTTTTTTTTTAAGTTTGCAATTTCCTGCCCCAACATTAAAGATTCATCATTACTTACTCACGAATTTGTCATAATACAAATAAATATTGTACCAAGATAGCAAAAAACATGTTTGAAAAAACTTTATGATCGATGATATCCTGGTTTATCTCGGAAGGAAGGGTTAGATAACCAATTAAATGCCGAAGCATATATGTAAGTATTATGGTTACACACACATTATTATCACACAGTATGATTCATTTATTTCAGGCGTGGCTTTTTATATTGTAAAGTAACATGCCGGTTTCGGTGTTGATACACTCTTTTAGTGCTTCGGAAGGCATGTAAAGCCGTTGGTCCCTGCTGCATTAGCAGTCGTTATCAACCACCAATCCGCATTAGGCCCGCGTGGTGGTTGGTATGGCCCGTTCTCGCTATCCATCTTTAGGGAAGGCTCGTGCCCCCCAACAGAGGGGACATAAAATGGGGTCTAGTACACGAAAACGACAGTCACAACATCGATGGTCCCTTTATCGAAAACCTTCCATCGACGGGTCACAGCAGCGAGAGTACACTATAACGATGGTACGCTAAATCGACAGTACACCATATCGATGGTACGCTGCATCGACAGTACGCCATATAAAGTACGCCGCATCGACAGCCCGACCTAAGCCAGACACAAGTGTCCAGAAGATATAGGAGACCCGAACCCTTATGTACTGTTCCGAGATTTTTTGTAGTTTCCAGTTATCGTTAATTATTTTGAGAAATTGCTGCCGGTTCTGCTCAAAATTTTTGCTTATTTTTGCAGAAGTATAGTTTTTTTTTTTCAATATTTTTTGCATACCTAACTAAATCATAATAATAATAGTAATCGAATATCTCGATTTAGCTAGCGCATGAGGTTGTCGACATGTGGAGTGTGGATTCGGCTGTCATCGTGCCGATTGTTGTTACGGCCAACGGCCTGGTGGCCAAGAGCCTCGATCAACATCCATTCATTTCGTGAACTAGATCCATTTCGTGAACTAGACCCCATAAAATGAGCTGGTGATGATAACTACACAGTGGATTACTAATGTATGGGCAAAAACGGTTTCCCCAAATTGTCTTTTGGTACAAAAACATTGTAAAAATTCTTAAAATAAGACAAAAAACCCGACTAATTAAAAACAAATATATACTCCTAAAATCCGGACTAGCATAAAAAATTACTGCAATGAGAAAAAACTGAAAAGAAAAAAAACAAGCTCTACGATCCCAGAATTCAATTTGAGCAATGTTGAATGCAACGTGAAATATTTCCTTGTCCTATACCTATACTTAAATACTTAATAAAATCTATAATAAATGAGTATTTATAAATACATTGAATATTGATAGTTGTCGCAGGCGGGGACAATCACCCACAGTCAAAACAAATCTAACGACACCTCTTATGTTAAAATCCACCATGTCGTTTGGGCTGTAGGGCGTGCCAAAGAAACAGACATACCTACATAAATACATACATACATACATACATACATACATACATACATACATACATACATATATACATACGTATACATAAATAACCGCAACTCCGCAACCATTTCACTCGTCTTCGAGATGACCGTTGACGAGAAGAGTTTTCGTTTCTCTCGTCCGACCGTCCTGCATCGTCATCCGTTGCCCGTCCCCATACAATGAAATCAGTTGCGAACGAAGACCGTTTCGATTCGAGGACTAGTTTTCACGGTTGCGTTTCGTCGTCAAAAAATTCGACAACGAGTCAACGACCCACGACTAGTATATTTATTTATTTAAGGATTATCATAAAAAAAATAATAATAATCCATTCAAAAATACAAATTCAAAGTTATGAATTTGACAGATAAACAATTCTGATTCTATCAAGGCCCGCTCTTATACCAAACGACGCAGCACCATGATAGCGCGATTCAGTCATAATGCGACAGCGCCATCTCTCGCCAGCTAACTAAACTACACAAGAAAACGACAGTTCAGTGCTTCTATTTTCTGTCTCTTGGTAATCAATCATCCTTCGATCTACGTACAAATGACAATGACAATTATGTATGGAGCTTACCTTTTTTTTTTCTCGCGGCCAGTAATAAAATGCTGAATTTTGATTATGATTTATTATAGTTATCTTGTAATAATTGTTATGTACACATTCTTCTAAACTCAGTCTCTACCGCGAGATACAGGCCTAAACTTTTAAAAACTGGAATGTGTTTAGGACTTTTGTGCTTGCTCTAATTTACTTGTTGGTCATATAAATTGACTTCTAATGACTTGTTACTTATTTATTTTTATTTGAAATGTGAGAGATTCTAAGAAATGAGACGTATCCTATTCTAACACTTACTGTTCATAAGAAATAAAACAAAGGGCCAGGCCAGTTTATTGAATAACAGACCTACATAAATTATAATATTACAATGACATAACATAATAACATTGACAATTACCTTTAATATGTTTCTATGTCTACATTTTAAAAAGAAGTAGTTTTAACTATCTGAACTCATATCACAATACCACCATGGCATAGTAGAATAAAATCAAATGAACGATCACAAAATAGTCAAAAAAATGCTTATTTAAATAATTATTTATTGTATAAACACATTCATAATGTTAGTAATATACACATAATTATGTTACAATAAACATACATGAAAATATAATATGAAAAATATGTTACCAAATACAAAATAAGTAACCAGCAAAAATGCATTTTTTTTAGGTTTAGGCTTCTTATCTCTGTTCAGACTGAGTTTAGGGCGAAGTACCCATAACAAGTTTTATTCAATTAATTATATCCTAATCAAAATTCTATGTTTTAAAAGTGGCCGCGAAAAAAAGAAAAGCAAGCTCTTTTTGCAAGGGCAAAAGCCCAAATCGAAGTAATCATCGCATTTACGAATGTAACTGAATATTAATATTTATGTCCCTTCACTATTTACTTATACAACTAAAAAGTTATCTACTATCGGTTACTTGAGTGGCACTGAATCACGTTATGTTTTTCTATAGCTGACCCGGCGGACTTCGTACCGCGCTTTGACAGTTTCCATCATTGAGTTAAATATATATCAATGGTTTCCATGACAACAAAACAAACAAATCATTTTGTATTGGAAAATTAAATTGTGTCTGTCCGTCTGTCCGTCTGTCCGTCCGTCCGTCCGTCCGTCCGTCCGTCCGTCCGTCCGTCCGTCCGTCCGTCCGTATGTATGTCACAGCCACTTTTTTCCGAAACTATAAGAACTATACTGTTTAACCAATTATCGGTGGAAGTTTCCATGGTAATGTACATCATATATTTTTTTTAGTTTTATCATTCTCTTATTTTAGAAGTTACAGGGGGACACACATTTTACCACTTTGGAATTGTCTCTCGCGTAAACTATTCAGTTTATAAAAAAATGATATTAGAAACCTCAATATCATTTTTGAAGACCTATCCATAGATACCTCACACGTATGGGTTTGATGAAAAAAATTTTTTTTGAGTTTCAGTTGTAAGTAAAGGAAACCCCCAAAATTTATTGTTTTTTTTCTATTTTTGTGTGAAAATCTTAATGCGTTTCACAGAATACATCTACTTACCAAGTTTCAACAGTATAGTTCTTATAGTTTCAGAAAAAAGTGGCTGTGACATACGGACGGACAGACAGACAGACAGACATGACGAATCCATAAGGGTTCCGTTTTTTGCCATTTGGCCACGGAACCCTAAAAACTTAGAAAAACTGGGTATAGGTAAAATCTCGGAGCAGTTCGTTTCTGGCGCTTCGCCGGCCGCTGTAACATGCCTAACAAGAGTAAAACTATAAACCCGCCCCCCAACCGCGTAACACTCTCGCTTTCGATCGCTTTGTAGGCGAAGCCCTCGCCTCGCTTTCTAATATAATATCGAAATATAATATCGAATAATATCGAAAGCTATAGCCTATAGCTTTCGATATTGCTTTCATATTGCTTTCGAAATGACAAGATGACGCCTCCTCCTCTCCTCGCCTTCAAAGCGATCGAAAGCGAGAGTGTTAGGCGGTCGACCCCCAGGTACAGAGTACAGTCGCGTGTAGACGGAGTGGCCTTTGACTTATGATGATGATGATGATGATGATAATATTTTACCGCTGATGCATTGCGGCACACCGCTTCATAACTGTCGTTCAAGCTGCCTCGCTTGCTTCTGAGTTGGAACAGCTCTGCTAAAAGTACCTTCAGAAACAAATGAAGATTATGTTAACACACCGTACCCAAAGGTTACTCTGGATTATGCGATATCTTGAAATGAAAATAAGCTTTTAAACGATATTATCAGTTTACCAGTTATCTTATCTGGCTGTCTCTTGACCTTGCAATGTAGTACAACAATAGAATACATCATATATATAAAGTTTACTTTTATGCACTACCTATTCACTTAACACCATTTGAGGTGGGGGGTTGATGTGTAATCTCAAAAATTCAAATGCCACTCTTAAAAGCGATAATAGCGCTACATTGGAATTAAATTACAATTAATACTAAAAAAACTTCCTACATGATTTTCTCGGCTAAAAATAAAAAGATCCCACAACACTCCCCGCTAACTATTAACGACGAAATCATTAAACAGTCTCATCGAGAACATTACTTGGGACTACAGTTAGATGATAAACTTACCTGGAAGTGCCACATTGACAAGGTTAGATCAAAACTCATATCTTTGAATGGTGCATTGCGTAAAGTGATTGACTGTATCCCAAGTAAGGTTCGAATGACTATATACAACTCTTTAGTAAAATCTCATATAGATTACCTTGTTGAGGTGTGGGGATGTGCGGCTCAATCTAATCTTAAAAATTTACAAATTTCACAAAATAAAATTATCAAAACTCTATTTAAATACAATCGTTTAATGGACACAAAATTACTGTACGAAAAAACTAAACTACTTAACCTTAAACAAACCTACACATACACAACATGTATTCTGATTAGAAAGATACTAACAAACAAAATACACACGGAACTATCTTTTTCAAAACGCACTTTTAAACATCAATTAAGAAACGCAAATAAAATTAGTTAGATAACTCCAAGAATTAACCACGGTAAATCTAACATAATGTTTGAAGGAGCACAAATGTACAATAATCTACCAAACGACATTAAGGAGTGCAACTCATAGATAGATAGATAAATTCTTTATTGCTCACACACAAATGAATTGGAATTAATTAAACAAAAACTTAAAGCTAGTAATATGGGCAAAGGCGGTCTTATCGCTACAAGCGATCTCTTCCAGACAACCTTTGGTAAGAAAATCTAAGAAAGAGATAGAGGAAGTGCGCTAACATTAAATACATAAGTACAAATAATACCCTTCACACACATACTTACATACATACATACATACATTTGGCCATTTGGCCATTTTGGTCATTTGGCCTTTTTAAATTAAAATTGAAAAAGTACATCTACGAAAAAGTTTATTAATGTTATGTAAATACAGTGTGATGTGCTGGACAATATTATAATTACTTAAGTATGTTTGAAATTTCAAACATTTTATGTTATTTAAGCTCATTATAAGTGAACTCTGTTCTTTATGAGTAATAAAGTTTCTTTAAACCGAAATTGCGTGGAAATTGAGTGAACAAATTATTATCGAGATGGGGCGTTCCGTAATTGCGAAACTTATCCCAATATCGATACATATTAATCGCATTGGAATTGTATTGAGATTGAGTTTGCGTCAAGAGTAGCCTACCAGTCATGGTAATTTACTATTATCGTTTTCTTAGCAAAGTTGCTTGTATGCACTCACATTCCCTCGTCTGGATATCGCGCAGGCGCATCCTGTGTATATTTTTGTTTTTGAGAAATTAAGTATGGTTTGTTCAATTATAATTGTTAAAAAAAAACACGCGCGTCTAATATTGTTTGTACTTGGAAGTTTCATTTATAAGGCCGATAATAACACGCAAGTATTTAGTAAAATACGGGGACACATCTGCGTAATGGCGCCCGCCTAGAAAACCTCCGAAATTTATCAGTTACTACGGTTAAAGGACCATTAGTATGCAAAGATTAAGGTAATAGTCACAAGTTTAGGTAGTGTTTAGTCATTATGGTTAGAAGAACCATAAGCTTCTTACCGCCATTTGACCCGGGGGTCGACCGCGTAACGCTCTCGCTTTCGATCGCTTTGAAGGCGAGGCGAGGAGGAGGCGTCATCTTGTCATTTCGAAAGCAATATGAAAGCAATATCAAAAGCTATAGGCTATAGCTTTCGATATTATTCGATATTATATTTCGATATTATAATAGAAAGCGAGGCGAGGGCCTCGCTTTCAAAGCGATCGAAAACGAGAGTGTTAGGCGGTTGGGGGGCCGGTTACCGTTGTAAACACCATAGGACAGCACTCCATCCTCAATCAATAACTACGAGTAAATAAGGAACTAGCTAAAATAACTTACCTCTAGCACTTTCTAGACACATAACAATACCACACATTATTGTTATGGCGGCAGACTTGTAATGATTATTTGAATAGCTGATTTTTAAATAGAGTAACGAGGGGTAATTGAAGACATTTTTATAAATTGTTTTGTAATTTTGGAGTTGATATTTAATTATATTTTGTTTTTATTTTTGCTTGCCGTAGGAAGGAGGAATCAAACTGTACAAATAAACTCTTTCATGCTAAGTGCGGAGAGGGGTTTGCCTACTAGGTCTAGCCCACCCCTCGACTCAAGATACACTCCTGACTCGCTTCAACGTGGGTAAATAAGTGTTTTGTGTTGTATCACCATATAGAAAACATAAAGCTGCATTTTTATGATAAGCGTCTCGTAACAGCGTTTATACATTTCGATCTACCCATACAAACTTCAAAATTGTTTTTTTTTTCAATGAGTCAATTTTAATGAATTGCTTACTTTTATTTCGCTGGCTACACGACCCGAAGTGGATCTTGGCCTCCGAAAATAACATTATTTGCTTAAGGCGAAGGGTAAGGCTCACTAGCGCCGCTAATGGATTTAATTTAATAACTGCCAAACTGATTTTTTTTCAAACATTGCGGACCTTCCGACACTAGGCAAACATGTATTATTTAATAATTGTGCACTACTTTTAGGTTTGTTTTTGTATTCATTCGCTAACACCAACAGTGGCCATTCTTTGTGAATAAATGCGATAGCCCGTTTTGTGAATAAACCACGCAACAAAAAGTAGTGCACAATTATTAAATAAATACTATGGATGCTTTCCTGTTATCGGACGGTACGCAATGTTTAAAAAAAATCCGTTAGTAATTGTCAAATTATCATTGGTGGCGCTAGTGTGCCTTACCCTTCGCCTTAAGAATATAAAGAGATCTATTTCTGTTAGTATAGATAGATCATGATTCGTGTCATTTAAATTGGCTTACTGTTGATAATGAGTAAAGAAAGGAGTTTTTTAGTTTATATGGGATATTAATGTTTAACATACTTTTAACTTCGTTGTTACCTTAATTATTGTTTTTATAGCTAAATTAACACACTACGGATTCCTTTAATTGTTGTATTTCCATGTAGTGCTTTTTCACATAATTTTTAATAATTTGTAATACCTAATGATAATAAATTACACCCAGAACCCAGACATTTTATATTCTAATCTGTACGCTTGAATATTAATTTTAATCGTGTTCACCAAGAGTGTATGCTATAACAATTACAATTATGTTATGCTATTTCTCATAAAAAACGATCATAGGTTTTTTCTAAAAGCTTTAAAATTTCTTACGAAGCTGTTTTCGGATGTTTAAATGAAATACTTTATACGGCTTTGCTCGCGTTTATTTTGCATATTATTTTACTCCGTTATTAAAATAATCATATAATTCCCTAATATCTTATCTAATATTCAAAAACAAAAACCATGGTAATATTCTCGTTAACTCTAATGTAAGGGACCTTGATAGCTTAAAAAGTTTCACCTAATGAGGTTGAAACATCAAATGACAATATATATGTCATTTTAACAAGGATAAGTGTTTAGATCATATTTAATATGCAGCACATAGTTTTATGTCAAAGGGCACTGTCCAATTTGTCGTTCGTTAAACGGTTAATAGGACAAATTAAAGGAAGGTCTGTGATAGAAATATTCGACCGTTTACTGATGTGAGTGAGATGTGAGACTGATAAGTCTTATTATAATAGAGATTTACTTCTAGATTCTGTACTCTTTGTAAATCAAGGTAATAAAGGAAATTTCTTAGATCTTATCAGACCTCAAATAACATGAATTGAATATATCTCTGTATTTTTTCTAAGCATAGAGTTTTAAGAATCCCTTTAAAGTTTGTCTGATACCCTATTAACCTTTACTTTTAAGAAACTCCCTTGTAACACTTCGGCCAATTCACCTAAGTGAACGGCGCAAATTGTTCAATGGTCAGTACTTACCGGTTGGCATACATTAAACAACATTTTAATAATTTTACATAAGGAAAATAAATGATATATGGTTATAAAACTAAAATAATAAAATGTAAACAAACAACCTGTTTGACAGATGTGTAGGAACTGTCATCCGTTTGGGAACAGAACGTTTCGTGTTCGTTCGGGAACAAAATCTTCAAACTTAAAAGAATGTAAATCCTAATAAATGGTTTCATTAAATTATTATTTTATTATTTCCACTAAAGAAATATAATAATAAAAATAGGGCGAGGAAGTACCTATATTTACATTTATTTAATTTACCAATATTTAATTGAGTGAAACCGTGGACTAATTGGCTCCGTGTTCTTCTTGTCTGTGGCCATCATGTTTTCACTCGCAGCGGTCGCCGGTCTATGGTCAGTGTTTAACTATAACCTAGAAGTCCTGGGTCAGTTCGAGAAGATTCTCGTTCAATGCCGGCTATATAAGGCGGCAGAGGGGATGAACACCCTCTTTCATCTACCAGCATTCCTGCCGTGACTCTGCTCAATTGTTTTAAAGTTTATACCAGTTTTCTATACTACATATAAATTATAACCCCAAACTCGGGTAAGTGTTCTTCGTCAATAGTAATTTTTGCTTAGCTTTGCTGATCTAGATTTTCTGTTTTATTTGTTCAAGTTACTAATTGTGTCCTACAGTAATTGAGAATTTAATTCATTTAATGTTTTAATCCTTTTGTTGAAATGACGATTTTAAACTCATACGAGTTAAATCGTTCTAATGTCATGTTTTCTAAATAGATAATTGTATTGTGGTGAAGCGTGATTCCTAATGGATCTCGTGGACGAAATACAATTAACAGTTAATTTTATCATGTAGAAATCTCTAATGGTTTATTAGATTTATAAAATTTCATTGGGCCGAGTAGCCGTTACCGTGGCGTCGAGCCTACCTTCACAATTTGATAATCGATACTTATTATTAAATAATTGTTCCTTCGGGAGTTTTAATGGCTAAATGGGTGGTAGTTAATCATTACTGTTGTTTTCTACTAGGATTAATCCCAATTAGATTCCTAAACCTTACCTTTTTATGTTACAATTGCTTAACCATTAGAGGTCAATGTTAGTGAGCCAGGTTCATTTGCAGCAGCTTACCCTAATCCCAGACCGCGAAGCGGCTGGACTTACTGAACATCTGTTCATTCCTTTCTTTCAATTACAGGGTTCTTGTACCGGGCAGCGCATACCCCCTACCGGGCAGCGTCTTCTTGTACTGGGCAGCGAATCCCTGGGGCACACTACCGCCTGCACTCCGGAGGCAGCTCTATAAGCGCCTACCCGCCTGCATTCCGGAGGCAGCTACTGCGGCTGTCCCAGCTTCGGGCTCCAGATCACACCGGCGCAGTCTACGGTCCGGGTCTAGGCTGACCTAGGCGCCGAACTGCGTTCGTGTATTCAAGACCCCCAAGAAGCTAAGTCCTCTTGTTAAACCGCGCGGCAGTACTGAGCGAAACAAGCGACCAACGTAACCCACTACCCTGAGCGGAATAAATCGATTGTACCGATTCCATCTTTTATTTCATCCATCTCTATCTGAACCTGGTGGTGCCTAACACCACAGCGCTTCAGTGGCGCCCGGCTCGCTCAAGGTTGCTCGCTCAGTGCTGTCGCAAATTTTTTAATTCTTTTAACTGTGTGTAAGTGGATATCAGTGTTTTAGTTTTTTTGGCGGTGTTTTCTGTGCACCTGGCATTTTGGCCGTTAATTATTTTAGTTGGTTCTTACTAGTGGCTACTACGCTGCTGAGCTAACTTTAAATTTAAACAAAAGTGACCTACCTCATTTTTTGTAATAACAAAAGTGACCTACCTCATTTTTTGTAATAATTTTTTTTTCTCAAGAGTTAATTTCCGTTTTTAACGGCATTATTTTAAATAACAAGCGACCTACCTCGTTTTTGTTGTTTGAATTATCATAGTACCTCATTTAAAGTGCTTATAGCTGTAAAAATCCGTTGCGCCTTTAACGGTTTAAACTTAAATTTTTAAATTTGAATTTGCTGATACCCACTTAATTTTTTAACACGAATTTTATTATTTTAAATTTTTATGCTGCAATTGACCTGGTAGACTGGGAACACTTGCTTAGTTTTTCTTTTGTGTTTTTATTTTAACCGACATTCTCGAACTGACTGCTGGCTAGCTTTAGGAACATTTAAAATTTTGTGACTGACCGTATTATCGCGCCATTTTGTGAATACGTGTGCTTCCGTGTCTACTATAAATAATTAATAATAGTCTTAACTTTCAAAAATCTTAATAAATTTTTTTAAATAAAATCTTTAAATTTTAAATTGAGATGGCTCGTCCAATTAAATTTTTGTCTCTTCAAAAATCCGAACTAGCATACGAAGTGGAAGTTCGCGGTCTAGAACCTGGAGATTCCGTTCAGGAGCTGCGAAAACAAATTGTTAAAGTTGCGAATGATTTTCCATCTGAGAATATTTTAGAGTCTTTTTTGGAACCAGATAGGGATATCGAGGCTGTCAAGGAGTCCCTAACTAAAGCGTTAAACTGTAATATACGCCAATTGAGGAGTGCTTTTGACAAAAATCTTTTTACCCGTACTGATAATCTCTTAAATCATATTTACCATAGGATGAATAGAATCACACCTACGGATAAATTAAAGGCCGAATTTCAAGAAATAACTTCGTTGTTTAAAACAATCTATAGGAATTTAAAATCAATGGAACCACAGCCGCAACCCACAGCAATACCTGCATCATCGGAGCAGGCTGAGGAAACGAAGGTTGTGTGTGTGGTGTGTGAGCGGAGGTTGTTGTCGGATTTAGGAAAAATTAAGTACTCTGGCAAATCTTGTGTCCGTGCGTTTGTCCAAAAAATAGAGGAGTTCGCCACCTCTAGGGGGTTGCCGAACGATAGGCTCTTGTCTTTTATGTTAGAAGTTTTCACGGACGATGCTCTCCACTGGTATCGTGGTGTAAAGGACAGCATCAATTCTTGGGACGAATTAGTGAGGCTTCTGAAGCAGGATTTCGGTGTGAGCGACTATAGCTACCGTCTCTTAGCAGAGATCCGTGCTCGCACTCAGGGCGAGAGCGAGAACATAACTATTTATCTCGCAATTATGCAGGGCATGTTCGCTAGGCTGGACAAGTCCATGAGTCCAGAAGATAAATTGGAAATTATTCTACACAACATTAGGCCGTGTTATGCCAGTACCTTGGCTGCGGCAAGTGAGATAAAAGACATCGAGCATTTAAAAACACTATGTCGTAACTACGAAATTATCCAAACTCGCATGTCTCATTTTCATGAGCCACCTAGTGCTGGTCCAAATACAGTGGCACCGGAGTTTGCCTTCCGTAGCATTTCATCGTCAAGCTCTGCTAATATAAATAACCAATTTAATAATAAAAGTCTTAATCCTAATAATAATTCTAGTAATCAAAAATATTCTAATAATGTTAAGAAAATTTATCCAGTTGCTTCATTATCATCGTCATTTAAAAATAATTCTAGGGAATCACGAGGCGTGTTCTGTCCGAGATGTAGAACAGAATCGCACTCGTTAAGGCAGTGTACTAAGCCTCATACTATCGTTTGTTTTAAGTGTGGCAAAAAAGGTGTTCGTTCCCCAGAGTGCCCTAATTGTAACAAAATAGGAAATCAAAAAATATCTAATAACCAGGAACAAAGTGATGAACACATCACTAGTCATTATGTGTCTCCGATCCTGGACTCTAAAAATAGTTCTTCGCGTCCTTTTATCACTGTCAATGTCGGTGACAAAAGTATTGTGGGTCTTTTAGACTCTGGTTCTGGCATTTCCATTTTAGGAAATAAAATGGAAAAATATTTCTTTAATCTAAAGTATAAACCTACTACTTGTGATCCCATACAGCTTTCTGCAGCTGGCGGACAAGAATTTATATCTAAATCATTTTTAAATCTACCATTGACTTTTAATAATCAAACACATGTTATTAAACTTTATATTGTACCTGGGGTACAAAACAATCTTATCTTGGGAATGGATTTCTGGAGATCTTTTGGGTTGTTTCCCAAGGAGCTAGATTGTTGTATTGTAGACTCTTCTAAGGAGCCTAATCTATCTATCGTGAATCGCGCGGTACCTATTGCGGCGATTGACGTGATTAACCAAACCGTCCCTGCTGTGACGGATTCTTGGTATCTAAATATATTCAATGGTTGTAGATCGTCTCCGGCATCCTTTTTAAATTATAAAATAACAAATAATAAATTATATCGTTTAATGAAGAGCATGGACCCTCTAACTAGAGAGTTTGAGTGGAAGGAAGTTGTTCCTAGTGAATCCAGGCGGGATATTTTAACTAAAAATCATACTAGTTCTACTTCTGGTCATTTAGGAAATTTTAAAACCTTAAAAAGTATATCTTTAAATTATTTTTGGCCTGGTATACATAAAGATGTTGCTAGTTTTGTCAATAATTGTGAGGCGTGCAATTCTCGTAAACACGCTAATCATTCTAGACTAGGTTTTATGGGTCGTCCTAAGGAAGGTTCTAGACTGCTTCAAAAACCCAGAAAAATTAACGATCAGGTTCAAAACTCGTTAATAAAGTTTCATGCTAGAAACTGTGCTCCTTATAACCTTCGTCGCAAAAGTCGCGATTTTTATGTTGGTGATTTGTCTGGCGAAAAACATATTATCAGAGGACTAAATAAGTCAATAAACAATAAATCAATTCTAAAATGATTTTATTTTACTTAAATATACAAATAGATTGCGACTAAAGCAATGTTATTGTAGTATAAATTGTTAAGTGGAAATTAAATGGTATAACATTGTGACTAAAACAAAGTTGGCCAAAGTGAAGATAAAAAACTAAAATAAATTTTAAACTAAAATAAATTTTAAACTAAAATAAAATTTTAACTAAAATAAATTTAAACTAAAATAAATTGTAACTTTGATTTTAGTTAACATTGGGTCTTACAAGTGTTGGCTGTATCAGAGCTTAAACTTGAATAAAATGAAACTTAATTCTTAAACAAAACTTTTAATAAAATAAAACTTTTATTATAATAAATATTTTAAAAGAAATTAATTTTAAATAGAACAAAATTTAAATTTTTACAAAGTTTAATTGCTATTTACACTAATAAATGAAATTAACTTTTTTAAGTCAAACAAATAAAATTTTAGTTACTTTTACTGTTGTGTATGCCATATATGCCTTTGGTAGTACTAAGGTGTGGTGTCGTTTGTTGGTTCTATCCCAAATTATATCCCTCCAACAAAAAAATAAATAAATAAGCAAAAGTTATTGCATTACAATCTACCAAACTGGTCATTCTCAACTGTAATTTTGTTCAATTTCTTTTAATTGAACCTTTATACCTTACATTTTGTTAGTTCTGCACTAACCAGGACCTCTAAAGTCTTGTAGTTGGCAATACCTACCTATTGTCAACCCTATTGTGGGTATTTTTTTTAATGCAGTTGTTAATGTTTCGAAGGACAATTATTCTGGATAAAAGAACTACTAAAGTCATATTTGGGTGTTTTGTAATTTAAAATAAAGCACCCTACTTGTGGGTGCGGTCATAAGGTTGTTTGATTATGGCTGCTACTGCTTAAGACTAGGAAGTTCTGAATGGGCAATTTGAAATGCAATTTGTTTGATGTGATGGATGTAGTACAATATGGGTTTAGTGTTACAGGGAAGATAGGTTTTTCTTAGATGGATTTTTCCTAGGAAAAATCCTACTCTAAAAAGGGGGATATGTAACACTTCGGCCAATTCACCTAAGTGAACGGCGCAAATTGTTCAATGGTCAGTACTTACCGGTTGGCATACATTAAACAACATTTTAATAATTTTACATAAGGAAAATAAATGATATATGGTTATAAAACTAAAATAATAAAATGTAAACAAACAACCTGTTTGACAGATGTGTAGGAACTGTCATCCGTTTGGGAACAGAACGTTTCGTGTTCGTTCGGGAACAAAATCTTCAAACTTAAAAGAATGTAAATCCTAATAAATGGTTTCATTAAATTATTATTTTATTATTTCCACTAAAGAAATATAATAATAAAAATAGGGCGAGGAAGTACCTATATTTACATTTATTTAATTTACCAATATTTAATTGAGTGAAACCGTGGACTAATTGGCTCCGTGTTCTTCTTGTCTGTGGCCATCATGTTTTCACTCGCAGCGGTCGCCGGTCTATGGTCAGTGTTTAACTATAACCTAGAAGTCCTGGGTCAGTTCGAGAAGATTCTCGTTCAATGCCGGCTATATAAGGCGGCAGAGGGGATGAACACCCTCTTTCATCTACCAGCATTCCTGCCGTGACTCTGCTCAATTGTTTTAAAGTTTATACCAGTTTTCTATACTACATATAAATTATAACCCCAAACTCGGGTAAGTGTTCTTCGTCAATAGTAATTTTTGCTTAGCTTTGCTGATCTAGATTTTCTGTTTTATTTGTTCAAGTTACTAATTGTGTCCTACAGTAATTGAGAATTTAATTCATTTAATGTTTTAATCCTTTTGTTGAAATGACGATTTTAAACTCATACGAGTTAAATCGTTCTAATGTCATGTTTTCTAAATAGATAATTGTATTGTGGTGAAGCGTGATTCCTAATGGATCTCGTGGACGAAATACAATTAACAGTTAATTTTATCATGTAGAAATCTCTAATGGTTTATTAGATTTATAAAATTTCATTGGGCCGAGTAGCCGTTACCGTGGCGTCGAGCCTACCTTCACAATTTGATAATCGATACTTATTATTAAATAATTGTTCCTTCGGGAGTTTTAATGGCTAAATGGGTGGTAGTTAATCATTACTGTTGTTTTCTACTAGGATTAATCCCAATTAGATTCCTAAACCTTACCTTTTTATGTTACAATTGCTTAACCATTAGAGGTCAATGTTAGTGAGCCAGGTTCATTTGCAGCAGCTTACCCTAATCCCAGACCGCGAAGCGGCTGGACTTACTGAACATCTGTTCATTCCTTTCTTTCAATTACAGGGTTCTTGTACCGGGCAGCGCATACCCCCTACCGGGCAGCGTCTTCTTGTACTGGGCAGCGAATCCCTGGGGCACACTACCGCCTGCACTCCGGAGGCAGCTCTATAAGCGCCTACCCGCCTGCATTCCGGAGGCAGCTACTGCGGCTGTCCCAGCTTCGGGCTCCAGATCACACCGGCGCAGTCTACGGTCCGGGTCTAGGCTGACCTAGGCGCCGAACTGCGTTCGTGTATTCAAGACCCCCAAGAAGCTAAGTCCTCTTGTTAAACCGCGCGGCAGTACTGAGCGAAACAAGCGACCAACGTAACCCACTACCCTGAGCGGAATAAATCGATTGTACCGATTCCATCTTTTATTTCATCCATCTCTATCTGAACCTGGTGGTGCCTAACACTCCAGCGCTTCACCCTTAAATGTGCTATTCGCTGCTATACCCACTTAGCGCAGAACTTGGTTTTCTAAATGCTCACCTCGATACCATCCACCTGCAGTTGAAAGCAATCTCGATGCGTAAGCGCATCCTAATCACGTGACGTCAGGCCCGTTCAATCCGTTCATCCATGAGGCGCGTGGACAGACGGTAAACCGTTTCCATAGTACCGGCTGACCGCACGCGGAGAAGGCTGCAGCCTTGGTCCTAGCAAACGAACCTTCACTTGTGGACTAACGCTGGCATAAACTGTACAAAAAATATCAGTGAGCACAGATTTAAAAAAAGTGCAAACTCTATGGCTTAAAAAAGTTTCACTTGTAACTTCACCATGCAGTTTTAATGTGTTACAAAAGTATTTGTAATTGTAACTAATGTGGTATAGGACGTGCAAGCGAACTGATGATTGCTACGCGTTGTGTGAACAGCACGGTTTTAAATTGTGGAACAAAGTTTTGAAGAGTTTGAAGCATGTTGTCCAGTATTTCGGTAGGTTTCTGTTGTTGTGTCTTAAATTTGTGTTTTTATCTAGATCGTTTATATAAACTTTTTAGGAATGAATTAACTGCACCTTAAAACGTTAGGGTATGTAAACTATTTTATTCTTCTTTTGTTATTACGTTTAAATGCCATGTGTTGTTTTACCTGTGGTATATTTTACGACAATTGTACTATTAAATAAACTCGTATCGCAGAGATCACAGACATGTGTACTAATCATATACAGTGAGCCGTCATTGCATGATTTGTTTGTGTCGAGGCTGCAAGTTCAAGGTTATGGGTCATATTTGTTTTGATGGAAAGTCTAGTTCTTTATGGTTGGTAATATAATAAATTTTGAAAAGCTGTACTTTTCATGTCAGAGATGATTTAACTCTGAACTAAAATAAGATTCTGTAACTAAATTTGCTTTTTAGAGTTTTATATTATCAACTTTATTTTATTTTTAAGGTAAAGGTAAACATATTAGAGATTGTGCTATTAACCTTGCTAATAATAAGCATCTCATATTTCTCACAAGCTCGCAACTAATGTTTTTTGATTAACATAATGAGTGCATGCAGATTACTAATTTATATATTTTCTTTCTCTTCCTTTCCTATTGTTATTTTGTGTTTGTCCGTTATCCTCTGACCAATAAAATGTAAATATAAAAATATTGTCAATACAATCGTGACTTATTTATTCAATATATATGTGAAAAAACCGTTCACATCAATGTTTTTCTCAAAATTTTATATTTTTTATTGTATTTGAAAAAATGAGAAATTTTCGCAACCCGATTGAGACGTGTCTATTGTCCAATTAACCACAATTTTCCCTTTCGAAACGACGCTTTAATTGATTAATGCGTCCTCCGACCGAACGGCACTCTGTTATCGCGTGACCCATGCTCTATTTGCGTCCACCATTGTCGACGACCGGTTTTAACTAATGTCAAATTGTGAAATTACCGGTAACATCTATAATGACATTTGCAATCAGTTTCGTTGTCGATTTCGCAAAACTTGTTATTTTCAATTTATATAACAATCGAATTTTATGTACAAATACTTGTCCTTATCAAAAAAAATATCGATACCACACATTCTATTTTATCCGTCTAATGTAAACATACACGTTGACAATTTTATCTCAAAAAATCGAAACCCCACATTCCATATTACCCATCCTCTTCCATCCCTACTTGTGTTACGTCAAACAGTCCAGCGCCATAGCAAAGCTTACTTCACCTACACAGACGGCACTTACGAGGAGGAGTACAGCTGCTGGCCGCCCGCCGTCTGCATGATCATCATCTCCTTGGTGGAGATTGTGCTGTTCTGCTATGACGCCGCGCAGGGGAACACAGACGCGAATGGACCTATCGCGAAGCTGTTCATATACAACCCGCATAAGAGGCAGGAGGCCTGGCGGTTCCTCACGTATATGTTGGTACATGTTGGGTAAGTTAAATGTTTCATTTTTATCATATAATTTGGCGATAAATAGTTAAATGTAAAACGGCTTACTATCCTCTGTTAATGTAACTTGGGTTGTTAAAATTTTTATAAGTACAATAAATTCGGGGGGGTAAATACCTCGTGACCTATAAAAGGGGTTATTGGTAAGACACCTTAACGAGTCTAAGCACCCCTTCCACCTTTACGAAGCAATGCGTCATTTACATATGCAATGTCACCTCGTGGGTCCTCCCCGATTATTGACGTTGAAAGTCCTATACCAGGCAAGGAGTTACTGTCTTACTATAGCCTAGCTATATTGTTTTTTTTAAATATTTTACGGGTAAGCACAGTGCCTTGATCTCACCCGATGTTATGTGATGATAAGGCTAATTGGTGGAAGCGCATTCACCCGGAATCGTCACTAGTGAGGCACTGACTATTTTATCTCTGCTGCCGGAACACAACAATACTGCGATTTAGAAAAGATGGTGGTAGCTTACTAATAAATATGTAAACGTGTACTATCAAAATAATCGCTCGCTATTTTGAACGTGGGACCTGGTCTGAGATCGGTAGTTAAACCTGCAGACCACAGAGCCAGTTCAAATGACCCGTACGCTCTGTTAGACGCGGCAGAGGTCAGACGTCTGTTCATATGATCGTCCTCTTGGCAAAAGTCCTAATTATTAGTGCAATCGTAAATGAGATGCACTAGTAGGTTAGGTAGCAGACTAAGGGTATGTTCCGATATGCACTGCGAGCATTGTAAGGTGTGTGACGTCAATTTAGTATACTGCGAAGCCGTTCCTTTATAGTTAGCTATACTGGTTACTGTTTAAAACGGAACGCAGTCCAGTATACTGTCATCCATGTCATCATTTCTGGACGCTGTTGATCACGTGATCAAAGCACTGAGAGCACCTTACCTCGTAAATGCAAGTGCTTACAGTACAAAAATGGCGACGATTTATGACGTCATATATTTTTCTAGGATACTGCGGCAGTAGGTATACTGTCAGTCCATAACGGAACAAATTTCTCACCAGTAAGAGCACTGGACAGTGCTCGCAGTGTATATCGGAACATACCCTAAGATTCACTCATTATTGTTTCTAATTAAAATGCCGTCAGATGACCACCAAAAATACACCTATTCAACAATTATCATAGATGCTAAAACTCAATGAGTCTTAATCTTGATATAGTGCATATTGTTATCGAGTCTGGGAGAATTCGTATCCTCGCTGGGAGATGTGAGACTTTCCCGTTTCACCTTATAACACCAAGGGTTTATATCACGGGCGCATTGCTGATACATGCCGAATTGCCGACACTAAAAGCTTAAAGCTTTTAAGTCCTGTAGTGACACTGGATCACCCTTTCAAACAGCAACACAGCATTGGTAAACAGTTCTGCTTTGTGGTAGAAAAAGATAAAGGGTGATCGAGAAAGGAATCACGCAAGCGTGACCCCGTTCCCTACAAGATTCCCCGGCGTCCGGATCTGGATCGCAATCACTTTGGATATTACCAATTAATTTACTGTCTTTGGTATTTGTCTTTCAGCGTGGTCCACCTACTGGTCAATCTACTGGTCCAACTCTTCCTCGGAGTGCCTCTTGAGATGATACATCGGTGGTGGCGCGTGACCTTGGTCTACTTGGCGGGGGTGGCTGCGGGTTCCCTCGCTACCAGCCTCACCGACCCAAGAGTCTACCTCGCTGGTGCTTCAGGGGGCGTGTACGCGTTAATCGCGGCACATATAGCTACTATCATAATGGTAAGTATTCTGTAACAGGTGTTATAAATAAATTAGTAATTGGGAAGCTTTTTTTTATAAGTGACGATAAGGCAGAAAACCTCAACCGGGTCTGTGGTATAGTGGTTAAGACCGCCGGTGTCATACCCAGAGGTCCCGGGTTCGATTCCCAGTCATATGTTTGTGTATTCGGTTAGGTTGTGGTAGGGCTTGTTTGCTCACTTGACGCCATAACATCAATGTTTGTAGCAATATTGTGTTCCGGCCTGAAGCCCTGCCCCCCAACCGCCTAACACTCTCGCTTTCGATCGCTTTGAAAGCGAGGCCCTCGCCTCGCTTTCTAATATAATATCGAAAGCTATAGCCTATAGCTTTTGATATTGCTTTCATATTGCTTTCGAAACAACAAGATGACGCCTCCTCCTCGCCTCGCCTTCAAAGCGATCGAAAGCGAGAGCGTTAGGCGGTCGACCCCCTGGTGTGAAGTGCGCCTCCACTATTGGCCTTATCATCACTTAACATTAGGTTAGATGAAGGCACTATGCTTAACCGTAATATTAAATAAGGTCACTAAGCTGGTTAAAACTGACCATCAGTCGGTACACAATCATGGCATAACATGTCAGCAGCCTTTTTTTTTTACCATAACATGTCAACCACTGGAGGAGGAGGAACCGGATATTATCTGTAACTGTCGAAACACAACAATGGCATAAAACATGGCGACAGCTCTTTTTAGCAATAGACGACATCATTGTCGATTAAATATGCCCCCGCGACCGCAATTACACCGTGACATTGCCCAACCCATTATTTTGTATTTCTCTATCCTGAGCAGTACCTCAGTCTTGTAATTGGCGTAGTTTTCCGCCTTCTAGGTGCAGATAGCGTCCTAAGCGTCCATGCGCGGTCAAGCATACCGTACGAGCATAACTCTTAGCTATAGCTAGACCACTTAACTGAGTCCTCGCCTGCGGTAGGTACGCGGGGCGGGAGGTACGTAGGCCTCTGTCACGAGTACGAGCGTTTTACGACGCGGCGAACGGATTTCTAGTTCATTGCGCGTTATACTACGGCAGTCATAGTCAGCAGTGATAGAAAAACCGCAATTAACTAGAAATCCGTTTGCGTAAGACGTCAGTAGTCGTGGCAGAGGCCCTACGTACCTCCCGCCCCGCGTACCTACCGCAGGCGAGGACTCAGTTAAGCGGTCTAGCTATAGCAGTGTTGGTTTCCTAAGATGGTCCTTCGATCTGGATAATTGCTAACAAATATCCGTTACTTCCAGAACTGGGCGGAGATGGAGTTCGCGATCATCCAGCTGCTGGTGTTCTTACTGCTGGCGGCGGTGGACATTGGCACGGCAGTGTACGACCGCTACTGGCGGCACGCGGCACAGAACATCGGCTACGTGGCGCACTTGGCCGGCGCTGTCGCTGGTGAGTACACACGCGTGCACATCACACTACCACAAACTGGCAATTTCCTCAATAGACTTCAAATTTTATACGGTTGAAATATGGTTGAAAATTTCTTGAAGAAATTTGACAGGTACTAGAAGAAATAAAAATAAGAAAACATTTATCGACGATGACCCGGCGGACTTCGTACCGCATTTCTTTTTTTTAATATAGCCTATGTTACAATGTAGCATTCTAATGGTGATTTTTTTTTAAATCGGTTCAGTAGTTTTTGAGTTTATTCGTAGCAAACAAACATACATACAAAAATACAAAGCTTTCCTCTTTATAATATTAGTATAGATAAATGTCGATTTAAATATGATTTTGATCGCCTATGTGGTCTAGTGGTTAAGACCACCAGTTTAGACCCAGAGGTCCCGGATTCCCAGCGGGAGGTTACATGTTTGTGTACTCGGTTTGTTAGGGCTTGTTTGCCCGCCTGGCTAGCTACCACCATCTTATCTAAATATGTCACCATAACATCAATGTTTGTAGCATTGTTGTGTTCCGGCAGCTAGAGATAAGATAGCCAGTGCCTCAGTAGTTGAGGATTCCGGGTGAAGTGCGCTTCCACCTCCAGCCTTATCATCGCTTAACATCAGGTGAGGTGAAGGCTAAATGCTTACCCGTAAGATATAAAGAAAAATCAAAATAAGAAAACATGAATTTTGTGGTTCTAGGTCTTTTAGTTGGAATTGGTGTTCTTCGCAACCTCGAGCAGAGAAAGTGGGAAAAACGATTGTGGTGGGCGGCGGTGGTCATCTACTTCACTCTCATGATTGCTGGCATTCTTGCCAACATCTTCTGGAATGAGCGGTTCTTGTGAAATAGACTGTAAAACAAACAAAATAAAGCCTAATTTCTCATGCCTAAAAGGCATTGTGCTGTAACAAGTGGACTACCTTCAAAGGTTTGCAAAGTGCACTTTAATATTTTAGAAATAAGGTTTATTTTCATTTGCCGAAATGTTCCTGTCAAGTAATTTTGTAAGGTACACCTTTAGCCTGCTAGTTTTAAGGTTCATTATGCGTTTAAAAAATGATTTTATGGATAACACTGTATTATGGTGCCTTTACAATTGTTCAAGAGTCAATTACATTTTTTTTAAATACTTTTAAGGGGATTTTCATGCAAACAATAGGAAATATAACTACATAAGTAGTAGTATATCAGTCTAAACGGCGTCATTCCTACAAGTGGTAGATTTTTTATAAATTAGGAAAATATTTGTATTATTATGTACTTGTTAATAAATTAATTTAAATTAATTATCATCAATTTCGAATAAATCTCTTTAATTTTGACATACTTACATAGAATTACATATAGCTTAGCATGAACATTATAGGTACATAAGAAATCCCATTTCCTACAATAACAATAAGAGACTTGAAAACATTTACAAAAATGTATATCTTATCTTATCTCTGTGTTGTGTCAGAGGATGCGGGTTCAAATCTCATTCGAGGTAATTATACTTTCACCACTAACAGAGTGAATTTGAATTTCATCTTGGATGAAGGAAATATAATAAATTATTCAAAGACTTATTGACCACAGTTAAGCTTGATCCCAAGTTCTCAGATAAATTTTACGAGTGCTTTCTTAAAAATGGCGATGCTTAATTACTCATTCTCCCACTCATTCACTCACTCGTTCACTGACTCATTTATTCAGTGGTTAGGGATTTCAGGGATACAATATTTGAACCAGTAACAATAAATATAATATCAATAATTTCCAACGGTGTGTACGTAAATAAACTATTTGTAAAAACATATGTAAAGCCTGACTCTTAGTTCAAACAGTTCAGAATCAGAAATGTTTTTGTTTGAATTTCCAATTACACCATATACAATAATAATTAATGACACTATGTCCTATCGAATGAAAAAAAGACCTACACTTATTTACAGAATACAGATTTTTTAACGCTTGCCAATTCACATGGGTATGACTATACTTAGTGTTGCAATAAAAAAATCAATTGAGGCGCCCCTAGACCAGTCCAGTTTTTTATTTTTCTGATCAAGCTTTACATTATTATATTTCATACTGTAATTTTGCCACTTTTATAATAAAATACAATTAATCAAATATCGCACCCCAGGTGAAGGCCGCTTTTATTTCGGTCTTTTCATCTTCTACTGTCAGGACAGGAAGGCCTGCAAAAGGCCTGAAATTGCGTAGCTGAAGGATACGTAACACGTAAAGTGCAGTGCCGTTAAGACATTATAAAAAAATGTTACAAAATATTAGTAATAAAACGCTTTGCTATCCCAACTCTGTGGTTAAAAAGAGCTTATCTTTTGCGAAATGATTTGGTGATTCAGATTTGGCTGCTATATTTACGTACAGTTATTTCTAAATCATTAAAATATTGCGATTGTAAATAGTGCCTTATTGTAACCGTGAATTTTTCTACAGTATTTTTGTAAAGATTTTTCTACTGTAAGTATTGTATAATGTACCGTCCTATTTAGCTTGTACATACTTTTAAGGGGATGGAATGATGGAAATCAAAAACCTTTAACTTAATCTCAATATGAACATTATTATAAGTAGTTTGTTCTGGGTTTTATAAAGATGATCTTATATTGAAGATTACCTGATAGCCTTCCCGGTAGTATAATGGTCAGTGCAGCCGCCCGGATTGGGGAAGACCCAGGTTCGATTCCTGGCTGAGTCGGGTAGGCATTTATTTTTTTCACTGTATTTTATAAATATTTAAGATGATCTATTTATCACTAAAAGCCACAGAGGCCTAAGCAATAGGATTAAACCATTACCCATCAATAAAATTGAGCGATGACTTGATTCCAATGATGAAGGCCTTTGCCCAGCAGTGGGACAGTCGTAGGCTATTTACTGAGATAGGCTTAACACGAAAAATAAGAGATTCATTGACATTAAATACGTTTAAATTTAAATTAAATGTTTTACTAAAGGAACATAGATTTTATAGTGTTAAAGAATATTTGGGAGAAATTTTTATATTGAATTTTATGGTTCCGTACCCAAGGATAAAACGGGATCCTATTGCTAAGACTTCGCCGTCCGTCCGTCCGTATGTCTGTCTGTCTGTCTGTCTGGTTGGTCTTGAAGAACTTGTAAACATTATGGAGTTTATATGAAAATGTATGTAATGTAACAAGGTTATTCAAAGGTCACAAAGTCATTTTATAAAAGGTTATGTCCATTTCATAATGACGTACAAAAATAATTGTCTTTTACGAGAATCAAGCAAGACCCAGGCTTTTGCAGCTAAACGGCCTTATACATACACTTGGTATTCTTTCTATGTTTTGATTTCCTTCGTTAATTTCCCCGTTTATTTATAAGGACTGCCGAAGTTGAGCCCTTAGTGCCGAATGCGAGGTTCTTTACACCTAATAAGAAACTTGTAAAACATACTAGTTACTAGATGGCGCTGCTTTACATACAAGTTGTAAGTAACTTCAACTTAGATCTAATGGTGAAGTAAGCTCGCCCTAGGCACTTTGTATTGTTGCCATACGTTCGGCCTAAGTTTTATACTTGTAAGTTAGTTATTGCCTTGCTCTACTGTATTTTTCTATATAATGTGCCTTAATGTAAGAGTATTATTGTATATAACGTAGCATACATTTTAGATGCATTTACATTGTGTATAATTTATTTTACTGATCTTAAAAATTTGTGTAAGGAAGATACTTTCAAAGAATTATTTGTTTTAAATTGTATTCAGCCAATGTTATAAAATGTTATTAAAAATGGCAATTTATGTTTATAAAAAATTGTCTTGTTGTTCACAGTATTACATATGTAATTTACTTGAAACATTTTTATAATTTATTTGCAAATAATTTTACAAACTGAATGTTTTTAAATTATATGACCGGTGTTGGTCTTCACATTGTTTTTTCGTTGGGCTAGCCCGATCGAACAGATCCATTTTTAACACTAATACGAGACGATAGTGACATTTCTACTTATGTATGTACTCAACAAATTCGCGAAGCGAAGTTGTCGAAAAACCACTTGTCTCTTTCACACAATTTCAATATTAATACACTTGCAGCTGGTTGCACAGATAAGTCATTTTCAAGGGATCATTTGGGAAGGTAGATCAACCGAATTTTAACGTGCTACTTCTTATATTACTTTATAGCGGCGGTGCAACTGGTTTATGAAGTGTATTAAATACCTCTTACGCTTTACCACAGCATTTAAATAAGAGTTTTAAAAACCTGAAAACCAGCTTTAAATGTTTATCATATTTATAATGTGATGTAATGTAATGTTACTTGCAGAAATAAATGTTGTGTTCATATAGATAAGTGTTTATGTTGTATTTATTGTTTAAATTGGTGGTTTGCCTTGTTTTAGCCCCTAAGGGATGTGTTATGTTGATGTCTTATTTCTATTGGTCATTTATATTTATGAGCTGTCAAATATTTCGTAAAATACTGTTATTACTTTATAACTCTACTGTATGAATTCTTACAAAAGCACCCATTAGTGTTTACTTTCATGTTAGGTTAATTTCTGCCTGTAAAAAACGCACAGATGTGTTGTGATATGAATTTTTGAGTTGAAATAAATGCCATTTTATTTTTAAACTTGTTTCAAACATTTTATTTCGCTTCCCGCCGGCCGTCAAAATCCACTCTTGTTCAGCATAGGGTCTTACAAATACACAAAGAATAAGCTTCGAATAGTTAATGTAATTATTCGACAAGAAAAAAAATAAGTAATTTCATATCAGTAGAAGTCACATGGATAAAGGTATTAAAAATAATTATGATATAGCTGCATCCTTAGACTACTAAGATTACTGGAACTCTACACGATACTATTTACATTCTGGACCATTGTTTAAATATTAATTGGTTTGAAACTGCAAGAAGCTAATAAACTGAACTAAAAATGCCACTATATCGTTCTTGTTTTGTCATATTTATCGACTATATTTTTCAACCATCGATACCATGATGAGATGAACACAACACTATTAAAACTGCTTTTTAATGTGTAGTTCGTTCCCTGCGGAACCGGCTAAGGTCATCAGACCATGCTGCCATGTCATTAGTTTCTTAATTTCATTAGTATTATAATCCTTTAAGATGATGATAAATGATAATAGAAATGAGAAGTGAGAAATGATATACCCCCAGCCTCTCGAGTATCTCAGCAAAGATGTGGGGCTTTTCTAATTCCTCTAGCGGACTTCTTGAGAGAATTTGAAAAGTGACGTTACACTGATTTGTTTCATTTGCCAACATTCATACACACTTACGAACACTTAACGGTTAATAATCCACCATTATTTCACATTAATATTCGACTTAACACAAATTTTAGAAAATAAAACAACCGCAGACATGAATTATTTCACTTTCCCGCCAAGAAGTTACTATTAAACTGCATTGTTGGCTAGCTGTCAAACTTATAAATTGTTGTTCACTCCCATTCACTCATAGATTCACTCACCTCACCAGCTCACTTACCTGTCGGCTGTCATCAACATCAACGGGAGGGACTTATTGTCTGTAGTCGTCTATGTGTTGTCATGTTTTATTATCGTGTTAACTTTTTGTAATTTACTTTTATCCCCTCGCCTTCCCGTAAAATGTATGTGGTGATACCGACTGTTTACGCTATATGAACTGTGATTCTCATTACACTGATTAAAGTGCGGACGTACATAGTGAATAATGGGTCCGCTCCACTCGTGTGTGTTTACCTTGTTTTCCATAGTTTTATTTGTACACGAATGTGCACCGCGTACTGTTGACGAGGTTTACGATGATGTGTTCACACCTGCTGCTCAGTACACAAAGTACAAGGAACTTATAAAGTTATTTAATAACTTGCAAAAAACTTATCCTGATCTGGCGAAAGTGTATTCGATCGGCAAGTCTGTGGAAGGTCGAGATTTGTTGGTGCTGCAGATAACTCGGAATGTTGGTCAGTCGCATGCCACCCGGCCTTCATTCAAGTATGTGGCCAACATGCACGGAGACGAGGCGGTGGGCCGCGAGCTGATGGTATTCCTAGCTCAGTACTTGTTGGTTAGTTACGGAAAAGATGAGAGGGTGACGAGGCTAGTCAACAACACAGATATCCATTTGATGCCGTCACTCAATCCTGATGGCTTCGAAAGCAGCGATGTGAGTAACACTTTATTGTTAGTAATATTTTATAAATAAAAACCAAAATTCATATTGAATTGCACATGTTTTTTTTTTTTAATAAATTCAAAATACTCATAATCTAATTAGAGTGTTGCAAATAGTGATTAAGTAAGTAAGTAACTTTTTAATAGGCTATAGACTACAGCAAAATTTTATGCCAACAGCAAAATTATGTAAGTTGTTTGTGACACCTTTAATTATAATCATAGTAAATGTGGTTTTTATGTGTGCATTATGAAATAAAACATTCCCTTGTATAGTCTTAATTAAAAATTGCTTATCTTAAATCATTATAAACATTTTTATGATCACCCAATTATGAACTTAGTGGTTTGATTAATAAGTACGAGGGACTTTACATTTTATATAATTTTCATTTAACAACAAACCTAAAGCAATATTTGTGGGTGTTTCCAGTGACTCACAACTTGTTTGTCAACTGTTGACCATAATATATTTATGAATGATATTAAACTTAAAAAGAGATTTTATGTTAATTAAAGTTGTACTTAGCTAGTTGTAGAACTAATCAAGGTCAGTTAACTGGAGTAACTTTCTATTCAACTTTGTACTCAAATATAAGGAAGTGTTTGTGTTACTATAAAAAAATGTGTAATCATTGAAGTGTTCAATGTGCTTCTTTCCTTATATCGCTATGTAGGTATTTGTTTTGTTTTTATTATATTATATATTTATAAAATTTCCTTCTAGTAAAATAAGTCTTGGTGCTGCAGCTTTGGTGTTGTGATAGTGTAATCTACACAACTTATTTTATGCCAGATCACAAGATGGGTGATCAAATTCAAATTCATTGGTCCAGGTTGCTGGTGTATGGCAATTGTTTAGATCTAACATTTTACCTGATTGTGGGTTATGACCTGCTCATTACTGCTCACTCCATGGCTATAGTTGCTGAAATATAATTGCAACCTCTGTGGTGTGTTATGGCCAGAGGTCGGAGTCTGCCGGTCATTCCAGGTCCACATTCAAGTGTTGATTAGCGGACCCTTTTTATAGTCTTAAATGAACATTTACTTTGACTGACTTTGTTTACACTCTCAAAATAATAATATTATTAATTGTTATAATTAATTAATAATAATAATAATTTATTATTTTATTATTATTATTTTTAGGTTTAGAGAATATTTATTTGACAATACAATTGGAAATTAAAATTACAATTAAAAGACAAACTTAAATATATTGCTATTACATGCTAAAACTTATGCTTAAAGTGAGCAATAGTATGCTGCTTGTTACAAATTATGTTAACTTATAGAGTACCCCGAGTTCCCCATGTGGTGCGGGGGGTAAAGAATTGCACCACCCCATCTCTTCCCATGGGTGTCCTAGAAGGCGACTATAGAACCATTCCAGAGGATGGGCAGCAGAGTCTCTCTGTGATTATTCTCACCTTACTGTGATCGCCAACCCGCCTGCAAATTCCCCTCCAAATTATTTATCCTTGGGAGGCCTTTGTCAAGCAGTAGACGTTTTTTTGGCTGAGATGATGATGATGATAGAGTACAATATTTAATATTTATATGAAAAGTATATGAACTTTTAAAAATAGTGTAAAGAGCAGGAATATAAAAAGGTTTTGCTTGAAAATGATGTGTGCTGTTGTAGAGATGAGGGTCCTTGTAAGTTTTCCATTGGTGCAAGATGCATAATGCACTGTTATTCATTAAAGTTCGAAGAGGTCAGTGTCTCGACATACGTATCTAATCTCACGGAGTGCAAAGTTGTTGCTAATAATAGTAATTACAGTACTTCAAGATAAATAAAGGGCATCGGAAAACATCGGAAACAATCGTAAACAATTTAAAAAATGTAATTTATTTTAAAAAAACACTTCTAATTTCAACTTTATCGCAAACAAAAAGGGAAGACCAAAAACAACTTTCATTTGAACCTAGACGATTTCGATTTGTGTCATTAGAAATATGGTTTACGATTTTCATTTAAGATTAAAAGAACTTCCGACGTTGAAATTATTAAAAAACAGATTGATTGAGGCTATATAATTTGAAGGCTCCATGCCTTATTATAGCCTCGTATAGACTTTAAGAAAAATTCTAAAGGACATAGGTTTTGATTTCATCGAACTGAAAACAATAGACAAGTTTTAGGAGAAACATGATGTCCGGTTGAAAAGAATCAAATTCCTCAAAGAGATTAAAATACTGAGATGCTGGAAAAAATATCACACATCACACACAAAGGGAAAAGCTTGGACAGATATCGCAAAGAAAGGTCTAAAGCCACCGATTTCCAAAGGTGAATGTATAATCTTTGTGCATGCTGGCAACGAAAAAGGTTTCATCCCTGGTGCGCTTACATATGTTGCACATATGTCTGGATTCAAGTAGAAATTATTATAAAGAAATCAATGCGGACCGTTATGAAAATTGGCTTCGCTAACAACAGATTCCGAACATTCCTCCCAACAGTGTGTACTAGGGTGTACCCCAAGGCAGCGTGTTAGGTCCAATTTTATTCCTTCTGTACATTAACGATATCACACAGGTAACCAATCATAAATGTATTGCATTTGCAGACGATATTTCTATTGTAGTGACATCAAATAATAAAAATTGTACAAACAACGAACATGAAAATGATATTAATCGCACTATTCATAATTTAATTGATTATCTTGACATGCATAATTTAAAAATAAATCTGACTAAAACTAACTATATCCAATTCAATAATCACAAAAGTATCAAGCTTGCCATTAATTATAAACATGTTGATAATGTTTGTATAAGAATCAATAGGTTCTTGTATGCGCTGAAACAAGTCAAGAATGTGACAAATGTAAAAACAGCCATTTATACATACCATGCCTATGTAGGGTCTTTATTACGTTATGGCTTAATCATTTGGGGTAAGGGTACAAGTGTCAATAGAGCTTTTATTGCTCAGAAGAAGTGTTTAAGAGCTCTATGTGGTGTTCCTCCACTTACATCCTGTCGTGCGTTATTTCCGCGCCCAGGCATATTAACTCTGTCATCGCTCTACATATTTGATGTATGTGTATTTGTAATATGTACCCCCGTAATACCAGAAATCCAAATAGATTGGTACTGCAAGAGAAACCTCAAACATTGCAGTATTCCAAGAGCTGTCTTACAATGAGTGTAATTTTTTTTTATAATTTACCAGACAATCTTAATCACAAAATATTAATAAATTTAAAAATTGTTTATATAAATGGCTATTGACCGTAAACTTTTGGATGACTAAGGATTTTTTAAGTAAATATTTAATAGAATTTTTGCGAACACTACATTAATTTACTATCCTGATATTGCAATTTAATAACTTAATTTAATTTTAATATAATAATGATTCATTATACTTAAGTACTAATTAGTTCAATTGAAATTGTAACAATGATGAATTGTATTTGCATGCTTAATGATTAGGCGAATCATGATGTATGTAAATATTGTTACCATCTTAATTTACCATGCATTATAGCAATTAAAGAAATTTGAATTTGAATTTGAATTACTTTTCTCAAACAACTTAATAGCATATTCTTCATTCAGTGACGTCCGCGTCGTAGTGCAAGTTCTAACTATTCCGGGAGGATGCGGGGTGGATGTCGCGATACTATATTCTTATATAATAAATAATATAAAAGAAAACAATTGGTTTTGATAAACAGTGCATCGTAATTATTATTAAACATCTATAGCAGGGGCCCTGAAGGGGTGGTGTCTGCCAAACCCCAAGTACCACACAACTGATAATAGTTAGAACTTGCACTACGACGGCGCGGAATGAAGAATGTGCTATTATGTTGTTTGAGAAAAGTAGGTAATTAAACATAGTCATAACAGTTTTCACACAGTTATTTGAACTGAGCTGCCAAAGTAACAACTGAAGTACATAGAAGTAGCTTTCTGATGACATATATGCCGTCGTTATTGGTCCATTAAATGTTAAGTTGTTGCCAAACAAACTCCGTCATGTATTATTTTATAATGTTAATGGATAACAAATTAGCCGACTAGGCAGTTTTGTTGGCACCATTCCTAAATGGGGCCATCTGGCAACCAATCACATTGAAAGTAATTTGAGCTTAATGCAATGTTTTTAGATCTATTGACATATATTGCTGGCACTAAAATTATTTTTAGTCATCATCATCAGAATATGAACATTGCACAGGCCTTCCCATATAAAAATAGCAATGATTTTATTTTTTTGGGAGAGTTTGCTGTTAGCCTCATTAGGCTTTTCAGCCTCACCGGACGTTTTTGGGGTGTCAAGAAACTTACAAGGGTTCCTCAAGCCGTGCGATCTACTCGTAAACACCGTCAGAGGGTTTCTAAAGGGAATGGCATCACGCAAACGTATCCTCTTTACCTACTAAATTCTCTGAGGGGTTCGGATCGAATCGGCCCACTGCTGTGCACAGACCTTCGCATATAAAAATAGCACATGAGTAAATTACGCTATAACCCACACTGGCAATTTTTTTTTGTTTTTTTATCTTACGGGCAAGCATTTTGCCTTCATCTCACCCGATGTGAAGTGATGATAAGGCCGAAGGTGGAAGCGCACTTCACCCGGAACCCTCTACTACGGAGGCACTGGCTATCTCATCTCTAGCTGCCGGAACACCAATGCGACAAACATTGATGTTCTTATCTTATCTTAGTGGGGCCTGCCGAGGTTTCCCTCTTGCTACTGCAAGTGCTACTGCACTTCGACCCATCGGGATCTTTTGTGCAACCCCGTCCCTTCACTCTTCTTCCTCTGTAAAGATAAATGCCATAAGTTTGGCCACGTCCTTAAGAGCGAAGAGCCTGAAGTCCTCCGGTCTCGGATAAGCCGACCCCAGGAGTCCCATTCTTTTCCTAGTCAGAGAGTCGCAGTCACACAGTAGGTGCTGCATTGACTCCGTTTCCTCTCCACATGCCCTACATAAGCTGTTTGTTGATAGATGCATTCTGTGGAGCATTTGTTTTGTGGCATAGTGCCCTGTCAAGGCACCGATGGTTAATCGGGCCTGCCTTCTACTGCCTCCGCATATGAACTTACTCCGTCCTAAGGCGTTTTCACCTAGGAAGGATTTTGAGTGTTTCATACCCGGCTGCTCTTTCCATTCGATGCCGTGCCTGTTTTTGATGTAATCTTTTAAGGCCTTGTTGATGGTACTTGGTGCAAGTGCCACGAACGGCTCTGGACCAATAAGCTGGGTCTCTGAGCCCTCTCTGGCAAGTGCATCCGCCATCTCGTTGCCGTGGATTCCCATATGGCCTGGGACCCAGATCAATCGCACCTTGTTATGTCCACCTAGCTTGTTTAGAGCTTTGGTGGTTTCTAGAACAAGGCCAGAGTAGATTCGGGGCGATATGAGTGATTTGAGCGCTGCTTGGCTGTCACTCAGGATGAATATATTGCGCTTTTTCATAGCTAACTCTATATTCTGCTTTGCACATAGGAGAATTGCGAAAGTTTCGGCTTGGTAAACAGTGGCAAATTTTCCCATGCTTTGACTATGTTTGAAGTCGTTGTTATAGACGCCTGCCCCTGTGCCCGACTTCATTTTTGATCCGTCGGTATACCAGATTAGGCTGTCTTTTTCCGGAGACGGTGGCCCTCGTTTCCATTCGTCCCTGGTTGGAACATAAACTTTAAATTTCTTTTCAAACATGAATATGGGGGATATTTTATCGCACCCCATTTCCATGATCCTGTCAGGAATGTCACTTGTTTCCCATTTTGTGTGTTTAGTCAGAGGTTTAGATGCGTCCCACAGTCCGGCCACCTTTAGTCTATGTAACGCTTTCTTTGCCTCTGTTTCTATTACAATGTGCAAGGGTGAAAGGTCTGTGAGGACCTCCAGCGCTGCCGTTGGAGTGGTTCTAAAGGCACCAGTCATCGCCACACAAGCTGTTCTCTGAAGTTTGCTAAGAGCATTCTTACAGATCTTCAGCCTGGTTCTGGGCCACCAGACGATGCTGCCATATGTGAGGATCGGTCTCACCATCGTCATGTAGATCCACCTAATGATTTTGGGGTTGAGTCCCCACATCTTGCCATATGTAGACCGACACATGCCAAAAACTCTGTAAGCCTTGGCTACGGTTGTGTCCACATGCTGTTTCCAAGTAAGTTCCCTATCCAGCGTTACGCCTAGATATTTCACTTCTTTGGACCAGGAGAGCTGGGTACCATAGAGTGTTAGGTTACCCAGTCCCGTCGTGTTTCTCATTCTTGTAAAGGGGATGGCTGTTGTTTTCCCCGGGTTTACAGAGAGGTGATGGGCATTGCACCATTCCTCCAGAAGACCCAGGGCACGTTGCATTAACCCCGATACCGTAGAGGGAAATTTCCCACTAACTGTGATGACCAGATCATCCGCATAACCAACCGTGTAGAATGGTCCTTTATTCAGCCTTACTACGATTGAATCAACCACAAGGCTCCACAGAAGAGGCGAGAGTACTCCTCCTTGGGGGCATCCTCTGGTTGTACGTGCAAGTAGACTGTCACCTAGCAGTTCAGAATTGATAATTCTACCCTTTAACATGCATTCGATCAGATTACAGATCGGTCGTGGCACACCATGGTTTTTGGCTGCAACCTTGATGGATTCAAAGGTAGTGCGATCAAATGCACCTTCAATATCTACGAATGTGCAGACGCAAATCTCTTTGTTTTCCAGCGCAAATTCCGCTCGACTCACCACATGATGAAGAGCAGTTTCTGTTGACTTCCCTGCTTGATATGCACATTGAAGTCCATGGAGTGGGAATCTTTTCAGTGGTCCCGCTCTGATATATTTGTCTATCATCTTCTCCAGGGTCTTCAGGAGAAAGGATTGTAGACTTATAGGCCTAAAGGCTTTGGGTTCTTTGTAATCTGGTTTTCCCGTTTTGGGTATGAAGATTACCTTAACACGCCTCCATGTTCTTGGAATGTGTCCAAAAGCTATGCATGCTTTATACAGCCTGCAGAGATGAGGTTCCAGGATGGAGGCGCCCTGTTGTAGTAGAATGGGATAAATGTTGTCAGGCCCTGGCGCCTTAAACGGTTGAAAACTCCCCAGCGCCCATTTAACTTTACGTTCATCTACTACCCTTTTCGCTACTATCCAGTCATATTTGGAGGTTCTTCCCTGCTGTTCCCTCCAGCTGATTGGATCATGATCGTCTTGGATGACCTCTGATCCAGGGAAATGGGTGTCGAACATAACCTTCAACGTCTCACCCCCTGTTTCTGTACGTACTCCATCTTCCTTCCTTAACGTGGTTAATGGAGTCGCCTTTGTTGTAGAGATAGTCTTGGTAAGTCTCATTGCTTCCGGAAAAGATTGTATCTGGTCGCAATGTTTCCTCCAGGCAGATCTCTTTGCCTTACGAACCGCACTACTGTACCGCGTTAAGGCCTCCTTGTAGTTACTAAAGTCGTTCCTCGCTTTCGCTTCGTTGAACGCCTGTCGTGTAGCTCTTCTAATTCGAGCCAGTTCCGGGTTCCACCATGGTTTCCTCCTTGTCGCTGATTTCGTCTCTGGGCAGTAACATTAACTAACATTGATGTTAATGCGACATATTTAGATAAGATGGTGGTAGCTAGAGCTAGCCAAGCGGACAAACAAGCCCTACCACCAACCAAATCGAGTACACAAACATGTACCCCCCGCTGGGAATCGAACCCGGGACCTCTGGGTCTAAACCGGTGGTCTCGACCACTAGACCACAGAGGCGGTTAATATGGTATGTTTAACAATATAACTGCCATCTTACGACAGTAACTGCGACCAATGGCTTTCTGAGCCTTTCGACATTTGGAGCTTGAGATATTTTAGGTCACTCATTCGATAACTCAACAGCCAATCCGATCTGAACCTCTCGGAGAATCTTGTCGGAAATGGGACACGCTTTCGTGATGCCATTCCCTGTACAAAACCTTCGACGGTGTTTCGAGCACACGGCTTGAGGAACCCTTTAAGTTTCTCGCCGCCCCCAAAGTCCGGTGACGCTGAAATGGCCGCATGAGGCTATCATCAAACTCTCAAAATATAAATCAACATTGCGTAAGTTGAGAGGAGTTGAAAAGGCTCGGATTCAAGTCCCGCCCGTAAAGAAATATATGTACCGCCAACAGCGTGTTTCAAAACAATTTATAGTGAAATGTAATGAAGTGAATCTTTATTTCTGACGATACTAAAATATACAAATACACATAAAAATATTATTACACTATCTGGGGGCACGGCCGTGCCCCCACCAAGTCGAGCAAAAAAGCGTCACGGCCGTACCATCCTTTTCTCGAAGCAATTCAGACCATTTTCGACCCCCCTGTAACTTCGTTGTGGATAAAACTAGAAGACTGAAATTTTCAGTAACCATGCAGGCATTGTAAAGACACGTATATTTCAAATTTCATTCAATTTGAACCAGTATTTTAAGAATTATAACGGGTCAAATTTCTTAATTTTGTCACTCACTGACTCACCGATCATCAAAATTCTAAGGCACTTCTAGCAGACCTAGAAGCTTCAAATTTGGAATATAAGTAGTGTTTGGTGTATGAATCAAGGAAAAACTAAAAAATCTAGAAAAGACCGCAAAGAAAATTAAGCCCATACAGCCAAGTCTTCAGTTAAATAAATTTTTCAATATTGTACATATATACAATAAGTAGAAGGTACCGAAAAGGAAAAAAGTAGAACTGTCTACAAAATACAAAAGGAAATGAGATCCCATCAAAAACAATACTTGTCAAAAAAACCAAGTCTCGCAACTCAGTTGTTCTGCGGTAAAAAGTTGTGAGATCCATGTAATACCAAGTCGGTTATTAATTTATTCAGTCTCTACTTAAGCGACTTTCTGTCTTAATACGTCCAGTCTCTAAGACCACGATCGTGGTCCATAACAATTGAAAATCAAATCGCCTGAAAACACGTGTAAATTCAATCGCCTGAAAACACAATATGTAAATTCAATTATTTAGTGCGATGGCCAAGTCTCAATATATTTATATAAAACATTAAAGAATTTTAATATTGATATGCGTTACTATAAGATGCTGTTAATTATTACGTAACAACTTAATGCTTCGAGTACGGAGATTCCAGACACATTTGATTTTCAATTGTTATGGACCACGATCGTGGTCTTAGAGACTGGACGTATTAAGACAGATAGTCGCTTAAGTAGAGACTGAATAAATTAATAACCGACTTGGTATTACATGGATCTCACAACTTTTTACCGCAGAACAACTGAGTAGCGAGACTTGGTTTTTTTGACAAGTATTGTTTTTGATGGGTCTTATCTTTAACTTATGTTTTAACAATATTTTCTTTGTTTATGCGCACTAACTTCCGGGTCAATGTAATTTCTAGTCAGTTTTCGTTCTGGCAAAGGCCCCCCTTAGGGCTCGCCACAGTGATCTTTCCCTCGTCTTTCCTCTCCATGTCGCTCCCGCCAGATCTTGGATCTCATCCTCCCATCTCTTCCTTTGCTGTTCCTTTCTTCGCTTTCCATACCGAGGAAACCACACTGCAATACTCTTTGTCCATTTTTCTTTGCCTGTTCTCGTCATATGACCTCATGCCTGTTGTCACATGATGAATTTATAGTACAAAGCTTATAATAAATAATTGTATTATTCCTACCAGGTGGGCTGTGAATCTCAAATCAACTTCATAGGTCGCAATAACGCGAAAGGCATCGACTTGAACCGCGACTTCCCTGACCAGTTCGACCACGACAACTCTGATGATGAGGTGTACCTCTTCGGCGGCAGGCAGCCCGAGACGGTGGCTCTGATGAAGTGGGTCATGAACAAGCAGTTTGTGTTGTCGGGCAACCTACATGGTGGTGCTATTGTGGCTAGCTACCCATATGACGACTCGAGGTAAGTTGTAATTGATTAGAAGGAAAATGAATTATATTTAAACTCACCATATTTTTAGATTACTTAATTAAATTTTAGTTACAAACGAAACTAGGAAAGTCACTACGTTGTTGAACCCAGGACCTGCAGATTGCTTTGCCATACAGCCACTGTGGCGCTCGCGTAAAACTTAAATGTAATAATATAATGTAAATCTTTATTTCAGACAAGACACAGGTCCGACAAAATGTTAGTATATTCTTAAAGTAATGTTAGTAACGGTGTAGACACCTATCGTGTAGATGACCATCTAAAGCGATCGATTTTCGTGATAATAAAAAAATATCTATGCTTCTCTATACCTAATCAAATCGGATATGTCATCGACCTTGTGACATAGATGTGAGCATGCAATTATAAACCTTAAGGTGGTAACAATTTTCAGACCCTGAATGTACAGTAACGAGCATTAATTAACATGTAAACAAAGTAACTCTTAATGGAATGGAATAAGAGTCAAAATTAGTAAATAGTGTATACAATGCTCGTGACTGTACATCGGCGGGCGTGTTGAAGCAGGCCGACAGAATGTAAAAGCTACGCGCTAGCGAGATGGTCGCTGTCGCAATCGTCTCTTAGCCGCGCCTCGCGCCTTGCGATCTGAGATCTGGATTGAGCTTTGTTTTGTCGCGGTTAGAATCGCTATTTAGAGAAATGTTTTTACGGAGTTCTATGTTAAATGAAAGTGCTTCCCCATTATAGTGTAAGAATGTCTCTTTATGGCAGTACGGGAAGAGATTGCTGTGTGGAGAGCCCGGCGCCCGACGACTCGGTGTTCAAACACTTAGCACGCACATTTGCGTCCAAACACGAGGCGATGCGCAAGGGCAACGCGTGCCCGCCCGACAACTTCACTGGTGGCGTCACCAACGGCGCTGACTGGTACTCCGTCAAAGGTATAGTCACTTACAGTATAACCTGTGTGGTAATAGAAGCTCCGATCCGATCCGAACCCCTCGGAGAAGATTCTCCGAGGGAGGAGGAGGATACTAGATAGTAGGGAACGGAGACACACACTAGTGCGTGATGCCATTCCCTCTAGAAAACCTCTGACGGTGCTTCGTTTCAAACGGCTTTAGGATTACTTTAAGATTCTCGCTGGTGCCCAAAAAAAGTCCGGTGACGCTGAAAATGCAAAGAGACATTTAGAAAAGTCTTATAAAAAAACAGGCAGACTCAGACTAACCCATCTCAAGTACGATACCCATACTGACTGATCCAGAAAATGGCTAAATGTCTCTGCTCTGCCTGATGCTAAGGATAAGCAGTGTCCAGATGCCAGGACAGCTAGTTCATGCATAGGACACTTAAATGTAATCTTATTAAAATGTCGAACTGTTAAAAAACAAAATGTTCTTCTACTCCATCTTAAGTTTTAATATTCGTGCATTATTAAAAATAAGTGCTATACAGCCGAGGCCACTATTAGGCATTAATGGACAAATTGTTTTTCATACTAACTTTGCCAGCCGCTGCTCGCATGTATTTTGACCAGTACAGCAATTTTAATTTCTCTCAAAAAAGGTTGTCACAATAATGACCTCATTTCTAAGCATGTTTAAGAAAAAAAAAACTATTTCACGCAGGCGGCATGCAGGATTTCAACTACCTCCGCGGAGGCTGCTTCGAGGTGACTTTCGAGCTGTCCTGCTGCAAGTACCCGCCTGCTGAGGAGCTGCCCAGCTACTGGCTCGCCAATAAGGAACCGCTTTTGTCCTTTATGGAGCAGACGCACTTAGGCGTCAAGGGCTACGTGCTCGACGGAGATCAGATGCCGGTCAAGGTAATTTGAACTTTAATTAATTGTAATTAGTGTTATATTTTCATCTGCCTTGCTGCAAGTATTAATGTAGCAGACGCACCTTGGCGTCAAAGGCTATGTACTCGACAGAGATCAGATGCTGGTCAAGGTAATTTAAACTTATAACCAGTACCCGCCCGCCGAGAAGCTGCTTAACTACTGGCTCGTCAATAAGAAACCGCTTTGGTCCTTCATGGAGCAGACGCACTTAGGCGTTAAGGGCTACGTGCTCGATAGAGATCAGATGCCGATTTAGTAATTTAAACTTTAATTGTAACTAGTGTTATACTTTGAGTTGCCTTGGTGCAAGTATTCATAGAGTAGACGCACTTCGGCGTCAGGGGCTACGTGCTGGACGACGAGGACCAGAGACCTGTTACGGTAAACTAAGCCTTTAAAGTCTATAAAAAGTATATATTTTCTGTCTCTATTTATCATAACAAAACTGATTCGACGATACAACACTTTTATTTACAACGATTTTTTTGAAAATACAACTGAACTTACCCCCTACAGCAATAAGGATGAAATTGGTTTATACTTGTGTTCCAGGGTGCACAAGTGTTAGTGGAAGGCATAAACCACTTAGCCAAGACCACAGACCAAGGAGTGTATTGGAGGCTGCTCATGCCAGGCGTCTACAATATATCTGCGCACGCGCCGGGGTAAGTTATGAATTTTATATGATATATAGATTTGTTTTGAGTTCAGCTACATTTAAATTATGTACATAATTTTCAGTTTAGCTTAGTACGAGTAGTTGAGTATAAGAGTCATTTGCTTTTTTTCTTCAAGTGTAGCTGTTTTAAATTAGTAATATTATTTAAAACAGCAGTTGCCGGTTTTGTGTAGGTTTTAGTCTTACAAGAGATAAGAGGTATAGATCGCGCCAAATTTTTAGTCCCCTCTAAAGTTGCTTCGCGCTGCTGTACACAGTCAGACCCTGCCGCTCGTCCCCGCCTTCGTCCTACTGACGCCTATTTTTTACTACTGCGACGCGAATCGCGCCAACTTCAGAGGGGACTAGAAGTTTGGCCCGATCTGTACCAATTAATCACCGTAAATAATTTGAAATGTTAATGTTTCTATTTTACTTGCAATTGACCAGTGTAGTTGAGTTACAGTTCATTCTCATGTAGAATGTTGATAAGATGTTGATAGACTTCTGATCATGCTCTATTTCACAGTAGTTTTAAACTTGAAGTAGCGAGCCCTTTCGTTATCGCCTAACCGTTATCAGAACAAAACATTGTTTCTATACCAAAGTGAAAGTTTAAGATTGCGAAGAAAAATTATTTACTGACTTACTGACTTTTTTGTCCAGCTACGAATATTCCTCCGTGCCGGTGACGGTCCCACAACTGGGCGCCGAAGCCCCACTAGTGAACGTGTCGATGACCAAAAGCGTGGGTAAGTGGGCGCCCTCTATCGGGCTGCGGTCGCACTCTTCCGATATCCTCTTCAGCATCACAATGCTTGCGTCTAACCTGGTGTTGGTACTTATTGTAGAGTATTAAGAGTAAAGTTTACGTATAGTTGTAATGTCTTCGCAGCAAACAGAAAGGGCTCTTAAAAAAACAAAATTAAAATATAAAATTTTACTAGAAAACCGTACGTCACTGTAAATAAGTGAAAAAGGGACGACTTAATATCGCTGGCTTATAGCGTAAATCACAATTCACTCTTCTGGGGCGTCGGTAGCTCAGCGGTCAGAGCATTAGACCGGTAATCCAAGAGTTGTGAGATCGATTCCCACTCGTGCTTGAGACTGATTTATTTTTTCTTGCAACTACACAGAAATGTGAATGCAAAAAAAAGACTTCGTTTTTATCTGTGACCAAAAGCGTTTAGATATTTCTGCCCCCGTTAGTTGAAAAGACGTATCTAACATTTTTTGCCAAATTGAGTTACATACTTTGCCGGAATCAGGAAAAAAAGGCGCTCCTTCCAATATTTTTTATATTTTTCTATCTTGTTCCATTGCAGTTTTAGCGCAACGAAAAAAGGCGCTTCTGCACACTTTTTTGCACTTGATTGAAGATGAAAAGACGAATTTGCCTTAAGCTTAATTGAAAAGTCACATTTACGTATAAATGCCCTTTTGGTTTGATATTTTTGTGTAAGTTCGGAAATTTGAAAGACGCTTAAGTGATCCAATTTATAAGAAGAAATTAAAAAGGCGCATATACCCATTTGCGCCTTACACAGTAATTGGAAACAGCATAAAAACTAAGGAAAAAAATCAACATCTGCCACTTCCGCCTTTTCTACTTCGTAAAGTAAGTTTTTCCCGGGTGCATTTGTCATATGCGTCTATATTTTGTTGAAGTTCTAAGTTTAAGGAATTAATAATTATCTCACAAGTACATACTTGATTCTTAAGTGGAACTCATATCAAGAATAAATGACATTTATTTTGGATTTTTTTATGTTACTGTTAGCGGATATAGCCAAATGCGCCTATTCTTTTTAGGAATACAATACCCGAATAAACTTGATACTTAGTAAAAAAGTAATATATTAGGCGTTCGAGGTTGAAAGGGCGCACCTGGCTATTTGCGTCTATTCAATTAAGGACCTAGTATTTTTTCCAACTTTATTTACTAGAATGAAAGGGTTTTTTAATTATTTCTAATTAAATAATTAAAAAAACATTACATTTTATAAATGGAAATCAAAGACAAATATCGTTGCTAATATTCAAAATTTTCAACATGTAATTATTTTCCTCTACTTAAGAACAGCAGACGATTTCCCGTTTCATTCATTCAAACATTTTTTTCTCCGTTTTGACTTTTTGTTAGATGCGGCTTTTCAACTATCGGGGGCAGATTTATTGTGAAGTGTTGAGAAATGGAAAGGATCAGTCTAGTTATCACTGATTTATTTATTAGACTCTACTTATAGCTAATTATACTACTTACTACTCTACTCTTGGAGTTACTCTAATAATTAGAACAGCTGCAGGAAGTTATAGATTTTCTGTCTTGTCAATGTTCACAGAATACTGAATATTAATCAAAAGTTTTTAGTCGCTTGGAAACGATAAAGTGTACAGTAATTAAGTCCGTCAATTTATTTGCGTCCTATGAAAACAAGTGATGCTGCTCAATTTTATCATAGTACGCTCTTTTATTGCTAGGGATGATTCTCGAGAGCGAACCCCGTAATGTAGATGTAAGCGAAACTAAGTAGTCACGCCGGCACATCAGACTTACCACAATATGTCAAATTTTCTCAATGGACTTTGAACTTAATGTCATATACAACGTGTAACAAAGAATATAGAAAGGTGTGGTCAAAATGAAAAGATCCAAAGTGTATACGATCTAGATCTTGTATGTAAAGTTACTAAGTCATGATTATTAACTTTAATGTGTTATGCAATTTTTAATTTAATATTTCTATTGTGACGTCACATCACTCACAACACTATGTACTAACATTTATGATCACTGCTGCTTGCTTGTGCGCGCCTACGCGCATCACTTCACAAGTATAAATATTTCATTTACCATTGCATGACAAATTAAAGTTAATAATTATGTCTTTAACTAGCTGACCCGGCGGACTTCGTACCGCTTTGACAGTTTCCATCATTGAGTTAAATATATATCAATGGTTTCCATGACAACAAAACAAACAAATCATTTTGTATTGGAAAATTAAATTGTCGTTTTTAGTATTTTATTTAATATATTTTTTTGAATATAGCCTATGTTATTCAGCGCTAATGTGGCATTCTAATGGTGAAAGAATTTTTTAAATCGGTCCAGTAGTTTTTGAGTTTATTCGTTGCAAACATACATAGGTTTCCTCTTTATAATATTAGTATAGATAACAACACATACAAGTTCTAGATGGGATACACTTTGGATCTTTTCATTTTGACCACACCTTTTTGTTACACGTTGTATATGTTAAGCATATGGTTGAATATTTATTGAAGAAATTTTACTCTTTTAGATAGGTTTATGGTCTGTACTACACTTATCTTAGCGGGCCTGCTTAGGTTTCCCTCTCGCAGTAGCACTTCGACCCATCGGGATCTTTTGTGCAAGAAGAGTGAAAGGATGGGGTCCTTTCACTCTTCTTCTGTAAAGATGGATGCCATAAGTTTGGCAACGTCTCGGAGAGCGAAGAGCCTGAGGTAAAACATTTAGCGCGCCCGCCCACGTCCGATTATTTTGTCGGTGAAAATGTCACAAAATCGGTTATATAAGGTTACTTTTTATCAACTGCAAATATTTTGACAAAACATCTAATTATATCAGAGAAATAAGGCCCTAGCATTAAAAAAAATTTAGGCTAGTTATTTTTTTTACTTTTCCTGACACAAAATTTGTAATATTTGTAAGAGCGGCCTCTCTGTCGGCTCTTTTGAATGAAACTAGGTGCACGTGTAAGCGGTGAAGGTATTGCGGCCTCTGTTTCGGCTCCTTTGAATTGAAACTACCGAAAGTGCTTTATTTTTCTTTTTAATCGAAATGTCCTTTGGCGTTTTTCTTGAAAACAAGCGTATAAAAATTTAAGGTTTTTTCATAAAAATAGTTTATATTTGTCGTTGAATTTATCCCCAAAATATTTGCAGTTGATAAAATGTGACCTTATATATAACCTCGGCGAAAAAATCGATTTGATTGTCGGCCCTACAAAAATCGGTAGTGGGCGGGCGCGCTTACTCTAAAGCACTAGCTTGGCTGGAAAAATAAGGAAATTTGTAATAGGCCTATTTAATCGACGTGAGTGACCAATTTATAAGTTTTGCTCTTTATGCTTAATAGTAATTGGTACTACGATTATTAACAATATTTATATTAATTTACAAAATGATATCGCACAAATCAAAATAGACAATAGGGAGATAACTCGAAAAAGAGATTTAATAATATTTAGCCATTATAAATTTATATGATTGCTCAATTTCATAGCAATAATAGGTTAATGTTTTTAAATGCCATATTTATATGTAGTTTGTGTAATAATATTTGCGTATATCAATATATTGAACTATTTAAACTATCCTTTATAACGCGCTGTTATTGAAATCTTACAATTTTGACGAGTCCACGAGTCCAGTCATATATCAAATAGTACGAGTAATGAAGTTTGAGATTTCAATAATTGCTGTTTTCTTTCTATAATCTATAAATAATATAATAAATAAATAAGGTGTATAATCTTTATACATTATGTATTCTATATTCGTTTGTAAATAATAGTGTTCAGATTAAATTACTAGACAAATATTAAAAAGAGTACAGATATACTGAAAAAATATACACAAGTTTCCTGTTAGCGTTCTGTGGCTTTTCAATATCAAAATGAAAATGAGCTTTACATAAGTTTTTAGCCCGCTACTAATATTATCTTTTGTATCGGTAACTGGGAAAAAAAGTACAATAAAATGTGTGTCAAGTACCGACGGATTATATGATATGACTTTTATATTATTATTATTATAATCATGGTGTTGATGAAATCGAAATATAATTTAAATGGTAACAAAAAGAATGTGCCAAAATTTGACTGTGAAAAATATTCCTAAATTGATCTCATTATTAGAAATTTTCGACTGAATTTAAAATTAAATAGATATTTAGACAATTTATAAATTGAATATTAGTTGTGTTTAAGGTTATTTGATATAAAATTTTTACTAGTTCAAATAACATCATGGTGTATTTTAGTATAACATAAAATGTGTTAATTTGGGTAGCTAGTCTAGTTTAGATTTAATTTTATTTGTATTGTGTAATTAATTACATGTTGTGATAACATTGTTGTACATAGGGGATCCAATATAGTGTTTTTTTTTTAACTGGGACTTTGTTTTTGACAAAACTGTCAAATTTCTTCAATACATTTTCAATCATATAACTTAATCATAAGGTTCAAAGTCTATAGAGAAAAAAATTTACTATGCCTAATTTATATTCTCAAAAAGGACTTGATGGTGCTTAGACAGTTTCTCTGTATCTCTTATGATTTCGGATTTCCCATACTATCCCAGTAAAAAAACACTGAATACTATTTCTAACCCATGGGCTGCTTGCACAAACATAGATTAAGTTTTTCACGGTATAAGCTACGACTGTGATGTGTCAGTTCGTATTATAAAATATCAAAGTAACTACCGCTGAGACGTGAATCAACGTCAATTATTACTTAGTACATTAACAACATAGAAAAACAAAACTTATTGTCAATTGTCTAAAGTATGTTCTTGGCTAACACTGCCAAACATTTTTATTCAATATTTTAAAGTAACTTTACTTAACTGTGAAGACCTTTTTAGTATGGTTCGATCTATTTGATGCTGACGAAAACTAAATCTTTTATTTCGAATTAATATCATAACAAAAGTGTTAGGATATATATTAATGTTAATAGGCGTATCTGAATGCGATTGTAAGTGACTCTGCCCATGCATGAACATACATATATTATTCATATATTTTTCTCTTTAATTGTACAACATGATTGATGACACTTTTCATTCCTATTCTTCATACAGGTTTACTTTTTTATTACCATCCAAACCTTCTGAGATGACTCCCGTGATACAAACGAACTATTGGACCAACTTCCTAACTCGAAAATAAAATTCTACTGTATACCATACCATTTTGGTCGAATGAATATTGACGTTTTGTATGAAACAGCTGAATTTTATTTTCGAGTTAGGGAGTTGGTCCAATAGTAAGAGTTGTTCGTTTGTATCACGGGAGTCATCTCAGAAGGTTTGGACGGTGTTAAAAAAGTCATCCTGTATGTATAACATGATGTTTTATGTACACACGCCTGCAAATTTCCTCAATAAAATTTGAACTTTATACAAATGGCATACGGTTGAAGATTTATTGAAGAAATTTGACAGTTTTGGATTGGTTGATATGCAAGCGTCTGTACTAAGAACTTCATAGCCTATTGTGATCTAAAAAATATGTCTAATTTTCAATTGGGTGATAAGTTGTTGGCCAATAGATAAAGTTTTAGGAACAGTCGAAACGATTTTTTCATTAGAAATTGTATGGATACGGAAACTATGACGTCACTGTTTTGTTCCGCCAATTGAGTGTCCATTTATAACTTATTAAGTTACAGAAATTCATGTTTAGGTCACATAAAAAATTGGTTAATATTGGGTTCTTACCTATGAAATTGAAGTTTTTTTTCTCACTTATTAATAGGTGTATCACTTCTAAAACTCAATCCCGGTTGTTAATATTATTATAAACCTTTAATTAGGACTTTATCGCCTATTTTTTTTAAATTGACTTCTTTTTTGTTTGCGGAATTGACTTTTGTTTCATTGTATCTTTGAAGGGACTTGATTTTTTTTCTTTTTAATGTCTGCTATATTTAGCTAGTGAAACAAACACACTACCCTTCATTTTTTATAGTGTTAACATATGTAAGTAGATGCTAAAAAAAATTAAAAAAAACGTTAGTATGAAAAATATAATTTTATAAAAAATCTTCTTACAAAACGTCAATTTCATAGGTAAGGACCTAATATTTTAAGGAACTGTTAGGTGATTTCATTTATACGTTTAATGTTCTGGTATTAATTATTGTCGCTTTTATCGCTATGCCTGCCATATTCAGGTGAGGCAGTGAAGTATCCTTAATCAGTGGCTTTAAAATAAAACAACTTATTTTTAAAGTAAGTATGTGTTTGATGAACCTGTACCTACATTATTTATTTTAAACTCTATCGGCTTGGTAATAAAAATACTTTTCCTACAGTGTCAATGTGTCGATGATTGCAACTAATGCTCGGTCCTTGATTTTATTATTTTAAAGGGAAAATGGAATTCTAATTGCAAATAGTTAATTGTATCCCCCTTTGATTTTCTTAAGAGATTTATATAAAATCAAGTTTCAATTTCTATGATTTTTTTGATGTAATGTTCAATAAATACTATTGTCACGTTTTTTCACGATTGTTTCAATTCAGACCTGTTGTGTTATGTGAGTTATTTTCCTTTTTGAATGAAACTTTTTTGCAAGATATTACTCTATGATATTTAATGTACTGTTTTCTAAAGTTAACGCGAAGTCTACATATTGAAATGAAACACTTTTAATACTCGCGTTTGCTTAACATAATATTTCTCAGGGGCCGCGATAGCCTCTACGTGACCACAGACCCTGCAAAGGGTTTGAAACGTCAGGATAAAATAATATGTAAAAAACGCGTAACAAGAAATATTTTTTTCAATATATAATCGCGAGTGGATCACGAAATAAAGTGTTATCATTTCAGTATTGAATGTAATTAAAACGCATGAATTGTATTAACTTTTTTGTTAATAATGTCTTAAACATACAATTTGTAGACTTTAAAAAATAATTATATATTAATGTTATTTATGAGTAGAGAAATAATACTTTATAATAAATATAAATACCTAACAGTTATAGATTAAGAAAGCTAACCCCAAAACTCTTCCCTTTAGTTTTCTTAGGTTATGGTTTAATTTCTGTTTTACTCTGTTGGTTTGGTTTGCCCTGTTTCTTTCGCTATTGTTTTTTACTCTATATTTTCTCATTTCTTTCTTTTCCAATACACACTATTGACAAGTAACATACACAGTTCACGGCACATCAAATCTATAGGCTCTAACGCCGTTACAATAAAGACTATTTTGCAATGTCGTCGCGTTTGCCATTACATACGAAAGTGCATAGTTATCATTCGTTGATATTCGAATAAAATTATTTTATAAATTGATAAGGTTCATTTTTGCTTGCAACAACACACTGTCAGTCCTAACTTTAACCTTAGCGATATTTTTATTCATCATTACTGATAGGCCTGTATTTTTGACCGAGTGTCTTTTCTTGATTACGACGGCTGCGGTGGTGTTGGTTATACATAGTAAGTATGTTTAAAGTCGTATTCTTAATCTTGACTTACAAAGTAAGAGTAGATAGTGTTGATAAAAATTTATCGTATCTTTTTTGTGTATAAAAATGTTTAGTGTCCAAATCGTACAAATGCATTTGCATAGATTGGACAGAGCCATGGTAGCATAATTGGAAGTGCACCTGACTCCGTATATGTCAAAGAGTGCGGGTTCAAACCCTGCTTGTGGTGTTTTTTAACACTTCCAAACATTCTAGTTTTAATATTGAAGGGTGTGGAGGTGGAGGTGAAGGGCTAGGATTGTTTGACAGGGACAAGAGTTATATATAAATTATCTCATATCTAGAAATCCCAAAAACAGTAGTAAGTAGAATATCGATACTTTTTAGGAAGCAGCCAAACCAGTTATGACGCTTCTAATGCCAATATTTTATGCATGTTAGATTTGCGGATACTGTTGCAGGTGTATATGTTTTTTACATTCGTTCAAGAACCTTTGTTTTGTCATATTACTGTTGTCTAATTAACGATATTTAATTTAATGTTGCAAGCTAAAATATACTTTATCTCTTTACGCCATACAACTGATTGTCAATCGTAAGGTAGCGGCCGAAATAATCGGGAGACCGTACGCATGCGCACATTCAAATTCATGAGACGGGTTGATCGGTAAAAAAGGCCGTAAATTTCCATTTCTATTTCTGATATTAAGCGTAGCTGGCGTCCCGCGGGCACCGTACACACTTCTGTTATTCAATATACAACCTTCCATCTATCACATAAGAAACCTTTTTTGACTGCGACCACGCAATGATGCTAGTCTGCTAAAGTGCTGGCAAATCAACAGAGCATAACAGGGCGGAGCGTCACGACCTGGATGGTATTTCAGCGGACGCCTTCACTCACCACGACTATACTGCTATGGAGAAGGTGCTGAAGGGTCTCAGCGAGGAGTACCCGGACATCACCAGACTCACCAGCATCGGGAAGTCGGTGCAAGGGCGGGAGCTGTATGTCCTAGAGGTGACTAAGGAGCCGGGGAAACATTTGCCGGGTAAGTTGTATAATGTTCTTTCATCAGCCTTTAAACGTATCAGGGCTGGGACTATTTTACATGTGGAAAGTTCTGAGCTTTCCATGGCGCTGAGGAGATAGGGCATAGTAACCCATCGTGATGGCCAATGGGTCAATGGAAGGTGAGCACGATGACTACCTGAACCTACGGCTTACCTGCCTTTCAAAGCACGGTCGGCCACTACAAGTAGAATTCTGATATATAGAATTTGTATGTACGTAACGCTTATAACTTCTTTAATTTGCGCCATAGTACATTAATAAAGTTTTCATAATTACTCTTACCTAAACAACAATTCATCATCATCATCATCAGCTCATTTTATGTCCCCACTGCTGGGGCACGAGCTTTCCCTATGGATAGATAGGGAGAACGGGCCATAAACCACCACGCGGGCCCAGTGCGGATTGGTGGTTGTTAACGACTGCATGCTAATGCAGCCGGGACCAACGGTTTTACGTGCCTTCCGAAGCACGGAGGAGCTCGAAATGATAAATTTTTGGTCACCCATCCGATGACCGGCCTTTACGAAAGTTGCTTAACCTCAGCACTCGCAGACCGGCGTGTTAACCACTGCACCATCGAGCTCCTAAACAACAATTATAGTTCTTGAAAACTAATAAATATAAATAACTTCATGGGTGCAGCTGATTTCCAGTAGCTTTTTTGGTCAATCATATTACTAAAATTCCCACCAGGGTTAACATATTTTAGTCTTGTCATTAAATAATAGATATCCCAATTCAAAACTAGTAAGTCTTCAATCGCCGTGGTGGTCACCGGTGGGTGACCGACAAACAATAAATTTTCTATTGTTACTGGTTTTGAGGCAGTCAACGTGTTCAACAAAAAAGTTACATAAACAATTGTAAAAATAAAAGCCAAAAAAATATGTTGCAACAGGAAAACCGGAGTTCAAGTACGTAGCCAACATGCATGGCAACGAAGTAGTGGGCAGGGAACTGCTCCTGCTGCTGGCCAAGTACCTCTGCCAGAAGTACGGAGAGGGAGACCAGAGGATACAGAGGATGCTCAACACCACCAGGATCCACCTCTTGCCCAGCATGAACCCTGACGGGTACGAGCGGGCCAAAGTCGGTGAGTTGAGGTCCATATATAATAATATAGGAATAAGAGCGTTTATTTATTGCCACACAAAGAAAAACAATAGGTAGACACATAGAAGAAAAACTGACCGTATAATGGCCACTCAGCATATATCGAAGTACCATATTGGCTCAATGACACTGGTCTTCTGTTGACACCACGGTCGTTGCATATCGTCGATGCGTTTACAAAAATTGCTGTGTTTTATACCTTTATTTTTAGCCTATCGCACCAGTATCACACGGGGCTCCAAATCCACGGGATTGAATAACTAGCTGGCTAGCCTGATGTTATGGCCGACCCACTATAAATCTAAGGCACCCGTTTACCGAAGGCGGATCTTAAGAAGATCGGGATCTCGGAGGAGGCGTTCACGACCCGCCAATGTGTTTTAGACCTATTTTATTATACAACTAGCTGACCCGGCGGACTTCGTACCGCATTTTTTTTTAATATAGCCTATGTTACTCAGCGCTAATGTAGCATTCTAATAGTGAAAGATTTTTTTAAATCGGTCCAGTAGTTTTTGAGTTTATTCGTTGAAAACATATACAAAAATACCAAGTTTTTCTCTTTATAATATTAGTATAGATGATAAAAACACAACAAAATGAATACATGGCGGTTTATCATTCTATGCATTCTAAACCCAAATATTGGAAAAAAGAAACACATGTCATAGCGATCTTTGTAGGTGCAACGACGATATATTACTTATTGTATTGTAACATCTGTGCTAGACAACTGATTGTTAGAAGACAAGATTTTCTCTCATAGATGTCATCGTACATCGTCTGACGTTTTACGTGTTCGACCTGACCAGCCCCCCAACCGCGTAACACTCTCGCTTTCGATCGCTTTGAAAGCGAGATCCTCGCCTCGCTTTCTAATATAATATCGAAATATAATATCGAATTATATCGAAAGATATAGCCTATAGCTTTCGATATTGCTTTCATATTGCTTTCGAAATAACAAGATGACGCCTCCTCCTCGCCTCGCCTTCAAAGCGATCGAAAGCGAGAGAGTTAGGCGGTCGACCCCCTGGCCCTCCAGACCTCCCCACCCACTCACATATCTAATATCTTATATATGTTTTCCAACTACTCGAACTTCTTGAGTTGTATAACAGTAACTTGCGCGTTAAACCGCAGGCGACTTCAGCAGCATGCGCGGAAGAGCTAACGCGCACCACGTCGACCTCAACAGGAACTTCCCGGACCAATTCGGCCCCACTAAGGTAATAATCAGATAAGATAAATATGGGTAGTATACTTATAAACAGAGTATAAGCTTCGAATTCCGTGTTTTGTCTCTTTTACACTAACTTAAAATGAAGTCTACAAACCTGGGCAAATGCATCAAAAATTGTGTAACACACCTTGCCCGACCTGGGAATTGAACCCAGGACCGTCAGGTATCAGACTGAGCTCTTTCCCACTCGGCCACCGAGGCGTTATAGTGTGTTTATAAACTGTGTATAAGTTTGGAATAGTTATTGAGTGATTTGTCTCTCTTTATACGATTCAAAATTATATTTGAGTGACATAAACACAACAATGAGGAGCTCGATGGCGCAGTGGTTAACACGCCCGGTCTGCGAGTGCTGAGGTTAAGCAACTTTCGCATAGGCTGGTCATCGGATGGGTGACCAAAAATAAATCATCTCGAGCTCCTCCGTGCTTCGTAAGGCACGTAAAGCCGTTGGTCCCGGCTGCATTAGCAGTCGTTAACAACCACCAACCCGCACTGGGCCTGCGTGGTTGTTTATGGCCCGTTCTCCCTATCCATCCATAGGGAAGGCTCGTGCCCCAGCAGTGGGGACATAAAACGAGCTGATAATGATGATGAAACAACAATATCTGTATCGTACTTTCTTTGATTTACAACCAATTCCCCAGGACAACCTAACCCCCGAGCCGGAAACGTTGGCAGTGATGAACTGGTCTCAGTCCATCCCGTTCGTGCTGTCAGCCAACCTGCACGGCGGCGCCTTAGTGGCCAACTACCCCTACGACGGCAACCCCAGCATGGACAGCGGCAAGGACTTCCCGACACCAGACAACCCGGTGTTTGTACACCTGGCGCATGTGTACTCTGATGTGAGTGGACTATCTGTTAGCTTATTAACTACTTCTATGGCAGAAACCCTAGCAATGGAGAGCGGCAAGGACTTCCCGACACCAGACAACCCGGTGTTTGTGCACCTGGCGCATGTGTACTCTGATGTAAGTGGACTATGATTTAGCGTATCAACTAACTCTATGGCAGAAACCCTAGCAATGGAGAGCGGCAAGGACTTCCCGACACCAGACAACCCGGTGTTTGTGCACCTGGCCCATGTGTACTCTGATGTGAGTGGACTATCTTGTAGCTTATCAACTAGCTTTATGGCAGTAACCCTAGCAATGGAGAGCGGCAAGGACTTCTCGACAACAGATAACCCGGTGTTTGTACTCCTGGCGCATGTGTACTCTGATGTAAGTAGACTATATTATTATGTTAGCTTATCAACGGGTTGTATTTAATTGATCACCAAATTAACCTAACCTTACCCACAAAAATACTAAGTTAGCACCTAAAAATACAAAGTTAGCACCTAAACTACTATTTAGATGCTAACTTAGCATTTTAGGTGCTAGCCTACTATTTTTTTGTGGATCAATTTATTATTTCTCCTTATCAACTACCTTTATGGGTGCGTGGGCGGTATAAAGACGCGACGCGCTGACGTGACCTTGGACAATGGATCAGCTGGACCTAAGGTTGTCACTTTGCAATATAGCTTTGTAATAAACAACCTCTCAACATCTCAGCCATGTGTTGCTTTTTGGGGATGTTCGTAATTTTCCGGGGTATTAGACAAGGTACACTATCTGCCATATTCAGGATTATATACGTATTACCACTGTGTATATATTATATAAATTAAATGTCCTCTGTTGATTTTTAAAGAAGATTCTTCCTATTATCATTTGTGTTATTAGCAGTGATCGGAATAGGTAGAGCTATTTTGGTTCATTGACCGTAAACGTTGATGTTAATATGGACATTCCGCAAGATTCTAACTGATTTTTTTTTAAACATGATAAAAGAAGGCTTGTCTTACGTATTGGCAGTGGGCGCCACGACGTTATCAAACTTACATTAGCGACGCGACGCCAATTTCCATTGCGCACACGCGCGATGTTGCCGCACGATTTTGCCGCGCAACACGGCTTTTGGAATCAAAAGAATATATTATATATATATATATATATATAGTGTGCTCCGCCGCTAAAAGAACGCACCTGTTATGTCTCTTTCTACAGCATTCAAATTTTTTATCGACAATATTTCGGGAATGTCCATATTAATACAACGTATCGCAAATACAAAAAATGGCTCTACTTATTTCGATCACTGGTTATTAGATTAGCACTCCTAATTTATCTATACTTTCGCAGGCTCACCACAAAATGCATTTGGGCCAGCCCTGCAAGAACTTGCCGAACGAAGAGTTCCCCGGCGGCATCATCAACGGAGCGCATTGGCAAGTGCACTTGTTACAAAAATAGTTTGAAATCCCTAGAGAATAATCCTTCTACAATTTGTCAAAAGTTTCTTAGCTGGCAGTTTTTTTATTGTTGACGTATTTAATCAATCAATTTAGTACATCATATCATCATCATCATCATCATCTCAGCCAAATGACGTCCACGCAAACTTTTAGAAACAAATATCCACATTGCCAAAGTATGAATAAACTCTAGCTAAACCAATCTATGTTAAAGTGTCACTGTCAAGTTTAATTTGGACTTAACTATACTTGTGTGTTGTATTAAGATTAGCCCTTTCGATTTACCAATTGTCTAGGTACGTGCTAGCCGGCGGCATGCAGGACTGGAACTACCTGCACACCAACGACATGGAGATTACCTTAGAGCTGGGCTGCTACAAGTTCCCACCCGCCTCAGACCTGCCCACCTACTGGGAGGATAACAGGGAGGCGCTGCTGGCGTTTATAGAAGAGGTGAGGGTAGAACCACGATGGACTGATAGGAAGAACCGCTAGCCATTAGCTTACAAGGAGAATCAGGCCCTCTGGGTGTTAGACCGATACCGGTTTTCTTTAGAGAAAGTTAGCTGATTGCCTCAGACGGCATTTTTAGCGACATTAGACTTTTGGAGGCGGCGAGAAACTTAAAGGGTTCCTCAAGCTGTGTGAAACGAAACACCGTCACAGGGTTTCTAGAGGGAATGGCATCACACACTAGTGCGTGTCACCGTTCCCTACTAGATTCTCCGAGGAGAGGAGGAGGAAATCAAGCTGAATGTTGGGATTGTCGGGATGCTACAAGTTCCATACTTGAAAGTTTCTTTAAAATTGGCTTATTTGTTTGAAAAGCTTGAATTTTTAAGGTTTATATGGGATACCGACATGTGTAACGGCTTATTAATAAATCCCTTTAAAAATATTTGGTCAGAGTGTCGAACGTGGTTCTTAATTTTTTTTCATAGCTGCGGTTTGCATATTTAGCTATGCAAACGCTTAAAAGAGTCTCTTATTTCTTTGTTTTTCTATCCCCCTTAGGTCCACCTAGGCGTTCACGGCTTCGTCCACAGCCACATCGGGCACGGCCTCCTCAACGCCACCATCAGCGTGGCGGGCGTCCCGCACGGCACCCGCACCGCCGCCGCCGGCGACTACTGGCGGCTGCTGCGGCCGGGGAAATACAACATCACGGCCGGCAGATATGGGTGAGCAATACTTAGACGATAGGCTTCTACTGCGACCAGGAACCTACAATATCACGGCCAGCAGATACGGGTGAGGTCTACCTAGTTAGACGATATGCTTCTACTGCGACCAGGAATCTACAATATCACGGCCAGCAGATACGGGTGAGGTCTACCTAGTTAGACGATATGCTTCTACTGCGACCAGGAACCTACAATATTACGGCCAGCAAATTGCGGAGAGGTCCACCTAGGCGCTAGGCTTCTACTGCGACCAGGAACCCACAACATCAAGGCTGGCAGATACGGGTGAGGTCTACCTGGGCGCTAGGCTTCTATTGCGACCAGGAACCTACACTATCACGGCCAGCAGATACGGGTGAGGTCTACCTACGCGCTAGGCTTCTACTGCGATCAGGAACCTACACCATCACGGCTGGCAGATACGGGTGAGGTGGTCTACCTACGTGCTAGGCTTCTACTGCGACCAGGAATCTACAACATCACGGCTGGCAGATACGGGTGAGGTCTACCTGGGCGCTAGGCTTCTACTGCGACCAGGAACCCACAACATCAAGGCTGGCAGATACGGGTGAGGTCTACCTAGGCGCTAGGCTTCTACTGCGACCAGGAACCTATAATATCACGGCCAGCAGATACGGGTGAGGTCTACCTACGCGCTAGGCTTCTATTGCGACCAGGAACCTACAACATCAAGGCTGGCAGATACGGGTGAGGTCTACCTAGGCGCTAGGCTTCTACTACGACCAGGAACCTACAACATCACGGCTGGCTGATACGGGTGAGGTCCACCTAGGCGCTAGGCTTCTACTACGACCAGGAACCTACAACATCGAGGCTGGCAGATACGGGTGAGGTCTACCTTGACGATAAGCTTCTTCCACAGCCACATCGGAAAAGGGTCCCCAAAGCCGCAGGCAACTACTGGCGGCTGCTGCGGCCCGGGACCTACAACATCACGGCCTGCAGATATGGATGAGCACTAACAAAGAGTTAGGCTTCTACTGCGACCAGGGAAACGATTTTTAAATCTCACCGATGATCTTGATATAATAAGTGACATTAAATATTATATAGTTCGAGAATTTTAAGAAGTAATCAATTTAAATATGCATCATCTGAATTAACTATTTTCTGGTTAATATACTTACTTATTCTTATTCTTTCCAGCTGATCTTAATCGCGATTAACAAACAGACGAGATGAAGACGAAGAAGCGCTTTCTAGATGTGAAATTAAAAATGTATTTTTCTTTTTCATGACAGATATGAGAGCGTAACTGAAGAGGTGACCGTACCGGAGAATGGCTCTGTGAGCATCAACTTCACGCTAATGGCCGACGATCCACAGCACTGGTCCTCCGCTTACGATTTCCGGTAAGTTCGACCGTATGATAATCGCAATAAGGACTTGATTTCTAACTACACTGTCCGTTTTAATTTTAATTCAACTGCAATTTGTCCCTGAGTTTATGTTTGATGTTAAAAATCTTCATCGTATTGTCTTGCTACACGAATATATATATACTTTATATTATTTTAAACATATTACTATAATTATGCTGTATAAATGTTATGATGCTATATTCTATATATGCTATTGTATATAAATATATCTTTATAATGTCTTTATTTGTGCTTTTAATTACTTACTTATTATTTGTGTTATTATTATTTTTTTGTGTTACCTATTATTTGTGTGTGATAATTGTTTTGGCAACTGAGTATTATTTATATTTATATTATATAAAGTGTTTCTGTATTCTTGTAAAAAGTTACAAAATAAAAACGCAATTTGTACTAGTATTTATAGTTTAGAACTTTTATCAACTATATATTTAAATAACTATTATATGTATGCTACATTAAACAATGCACATTTAGTGTTGTGTACTCTCTTACACTAACAGTGGGTCTTACTAATGTATGCATTCCTCTAGTAACGAAGATTCTAGTGAAGATGGCGAAATGGACTACGTATACTATTGAGGTGAATAAATAAGAATCGATTCTAGTTTGTTGGAATGGTGTTAGAAACCTGCCAGTACTGTTATTGTCACGTATTCGTACATATATTTAGTGTCATGGTTGAATATACAATGAATTGAAAACTTTGTTAGGCTTTTGTAAGGTAGCTTTTTGTATGTTGTTAGTTTGTTGCTCGTTTAAATTTTATATTTATAGCTTATAATATTTTTATCATTAATATTTCAGCTAAAGACATAACTATAATTTATAGATTTTAGCTTAGAATTAGCATTTTTCATAATAGTCTTTGTACTTACTTAGAACATTAAACAGTTTGTTTTTTCTTATTCCTGCTTTCATCATGGTCAATCAAAGGTCATAGATTTGTGAGGTAAGATAATGCTGATTATTATGTGTTTGTCGATTATAGAATAATGTATTATGACCATACCATAGATTGATATAGGTAGAATTTTTCTCCTATCTTTGCATTGTTAGCATAGCATGGATACTCCTACGCAAACTTAATTATTTCCGAAATCTAGATAATTCAAGTTAATATTTAAAGAAAAAATCTGTTATAACAGTCACATAAATCATATCTCAATAGTCTGACGTGCAAAAGAATTAAAAGTTTATTTTCTCCTTTAATTTTATCAGGTTATCCATACTATTGATAACGTTATGACGTAATTCACAGAAAAAACTATCTGTTCCGATCTATGATGAATGACTGAATTTGCTATATACATATTTGAATACTTTGCTATATACAAAATTCAATTGAAAAAGAACATTAGAACACAACAAAAACTAAGTACGACATGTCTTCGCCATGTTTTTATCCTACCCAAATGGTACTATTATTTTATAGTAAATGGAGATGTCCAGTAAGGACTTTTTTAGGCTGATAATGTTGATGATGACGATGATGATAAAACAATAACTTGACGACCTCCATCGCCGAGTGGCTTGCACGCCGGACTTAGGGCGGCGCTAACTCTGAGGTCCCGGATTCGATTCCCGGTCGGTTAAATGTCGAAAACGAATATGGGTCGAATCTGGGTGATTGTGGCACCGTCGTTTATTTTGATTTCCATAATACGAGTGCTTTAGCTACTTACTTGGGATCAGAATAACGTGTGTGATGTTGTCTAATATACATATTTAATTATTTAATTTAATTAAATGATAATAATTGCGGTTGCAGAGTGCTGGATAACATAATGTTCACGCGGTACCACACGCGTGCGCAGCTGTACGAAGCGTTCTCGGAGCTGGAGAACAAGTATCCGGACATCGCGGAGTTCAGGGCGGGCGACTCGCTCACCACCTCCGTCTTCCACCAGCTCAAGATGACCGACCAGGTAACGTGCCACTTTACCGCTGAAGGGTCTTTATTAATTTGCTAGTTGGCATCAGCTGTTAGGTTGTTTGAAAAGGGCCACATTAAACGGAGCTAACAAATAAACCTTGGCAGTTCACCAATCGAGTGTTAACTGCCAGATCGGAACAGACACATGTACGTTAAGATTATTTTTGGATTCATCAGCGGATTGTTTCAGTCGTAGTAACGATTTTTATCTCGCTTGATGTTAAGTGATGATAGGGCCCCAATTCAAAGCGCACTGCACTCGGTATCCTCAACAACTGAGTGGCTGACGATATCTCTTAACTGTCGGAACACAACAATAGTATTAATGCCGTCGTATGCCGTGAATACAGACTCGCTACAGTGAATACAGAGATCAGCGCTCGCGCATATCAAAGGTTATGTGTGTAAAACCACAAAATAAGAAGACTACAGAAGGTATGCTTTCATACAATCGCGTTCGAGCAACGCACAAGACAACCTCTCACGGACGCGGGATTTCAAAGCAGCTGCGCTTGAGATTCGTGTCCGTACAAGGGGTCAAACCCCCGTATTTATAAACGAGTAAAAGCTCATACTGAAGCAAAGTAATTGCTTATGTAAAATTTTATATTCTTCAGTAAACCGATGAAGTTAGAAACGCCAAAGTTAGAATTCTTAGCCAAGCAATAGTCGCCAATATCTTTACTCAAACAATCTAGTTAGATTTCTCAAAGAATTCATAGTGACAAGCTTCTGACAAGCTAGAATTGAGGTTATATTCCGTGTGACAGTTTGTGCTACGTCTACAATAAGATAAAGTTGATGAATTTGATAATAACAATAATACTTTTATTTAATTGAATAAGAAAACGTCTATTCTAATATAAACGTTACTTGTATATAAAATTAAATTAGATCTTAGTGACATTTCTAAGAACAAAGTAATTGCTAAGTAATGGCTTGTTTATAAATGCGGGTGTGTGTGTGCGTTGCTTGACCGCCGCGGTATGTATTAAGCTTGCCTTCTAGGTCTCCTTATTTTATGGTAAAACACACCATAATAGACTTTTTTGTTACACAGATTGGCTCCCCCGAAGAGACGAAGTTCCACATCGCCCTCATGAGTAGCTTTTACGGCTCCCAACCTTTAGGGCAAGAGATGCTTCTCAATTACGCGCGCCACATCGCGACCGCCTACACGATAGGCGAACCTATCCACAAGCAACTGCTCCAGACCACCGTCCTACACTTCATACCGAACCTCGACCCCTTACACGAGAAAATCATTAACCAATTCGAGAACAGCGATAAATGCGACGTTGAATCGTTGGAAGAAGAGTTTGGAGACAGCTTATACAACTTTATAACGAAGAAGAATATGAACCCCCTTTCAAACTATACGAGGGAGAAATCCTTTATCCATTTACTGGAGAGCGAGAAGTACGATTTGGTACTGGAGTTGGCGTCCGGCTCAGAGGATGTAGTTTACCCGGAGTTATCGAAGACTGTATACGAGAAGTTCGCTATGAGGTACCAAGATAACAGGACGCCCAGCGAGAAATACAGTTGTACGAACGCTAACGGTAACGTGGTACACGGGAACTTGATAGATGTGCTGTGTGAGAGGTATAATACGCCGGTGATATCTGTGGGCTTGAGTTGCTGCAAGATGCCTTTGGAGAAGGAGATAGCGGAGGTGTGGAGACACAATTTGAGAGGGATCATGCAGTTTGTGGAGTTGGCTCGGACTGGTGAGTTTTGATTATGATAACACTGTATTTAAATTAAACTGTCTATACTTGCGTTTACTCTAAGTGACAACGGACCCAAGGGGTTGGACACAAAAAAGATTTAAATGTGCTCTTAAGTGGCTTACGTACCTAATTTGTTAGAGAAGGTAAGCTCGACTAGCTCGACTTTTTTCTGATATTTTAAAATTATGAGATCTGATGTTTTGATTTTTACCTGTTTGTTTCATTCTATATTTACTTTTATTATCAAAGAACAATGCCAAAAGGTTTATCTAAAACTAAATATTAACAAAAAATGTCAACTAAACGTTAGACATTTATAAATTTAGCATAAAAAGTATGTTACTAGTAAAAAAACTTTTTATTCGTTTCACTGCCTTTCTCATGACTACCTTAACCTCCACTTTTTATTTTAACTCATCCGTATTATGTTTTCTGTGAACATTTGTGATGCAAGTACGTAAAATCGTTCTACCTACTCCGATCACTGGTTATTAGGTATCGAGACTCAGTTATATTTTTGTAATTATTTAAAAATAATAAGTGTAAAAAATTTACCCCGATAAAAATTTTGTTAAATTACAAAACTTACATGGCAATACTTTTGTCGGCACTCGGTAGGTAGAACCTTTGGCACCGCCGCCGCCGCTATTGATGTAAAGTCACATTTATAAAATTAGCTAGATTTTGGGGTAATTTGAACAATTTCGGTACAAAAAACTTACGTTTTAAAATACGATAACTCTTTTATTTTCATGGATATTATTTTTTATTTTTTTGTTATTGTTACTTGTATACCTATGTATGTACGCCTTTGTGATCAGACAGTTTTTTTACATATTGTATAATTTCACAAAAAAACTCTGCCAAGTATAATGTTAATCTCGTACTATTATTATTGATCGAAGGAGTAATCAAACAGCGTTTTCGTCAACACGTTTCAAAACCGATTGCAGCACATGATTAAACTTTGTTCCCCAGGCGTGGTAGGGTACATAAGGAACGAGTTTGGCGCCCCGATGCGGCAGGCCACCGTGGCGGTGGTGGGTGTGGGGCGCCAGTACCGCGCCTCCGCCAACCAGGCGCGCTACCGGGCGCTGCTGCCGCCCGGCCGGTACCGCGCTATAGTGCGCTGCCACAACTACCAAGACCAGGTATAACTTCTCTCTCATCCCGACTACATAACCCACATGGTGGTGGGGTCAGCGTTCTTTATCTTTTTTCTCCACTTAGCTTTAGAGGTTAGCCTCGACATCCTTGTTTGGTTATCTGGCAGTTCCCTCGTGTCCTTTTGTACTACATTCTTCCATCATTCCAACTTAAATACACTTCACTTATTCGTTTATTCGTTTATCGGAGGAGCTCGATGGCGCAGTGGTTAACGCGCCCGGTCTGCGAGTGCTGAGGTTAAGCAACTTTCGCAAAGGCCGGTCATCGGATGGGTGACCAAAAATTTATCATCTCGAGCTCCTCCGTGCTTCGGAAGGCACGTAAAGCCGTTGGTCCTGGCTGCATTAACAGTCGTTAACAACCACCAATCCACACTGGGCCCGCGTGGTGGTTTATGGCCCGTTCTCCCTATCCATCCATAGGGAAGGCTCGTGCCCCAGCAGTGGGGACATAAAATGAGCTAATGATGATGATGATTCGTTTATCCATTCATTCATTCAATCATTCATACACCCATTGCAATCGTTCGATCATTCACTTATTTGTGCATGGCAACACCGGCCTCCTTTAATTTGTTCGTTGTTCCATTCATACATTTGTTTTTTAACATCATTCATTCTTTCATTCATTTACTAATTTATCTTACATTCACTTGTTTTATTCATTCACTAATTTGTTAGTTCATTCATTCTCTTATTCGTTCACTTATTTATCATTCATCGTCGTACGTAACAAAACGGGAGGTGCTCAGGTTGAATGTGAGAATTACTCTACTGACGTTCTCATTTCTGACAGAAACGTTTTAACTTTGGACTTAAAAGGACTATTGTTAAGGGGGTGCAGCGCGGACGCAAAACTGCGAGTTTCAAGTTTCTTTATGATAGCGAGCGAGCGGCGCGTGGCAGTGGTGTGACAAAAGCGCACGACAAGAATACGCACGCACACTAATATCTGTACAGAGTAGGCTGGTGATTTAATTAGAGCAATGTTTACTTTCGTAAAATCATAGGCGTTTGGTAAAAAAATTATAAAAGTCTTAATATTTTCATATTCATATTTTTTTAATTAAAAATAAGACAACAGTGGCCTGCGGAATATCAATACAAACATTTTGATGTCGGATCATTGTTTCATTTTTGCTATATTTACAAAGTTTCTGAAGAAATAAGTTTTTAGATATCATTACTTTTACGTATTATTTATGCAGTTTCTGGGTATTTGTTTCAAATTCCAAGACAACCATGGCCTTGTGAAATGGTCAAGCTAACCTACACTAGTCCTTTTAATGTATAAGACCTATTCAGCGCCTAGCACCAGTGACTTAAAAACACGTAAATGTTCGAAATTCCGCGCGGCACCCCCTTAATGTATTAACAAAATATCATTTAAATTAATAATTGCGAAGTCGTTCATTACTAATTATTATTTCACATACTAATTCACTCATTTGTTGATTTGGCTATCGCCAGGTTAAGTAATCGTCCCTGCCGCCAGGTAAGATCCCCGTTCCCGGAGTACCGAGAAAATCCAACTGATGTATATTAGATATTTCATGTTATAATTATTCTCACTACGTTAAGAGTTTTTACGCTTGTCGTGCTATATGATAATAACGAAACTCTTGGATTTAAACTTTCAAAACTATCATGGTCACTATCATTAGATTATTAACCGGATTCTTAAAATTTTACTTAATTTTTTTTTTTTTGAAGAAAGAAATAAAATGTTTTTGTTTTAACTGTATACTATTATTATACATCTATAATCACAAAACTAAATTTAAACGACCGTTCCCCCAACAGATGCTAACATGGCAAGTGGTGGAAAACGTGGTGAAACAGAAGGACATCATACTGCAGCGCGTGGACGCTGACCACACCAGCCTGGCAGGTGGTCAGTACACCGAGCTACCCGACAACGACCCTAACACCGCCTACATCACTGGTGAGACTTTTTTTTATGTTAAAAGGAAGCAAACGAGCAGGCACCTGATGGATGGCAAAACCACAAAACCAGAAGAATCGCAGATGCGTTGCCGGCCTTGAGGAAGGAATTGGATCTTGAGGAGGGAGTAGGAATTGGGAGGGAGGAGGGGTGAGAGATGGGACTTATTTTAACTAGGCTAAATGCTTTGCGCAAACACCGGGGCTAGCAGCAACCCCGGGTTATATCGGACTCTCATCTCCCTCGTCCAGCTACTCGACGATGACAGGGGAGGTAAACCCATTAAAAACCTAGTAACAACCCTTCTCTGCCACGGGGATGGCTCCGTGAACCCTAGTTCTCATTGTATTACCTATCTAACTATTAATAAAGGGGTAAAGATGAATCTGCATAGCCATCGGTTGCAATAACCGTTGGATAGATGGCACTCTGCCGCTAAAAAGCGGTAAAAAATAAAAAATCAGTGAAAAAAAAAATGCAGTGCTTACGTCAGCCTTCCCGGTAACATAATGGTCAGTGCAGCCGCCCGGATTGCCGAAGACCCAGGTTCGATTCCTGGCTGGATCGGGTAGGCATTTAATTTTTTCACTGTATTTTATAAATATTTAAAGAGGTAAAGTTTGTGACTTTGTTTGTTAGTTTGTAGGAGGGTAATCACTGGAACTTCTGGTCCAATTCAAAAAATATTTTACTGGTAGAATGCTACATTATTTGCGGGTAATAAGTTATATTTTAATTTAATGTAAAAAAAGTTTATTCTTTATAGTTTCAAATACACGCAGACGAAGATAGGTAGTCGTTATTGAACTCCTTGTAAACGGCTGGACCGATTTGGATGAAATTTTCTGTGTATGTTCAAGTGGATTCGAGAATGGTTTAGATTTACAATTGGACCCGGTAGGTGGCGCTGCTATAGGGGTTCATCATGAGATACGGGTGTTCTTAAGCCGACGAATGATGTGTTTGTTTGTTGTCATGGAAACTGTCAACGTTTTATTTGTTTTGTTGTCATGGAAACTGTCAAAGCGGTACGAAGTCCGCCCGGTCAGCTAGTAGTTTATAAAATTATTTGGTTAATACACATAACAAATACAATTAAGTTTTATTTTTGCTAGTACTACATATTTTTTATATATGAAACTTGCCCAATCTCTATAGGACAGTGATTTAAAACTTAATTGATTATAATAATCCCAAGTAAATTTAATTTTTTTTACAACATGCTGTAAACTATAAACTTTCACTTTTCCTCACTAACCAATTGTGATCTCACCAGGCCTAGCCCTCGACTACAACAGCATGCCTCTTAAGAATGTGCAGCTGAAGGTGTTCCCTCTCCTCAAGTCCAAGACGCCGATCGCTACCAACACCAGCGATGAAGCGGGCCGGTTCGTGGTAGCCCTGCCTGTTACGTATATGGGCAAGGAGGTGGCGATGACGGCCGCGGCGAACGGATACGTCACCAGCGAGAGACATGTCGCCGTGAGTATACTTAAGTATAGGATACTCTCCTGAAATCCAAGATGCCGATTGCCAGCAACTCCAGTAATGAAACGGGCCGATTCGTGGCAGCCTTGCTCGTCACTTATCTTATCTTATCTTAGTGGGGCCTGCCGAGGTTTCCCTCTCGCAGCAACACTTCGACCCATCGGGATTTTTTGTGCAACCTCATCCTTTCACTCTTCTTCCTCTGTAAAGATAGATGCCATAAGCTTGGCAACGTCCTTAAGAGTGAAGAGCCTGAAGTCCTCCGGTTTCAGATAGGCCGACCCCAGGAGTCCCATTCTTTTTCTAGCCAGAGAGTGGCAGTCACACAGTAGGTGCTTCATTGACTCCGTTTCCTCCCCACATGCCCTACACAAGCTATTTGTTGATAGATGCATTCTGTGGAGCATTTGTTTTGTGGCATAGTGCCCTGTCAAGGCACTGATGGTTAATCGGGCCTGCCTTCTACTGCCTCCGCATATAAACTTACATCCGTATGTAAGTGACGAGCAAAGCTGCCACGAATCGGCACATGTCGCTGTAAGTCTACTTTATGTACAGGGTGTTTGGTAATACCTATATAATCCCAATTATGGCAGATAGGGTACAGTTCATAGAATCCTGGAAAATTATGAACATAACTGAAAAACACCAGAGGCTGAGATATTAAGGTTTTTTGTTACTAAGTAAAATTGTAAAATGACAACCCTAGGGGAAGCTGATGCGTTGTTCTAGTTGTCAACCTCATGGTCAAACATAGACAGAAGTCGAAACATCGTAGGAATGAACAAAAATATTGTAATACTTAATAAGATATTTGAGTTGTTTTATGGAAAATTAAATCGAAGTAAATATGAATGTGCATGTTTAAACACCTATTACCAAACATCCTGTATAGGATATCCTTCTTCTCAAGGCCAAGATGCTGATTGCTACCAACTTCAGTGACGAAGCCGAATATGCCGTTGATTTTACCAAATTTTTTGTGTTTTTGTTTCTTTTACTAGCATACATGTGCTAGTTGATCATGTTTTTTTGTTATTTTATTGTTTATATATCTACTCGTGTTTATCGAAAAAGCTTTTACTTGCCAAAGTGATAATAATAAAAAACTTAGTATGGCGTCTTTAGCTGGAAAGTATATCTAAGTATCTCAAGGGAATTTAGACGTTATTATTTAATAATTAAGGTTGCATTTACACTTTAATGTTTTAACTATGTTCGCGCAGGTTAACGGCCAGGAGAATCTGACTCCGAACATACTATTTAAGCTTGAGGCGGACGGGTATATCCTGGGCATGCCGCGACTTGTCTTCGTCATGCTAGCAGGTAATATTAATACATATAGTAAGATACGCAGGTCGACTTTTTTATCACCATCCAAACCTTCTGAAATGACTCCCGTGATACAAACGAACATCTTTTACTATTGCACAAACTTCCTAGCTCGAAAAAAAATCAGCTGTTCCATACAAAACATCAATATTCATTCGATCAAAATGTATGGAATTTTATTTTCGAGTTAGGGAGTTGGTCCAATAGTAAGAGTTGTTCGTTTGTATCACGGGAGTCATCTCAAAAGTTTTGGAAGGTGACAAAAAAGTCAACCTGTATAATAAAGTAAAGGATGTGTAATATGTAATATAGTAAAAAAATATGGTGAGATAATTAATGTAAGATTAATATTAAATAATGTATTGTATTATATTGACCGAGATAAATTTTCAGAACCGATAACCGTATCGGCAAACGTAGTGAAGGACGCCTTCAGACTAGGTGGAACAGTGATCATCGCAAGGTGGCTGGCAAAAGCTGGATGAGAGTAACCGCGGATCGTGCTCAGTGGCGCGCATAAGGAGAGGCTTATATCCAGCAACCTCCACGAATCGGTCAACCCGAGCCGAAGTCCTAGCCTTTATAAAAGTCTTTTGGATTGGCTGCTCTCGAACCGATCCAATTCGAACGAGAATCTAGTAGAAGACGGGGGACACGCTTGCGTGATGCCATCTCCTCTAGAAACCCTTTGAGGATGTTTCGATCATACGGCTCGAGGAACCCTTTAAATTTCGCCGCCCACAAAACAACCGGTTACGCTGTAAATGCCATAGGCAGTCAACAGCATTGTTTATAACGGTCCCGGGTCATCCTGGCGGAAGAGCTTATGAGTTTTTAGCGGGTACCCTCTTTCCCTTGAGAGGGTCTGGGGAGAGTTCCACATAACAACATCCGCGACTTCGTGCTTAGTTTTTTTTGAGACATAATAAATTGATCCACATAAAATTAGTAGGCTAGCACCTAAAATGGTAAGTTAGCATCTAAATAGTAGTTTAGGTGCTAACTTAGTATTTTTGTGGGTTACGTTAGGTTACTTTGGTGATCGATTAAATACAACCCGTTTTTTTAGGTGATGTTGCTATTGTTCTATACGGCTTTTACAGCGTCAGAGGACTCGTTTAGAGGCGGCGATAAACTAAAAGAGTTCCTAAAGCCGTGTGATCGAAACACCGTCATAGGGTTTCTTAAGGGAACGGCGTCACCCGAGCGTGTTTCCCATTCTTTACTAGATTTGATGCGTAATGCATTTTTTCCTGTAAAAACAGAGAGTTAATAGAAATCGCCTGCAAAAAAAACAATTTCCTGGCTGGACATTGTTTTTTGCACAGTCCAACGATGGTGACGTTTATGAGTGACGGCGGTGGTGGTGGTGGTTGCAGGCGTGGTGGGGGTGTGCGTGGTGTGGCTGGGCGCGTGGTGCTTCGGGCTGCGGCGCGCGCCGCGCGACTACCAGTTCACGCCGCTGCCCAGCGACGACAAGCGCCCGCTCTGCGAGGACACCAACTACGGTCGGTGGCTAGTTACGCATTACCGATACAACAATGAGGAGCTCGATGGCGCAGTGGTTAACGCGCCCGGTCTGCGAGTGCTGAGGTTAAGCAACTTTCGCAAAGGCCGGTCATCGGATGGGTGACCAAAAATGTGTTCTCTCGAGCTCCTCCACGCTTCGGAAGGCACGTAAAGCTGTTGCTCCCGGCTGCATTAGCAGTCGTTAACAACCACCAATCCGCACTGACCCGCGTGGTGGTTTATGGCCCGTTCTCCCTATCCATCCATAGGGAAGGCTCGTGCCCCAGCAGTGGGGATTTAAAATGAGCTGATGATGATGATGAACACAACAATGTAGTAACTCAACACATACTGTAATTTGAAATTAAACCGTACTGTTATTACGATACGGTACAGTCAGCTTCAAAATAATTTGAGCGTTCAAACCTACCAAAAATATCTGAACGTTTGACAAAAATCATCTTTAGCCCAATACGTGAAAGATGTACTTTCATTCAATGTCATTTGTTCTCAAACAGCAAATAAAAATGAATTTCTACGTCATGAGATAAGGTTGAGTTGTGTCAAATGTTCAGATATTTTTTGAGTGTTTGAACGCTCAGATAATTTTGAAGCTGACTGTACAATCTCAAATATCGGTATATTTGAGTTGCAACACTATTGTGTTGGTAGTGCGAATATTTATTGTATTGAAGGTTAAAGCCAATGGCGAATGTCAAAATACAAAGTTTTAAGGATCGCTAACCCAGATATATGTCCATGTCTATTTATTTATTTATTTTATAAAGACAATAAAACAGTGAAATTAAACACTTTTCAATGTAAATGTTCAAATAATTTTTAACGCAAATTTTGTTGCGAATAAATAAAATATTATGATCGGATGTTAGTGACGGTAGTTGTTGACATTGAATGGGCGCCTTTGGCTTTCAAAGTAAAAAGTGTTGAATAATTTCGGCGGGCTGGTTAGAACCACGATAGCTCAATTGGAAGAGCACCTGACCCGGAATGTCAGAAGGGTGCAGGTTCAAATCCTGCTCGTGGAAATTTTTTCAACATTTGTGTTTTTGTAACTTTTCAATGTACCTATCTAATTCTATATTCGTTACATAACGCAAATCGATTCGTCAGAAGTGTTTAATTTCAATGTGTAATTAGCGTATAAAGTTGAAATACAGACACAATCACAATTTCAAAGAATGTAGACTAGGAGGACACCAAAATAGTCTATAATTTCTTTTTAATTCGACATAGGGGAACGATGGAGCTTGTCCTTTACCTCGCCTGATGGTAAGTGACGATAAGAAAAAACAAGAAAAAAACTTAATCTAAATTATACAAATTATATAATTATAAAAAAAGTAAATCTAAATTATACTTAGTAGATTTTTTATTTTTTTAAGTAAGCTCTACAAAATAGAAATGCTTCTACATTTTCAAATTGTCGTGAAACTACCACTTTTTTTAAATGCATAAGAATACAGAAACAATCTATACAGAAGAGCCTGGCAATAAAGTCAAAAGTTGCTCCTTTGAAACAGAGAAATTAAAATTAAAATTACTAGCGCACTTCACCCAGAATCCTCATTAGCTGGAGCTGGCTATCATATCGCTAAACAACAATGCTATTAGTATTTAAGGTTTTCTTTCTTATAATCTCAATGTACAGCCACGAGCATTAATATGTGTACACTTTTGACTTGTTTTGACTCTCATCATCATCATCAGCTCATTTTATGTCCCCACTGCTGGGGCACGAGCCTTCCTGCTGCCTGCCTTCCTATGGATGGAAAGGGAGAACGAGCCATAAACCATCACGCGGGCCTTTTGACCTTTGACCTTTTGACTTTTTGTCCTTTTGACCTTTTGAATCTTATTTCATTGAATTAACAGTCACATTGTTTACATGTTAACGCTCGTGACTGTACCTATGTAAGTACACTTTTAAATCTTTCTTTCCATTCTCGTTCCATTTTAAACAAATATTTAAGGCGAAGGGTAAGGCACACTATCGCCACCAATTGATAATTTGACAATTACTAATGGACCGGATCTTTTTTTAAACATTGCGTATCGTCCGATAACAGGAAAGCATCCATAGTATTTATTGCGAAATAATAAATTGATCCACAAAAAAGTAGTAGGCTAGCACCTAAAATGCTAAGTTAGTATCTAAATAGTAGTTTAGGTGCTAACTTTGTATTTTTGTGGGTTAGATTAGGTTAGTTTGGTGATCGATTAAATACAACCCGTATTTATTTATTAGTTGTGCACTACTTTTTGCTGCGTGGTTTATTCACAAAACGGGCTATCGCATTTATTCACAAACAATGGCCACTTTTGGTGTTAGCGAACGAATACTATAACAAACCTAAAAGTAGTGCACAATTATTGAATAATAGATGTTTGCCTAGTGTCGGAAGGTCCGCAATCTTTGAAAAAAATCCAGTTAGCAGTTATCAAATTAAATCCATTAGCGGCGCTAGTGTGCCTTACTCTTCGTCTTAACGGAGATTAACGCAACACTTAGTATAGGTATCAATGTATCTGTTTTGTACTTTTAGAAATAATCAGAAAGCCTTACTACGACGATGAAGAGCTCCCGCCTTCAGAAACGGACTCTGAGGAGGACATCGTGCTGCTGCGGTCCGACCGCGACTGGCGCCCGGCCGACCGCCACGCGTAGGACTGGTAGGCACGGGCCTTAGTGACGTCACCACACAGTTATACGTCGATTATACGCGCACCGATCGACGGCTTACTGCAAGAACTCTGACATAAAAAACTATTTGGTATTAGATGTTTTAGATGCCCTATGCCAGGATTCCCAAACTTTTCCAAAATGAGCTGCTACCTCAGACAAGAGGTATGATATGAGACAACAGCCAAACTACTTTAAAAATTCTTTCTCTAGTTTTTTTCATATTAATACAAAATACTTACCTATTTGAAAACTTTGCGTTTGGATAAGTAAACTTAACTTAAAATATTAGTCATTCTTATAACAAGTTGGTACACGTAACACAACTTATACAGTATCTTGAACGTTTCAAATAAGAACTTGTGTTAATTAATGGGGGTCGATTTTTAGAACTCGTCGACTTCCAAAATCAGTTTTCGTTTATGGAAACCGATTTTGATCCCAAGGGGTCGGAGGGGAGGGATATCGACCACTTTGGAAATCCCCGCCTTATGCCATCATAAGCTTGAGATAAATATTACTTACCTATCCTTATTGTATACTTATCAAATACGATCAAATGCATAATAAATAATTGATTTCTGAAGGTATTCCTTATGTCAATTAATAAGTTCTTACAGTAAGTTGACGATATATTGTTTACACTCATAAACACAGAATTCAAAATTCAATATAATTTGTTCAGTTTGAGCTACGAAAATTTGCTCTTAAGGTGATTCCAGACTATATGACAAAACATGTTTTATAGCATAGTTTTGTAGCATGTTTTATTAGTGTGGACTTTAAGTGTCAATAAAACAACCTTATACTTAGAGTTTTGTAACTTAGGAATATAAATATGACATCGGTTCGTTGTAAGAAGAACCGGTAAGAAACACAGCATTGGGCATTTCCTTTCCCCCTTTCTGTTACAGTGTCGATATATTGGAAAATACCCTATAATATAAGGATATTTTACAAATAAACTAAAAAAAAATTTTTGGTCAATTCATAGAATTGGACAACTTTGTCCAAGCTATATTTAAGACACGACACTATATGACAAGTTTTTTCTATCTCCAATTATATATCGGTCGGCTGATCGCGTCCGTTTGAATAAATGGGTGTACGTACACTTCCTTTATTTATAACTAGCGGCCCGTCCCTAGATCAAACGGGTGGACATTTTTTTTTAATTTAGCGTATGTTACTCAGCGCTAATGTAGCAATCTAATGGTGAAAGAATTTTTTTAATCGGTCCAGTAGTTTTTGAGTTTATTCTTTGCAAATATGCATACATACATACATACATACATACATAAATACATACATGTCTGCACAGAAATTGTACAGCGCTAGAAAAACACACATTTTGCTGAGTACATTCGATTTAATCGTCATTTAAAACTTTAGTAGCTTGTCTTGGTTTTTGAACATAATATATTTTAATTCTTTATATTTTATACTAAGCGTTAGCTTAAATTAATTATTTGACGACCTCCTTGGTCGAGTGGCTTGCACACCGGTTTTCATGGTGTCGCTATCTCTGAGGTCCCGGGTTCGATCCCCGGTCGGATCAATTTAGAAATACCTGTTTTTCTATATTGTTTCGGGTCTGGGTGTTTCCTATATATAATAAGTATGTATTTAAGTATATTAAGTATGTTTATCCGTTGTCTAGTTAACCATATAACGAGTTTCTTAAGGAAGCTTTTCTTGGGGCTAGATAATTGGTGTGAGTGTGGGAAACATTTATTATTATTATTATTATTATTTATTAAATTAAGTATATACAAATACGTCTGTTTTAACATATCAACATACTCAGCTTTTTATTTTTTATTAATTCTTAATTTCCTTATTTCAAGTGTGTAAGGTTCAATATTTGGTAGCAACATAGCTACCATTGACTTGGTTAAATGTAACTGTGTTGTGACGTCACTTGTTTCATTTAAATCAGCTGTGAACGAAACCTCGCGATCTCAACAGTCGCACGCGCATCGCATTAACAGTATTATACATTGTTTCCATTTACTTCATTCGCAATAGGATATTTATTTATTGTTTAGACTATTTTATGGTTGTTTTCTTACTCTTTTATAAGCCAAGTGGTCGTCAAACTGTGGTGTTCGTATTTGTAAAACAAAGTATTCTTTCAGCCCAAGATCCGTGAGAGGAAATTGCAATTAATTATAAGATTGGTACAGCCAGCAATGAAAGAGACTAACCACTTTAAGTCTGTAATATAACAGACTCGTTTCTCAAAGTTTTAAGCTGACCGTACCTAACTTCTATGGTCGTGTTGCCACACATCTTAAAAGTTTGGCGATCACTGATATGTACATTATCTAAACTATGATATTTCAAGAATTACTTGTATAATAAAACATCATTTTGTACGTGACAAACGTTTGTGTGGACAACAATCACTGTGATGTTTAAAATGCGTGTTTACATCGATTCGAATGATAGTAAATGCCATTATAAACTATTAAATTGGACAGAGTTGTGCCGGTTTTTTTAGTTACATATTGGTCATTCAACATAGTTTCAATAGACAATCTAAACTTTATTTTCTATTTGTAACTTTTCTTTTATTCTTCTATACACAATAAGGAAAATGTTTTCATGTCATAAATTACGGCTCATTCTGAATAATAGTGAGTAGATAGCTCGGTAAGCGTGGTCCTAAGCCGTCGTTAATATCAGGGATTACGTTACGTCGAAAATAAGGGTGCTGAGGTTTTATTGGGTAGGTCCACTAGGGGTCAAAGCCAAATCATTTTATTCAACAAAAGCCTTCACAGGAACTTATTTACGTCAAAACTATAAATCAAAAAACTGGGTGAGTCTTGTATAGTACCGTGGGTCACTCCAGATCCTTTGGAATTGCTTAGTTGTTTTCATATCAACCAATATGTGACTAAGATCATTAAAGCACAACTCGGTCCAATTAATTTATTGCTGGCTCCATACCATTGACTAAACTTCGCCTGAATGTATGCGAACTAGGACTTGCACAAATCACGTCTTAGGCATTCTCAACTACGTTTTATAAAGCAGTTGGAGATTCGAACGATCGTGTGGAGCCAGCATATTAATTCGTACATTTGATTTTTATGCAATTGAATAGTGATGTCATCGTGTCAAAGACCAATTGGTAACATTGAGACTGCTAACTAAAACCACGTTATTATTTATATTATTTAATTTAATTGAAATACCCTTTTTGGGAATTTGCCTTCAACCGTCCACGTAAATTGCTTCTGGTGTTGTGGTTTTTATTAGCGATGGCGATAGATATAATGTCTCGCAGAGTGCTAAGATATTGTTATTATTATTGTAATAAATGTAGTTTGTATGGTTTTATTTTTAGTCTTAATATTTTTATGTGGTTTTAGGTGCAACAAAAACATTCCCATTTAAAGAATCATAATGATATTTTATTTCTAAATTTTACTTCGCATTTTCGATGTAGACAATAAATTGTGCCTTAAAAATTTTATAAGCATTTATTATGTTTTTATAGTTGTTATTTATTAGAAACTTCATTGATAGATAATTGTATTTCCACGAATTTATTTTGATTGAATCTCTTATAATATGAAATCACGTTAACTGTCCCGAATTATTTATTCTAAATTATACTAACGAAGATGTAAGAGGTTTTGTATCTAGTTTTCTATAAATATACAAGTTGGTGCTCTTTTTAAATGTTTTACATGGTTTTAGAAAATTTATTAGACTGTTGTGATAATTCCATATTAATTTTGTAATTGATATTATTTTAGAGAATAAAATTTAGCACGTAATTGGTGTTTTTCTCTTAAGTATGTCCCTTCACATTATGCGTACAGTAAGTAGGTCACAATTCAAGCTATCACTCTCCGGTCTTGTTGCCTTGCTCCATCGCAAATAATGCACATTCAACGAAAACGAGAGAAAATACTGAAATGTTCAGCTGGCGTACCCATGACCGTTCTCGAAAACTACTTATATTATAGCAACGAAATTTACACACACATTTAGTGCCATATTAGTGCCCACGCTATGCGAAATTCCATAAGGATTGCTTTTAAAGGAACGGAGATATTGAACAAGAATATCTTTATATAGGTATTTTATTTTATAAGTTCTACGAACAAATGCGTTGTCATACATTCGCACGTAAAACTAATATTATTATTGATGTATCATATTACACAGAGATAATAGAGATATCGTAACTTTTTTTAATGCAAGATTTATTTTATTTGAAAAAAATCTTTCAAATTAGTCGGTTATACTGTGATGTCGCTCTAGCGGTAAAATTTATAAAGTTTTAAATTCCAAACATTAACTAAAGCTAATTGTTCTTTTGAGCTATAAAACATGCGACCGACGAATATAGAAAGATGTGGCAAGGAAGTGAGAGGAAATGAGCACCAGTAAAACTTGAGAGTCTTACCGGCGGCTAGGTTTTATACTTAGAAACTCCAATGATTTCCAAAACCCGCATGTTATACGGCTTATCTTCGTAGCACTGGTACGTAATAAGCTAGAAGCTGCCATGAGCGTGTGGAATCCTCACGAAAGTACGTACTCGCTTCTACTTGAAAAGGTACAAAAAGCGTTTCTCAGGTACCTTTACAAGCGAGTGAACGGATATTATCCCTATATGTACCCCACGAAATATCTCCTGGGTTCATTGGGATACAATTCCTTGGAAGTTAGACGAGAGAGAAACCAACTAGTTGTTATGTGCAAAATTCTTAGAGGTAAAATTGACGCACCAGATCTGCACCGGGAACTGTGTCGATTCTTTGTCCCCGATAATTACTGTCGTAGCAGAAGGCACAATTTGTTCGCTGTGCCGATGTGTCGCACCGTAACTCGTGCAAAGTCTCTCATACCCCGCTCCCTCTCCTCCCTCAACGCTCTTCTGCGCGCCAATCCAAACTGTGATTTGTTTGCGGATGGATGGCCCGAATTATTGTCGGAGTGTTTGTCGTATTGTGAGAGGTGAAGGAAAAAAGGAAATCGTAACGTTATATTATTAAATTTTAAAAGCCCTTTGTTTTGTATAGTAATTAATTAATTAATTGTAATTTTTTATTGTATAATTGAATTTATTTGTTTTTAATTAATTTTTATATTTTTATTTTTAATTTTTATTGTATTTTGTTGTGTTTATGAATTGTATTGGTAATATGTAATTATGCTGTTAATTAATGTAATTGGTTTTTTACCGTTTTAATTATTAAATAAATAAATAAATAAATTGAGGGAGTTCATGGTAGGATGAAAAGCCATGTTTGCATTTTTTTGTCAAAAATATGTTTTCTGTAATAATGACGGATTGATAACTATAAAGTATTCGTGAGCATGCATGAGTGCGAATTAAATGGAAAAACAGTGCAACGTCACTTTTCAAGTTTTCTCATGAAGCCCGCGTGAAAGACCCAGGTAGGCTACTCTTGACGCAAACTCAATCTCAATACTAATAATGGTAATAGTTTTCTCATGAAGCCCGCGTGAAAGACCCAGGTAGGCTACTCTTGACGCAAACTCAATCTCAATACAAACCAATGTGATTAATATGTATCGATATTGGGATAAGTTTCGCAATTTCGGGAAGCCCCATCTCGATAATAATTAGTTCACTCAATTTCCACGCAATTTAATTCTAATGTAGCGCTATTATCGCTTTTAAGAGTGCCATTTGAATTTTTTAGACTTTGGATTGGAAATTGATTATTGCAATTGTGTTTCAAGAGTAACCCACCTGATCTTTACTGATACTAAGAGGCTTTGGGAAGAATATCATTTATTATCACTCTTACCATCTATTATCAAACAAGCAAAATATTGTCATAATTATCATTCTTCTAAAAATATTTTGATACTAGCTAAATGTGCTAACTACACGAAGCCACTAATTAATAAAAAAAACTTAGTGAATTATTATTTCGCATAACACACTTGGCATAATTTTCTTTAAACGAATATGTTCAATGCATAAAAATTATTTAGTATAGTTATTATTTGGTCGAATGTTTATATGTCCGAATTCCCAATGGCATACTTTTAAGATGGCAGATTTTCACTTGGCTCGGTCGGATCAGATAGAAGAGTCTAGTAGAGTGCTGGAGCACGCTTGCGTGATGCCTCTAGAAACCTGACGTTGTTTTGATCGTGATCAAGCAGAGTGGGAGGAATGGAACGGAAGGAGAAAAGGAACAAACTCTCTCCTAAAAAAATTGAGCTTATCAGCTAAATCAATCTTTTTTTTATTCAATGATTCAACCTTTTTTGAATAAAATCGGATCGAGTTTTCTAACATGTGTCAAAATAAAATGTATTTAAATCAAAAGCACTAAGGAGTATTGATATCAACTTCGAAGCAAACCACCGCCAAAATAACATTCTACCCCCTTTTTAACCCCGTGTAGGAGATGAATTTCAATAAACTACGAAACACGTCTTCCATCAATTCTGTTAAAAAAGGTTTAAATGCAAAATTTGAAGTAGATTGGCCCAAGGAATCACATTGTCCCATACAAACTTTACCCCCCTTTTTCACCTCCGTAGGGGTAGAATTTCGGAAAATCCTTTCGTATCGGATGCCTACATATTATACATAGTCTATGGATGCCTACGTGATACAAAGAACACACCCTCCAAGTTACAGGTCTCTATGATCAGCGGATTAGGCCGTTCGTTGATCCGTCAGTCAGTCATTCAGGATCAGGACAAAGCATTTTATATGTATAGATTTTCTTTACACATTACAGTTTTTTTATTTCTGAAACAGATCTGTTTTTGTATTCCAACAAAACAGACAAAAAAGATCGGACCTCATACTACAGCTACGAAATAGACAAATTTCTGAACGCACTTATAAATGACAAAAGACCGCTTTGTCAGTTTCCATGACAACAAAACAAACAAATAATTTTGTATTGGAAAATTAAATTGTCGTTTTTAGTATTTTCCATTACTTATTATTTATGTTTCTCACCGCTTAAACCTTCCCTGAACTTTCACTAATATTTTAAAATCAAAATTTGCCAAATCGGTCCAGCCATTCTCGAGTTTTAGCGAGACTAAGGAACAGCAATTGATTTTTATATATATAGATTTATTTATTTGATATGACCCTTTACTTTCTATCAAGAATCTAGTTAACGATCTTATTTTCCTGCTAGATTAATTTTTTATTTCAATTCAGTTTTCATTAATTATTTCAAAAATAACTTTAAAAGTAGAGAAAAAACTTTTGAACTTGTCTGTACATTTACTATGAATAGATCTCTACATATTTTTTGTACATAGTTCCACTACGAATTTACCTAAACTATTTATACTGACTGAGTCAGTATTTCACGCACTATTAATACATATAACAATTATAAAAAGAAAAGTTTACTTTCTGTAAGCACTAATATGGGTACACTGTAAAGACGCCAGTTCGAAATGTCATTCACAAGTCTTTTTAAATATTTCCGTTCCATTTAGAGCTCCTTCTTTATGAAATTTTTAATAGCGTGGGCACTAATAAGGCACTAAATGTGTGTGTAAATTTCGTTGCTATATTATAAGTAGTTTTAGAGAACGGTCATTAGTACGCCAGCATGATCGTGATGCCAGCGTACACACTAAAAAAGGTCTTTTTTTCCTAAACTATTTTTTTATGTTTGCAGTAATTACGCATTATTTACGCACTCTAAAAGAGGGCAGAACAACAAACATGAATCAGACCACGTGTACGCCACCATAACGGACACGATAAGATAGCCAGATTATCATTAGTTGAAGATTTCGAGTCAAGTACCCTGCTATCTTCTGCCTTATAGCCACATTACCACGTTAAGAATAATTTGCAGTTAATATAAACTTGGTATATGTGCTCAATTAACACACATGTTACAAATACATCACTATTATTATTGGCTAGTTTATCTATGGTAGTTCATGTGACGTGACATTGACATTAGCCTTGTTCCTCTGCAATCTGCATTTCAAAATTGGTAATACTGTTTGAATGATCACGTACTTTAAATTAAATCGTACAAAAATCTGAGGACTGTGAGCGTTTCAGTTCTTCGATACACTTCTTTCTTGTTGATAATTTTTTGACAACTAACAAATTGAAAGCAAGTTATCGTGTTGGTGTATTAAACGCTTATTTTATTGAGACAAACGTTTTACATCAATTCATTGTTCATTACGATGACGAGGATTGCTCTCACTTAACCTGTATTAATTGTGTATAACCTAATAAAAATACATTAATAATTGTGATGGAAAGAGTCGGCGGCGACTTTTCCGACATGAGCCGCAGAGCCGGAGAGTTTCTACGACGAGTCAACAGGATTGCCGATGGGCCGATGACGAAGAAGAAGCTGGTGATCGTATGCCTTGTAGTCATATTCTTCCTCTTGTACATAGGACCGGGGTTAATGAACTGGCTTTTTGGCTCCGAAAGTGTATCAAGCCACCAGAACGTGTGTCAAAGAAACTTCTTGAATCCCTTCCAGGGTGCTTTGAACGACTATGACGCGTATCTAAGGCAGGAGACGTCCACCACATCGTCAACGTTTGGCCAAAACTATATGCCTTATGTTGGCAATGGTTTGTTTGGCCTGGCCCTCGAACATGACTCTCATTTGAACATAAAATATGGACGCACATTATCATTACCTGTGTACTATCACCCTCTTTACATAATAGATGATTATGAAATGAAAGAATTTACAGTGACTGAATATAAGAAAGGTATTATCCACAGGTTTCAGTGCAGCAATTCTGGTTTACATATATCCTACCAGTACTATGCACATAGGACTATACCCTCGCTGTTTGTCCAGGAGATATTAATAAGTAATCCAACTAAAATTGCAAAGATATTGAGAATGTCTACACCTCGAGTGTCTGACTGGCCCACTTCTGTAAAGCAAACGGTGAAGTTACACCAAGGAGTGGACACAAAAGAGTATGAAGTTATCACTGGCATGATTCCCATACCTGACAGTGAAAATGTTATTGCTGCAGCCATTGTTTCAAGGAAAATGGGAAACACCATTCAAGTGGACGCTAGAGATGCTTTGGAAGTACTGGTTTTCACAACTGTTCAATACAGTAACCCAATAAAGAAATTAGATTATGCAAAACATAAAGATATTGTAGAAAAGAATGCTATTGATGAAATGGCGAAAGTGATTGCACAGACTGATGATACTGCTGCAGTTAGAAAACTCAAAGAAAATCATGCAAGAGTGTGGCAGGGCTTATGGGACACAGGCTTCTATATCTCAGACTCAAAAGCCGATGGTGTTATCAATGGGGACCAAATAAACGCCACAATTTATGTAATCCTTTCTCAAGTGAGAAGTTTAGAGCATGAAGCACACATGAAACCAAGTTCTAGATCTGAAATTCGTAGAACGTTGACTTACGCTGAAGGTTGTTATGGAGGCCATTCAACGTTAGATGCTTTCAATTTATGGAAACCACTAAATTCACTTACATATTTAAATACTGTTGCCAGTGTGTGGCTTTTGACTCTGGAAAAACATGGCTGCTATAAACTTATGAATGCAGGAGCAAGTGGTGTAAACCAAGCGATGATCTTAAGCTTTGGTAGTCTCCGATTCAGTAATCAGCATCTTGAATACAACATACATCCATCAAAACTGCACAGAGACTTCCTCTTCCGTCGTTTGAACTATGGCAATATGACCCATGTGAATATAAGTGTGATTCTCCAAGAGGATAATAAAGCGGCCATCTTTGTTGCTCTAGATCGTTCAGACAAAACTTATTATGCTTGTGATGCTGGTTGTCTAGACTCTCCTGTCCAATTGGGGCCATACAGAAAATATTTCCCTGTCAAATTAACAGAACCTTTGACTGCTATACTGTATATAACTGCTGACAAACTACACATGGAAGAGTTGAGGCACACAATCCACGTTAAAGAGGTTGTGGAGGCCCCAGCTCATGAGCATCATGTCATAGCCATGCACAAACATGGCCATAGCTTAGGTGGTCTAAATCCACTGTTCTGGATATCAATCATAGTCCTAATTGTAGTATTCCACTTATTCTTATGCAGAATTATTATGAACGAGTTTTGTGACAGCGGTGTAAGCTATAAGAGGCTGTATAACAAACCTTGAACTGTTAATTTTATAGATTGCCTTATAAAAGTGCTTAGATGGTTGCGCCATCAACGTCCATTGACGCTTGACTGATCGCATAGGCTTTTTCTTACAAGTATGTAAGGCCAGTTTTTTCACAGTATTGCACCAGTGGCAATTGTTTACTGTTGAATTTAATTGTACAACATTTAGGTAAAGAACAGTACCTATTGCATTTTCTCAGAATTGAGATCAAAGATTTTATATCTGATGTGTATGATTGTTTGAGTCATGCTATTCATATTAACACGTTAAACGCCATGGGGGTCACTGGTGACCTCATATGTTCTGTCCCAGTACGCCTTGGGGGTCACCAGTGACCTCAAGTCAGACCTGTTTTCAAGAGATTGCCCTGCGCCGTACACGCTAGTTTGTAGCTATTTGGTGTACTGAGATGACCGGCATGGCGCCCAAGTATAAAACTTTCGTCTGGGACTTAGGTGCCACAGACGGAAGTTATGAAATTAAGACAGTGTATGAAAAAAAAATGTAAAAATTTTGCGAATCCTTTTTGTTTGTGATTAATGTGATTGTCACTGAAATTATTCAGAAAATGTTTGGCATAAACCATGTGGATAATCATCATAAATATATACTAAATTTATAGCTTCTTTATGAATGATTGATAGATTGAAAAACTACCTATGTTTTCTCGGAAACTACCACTCCGACAGAAAAGTTATGTACCTATAAGAGAAAAAGCTAGTTTATGGAATAAAACAAAACAATATTATTTATATCAGTACACTTTATTAAAACATAGTTAGCAAGAAGGTAAAAAGTTCTTATTTGTATCGGTGCACTCTATTGAAACATGGCAAGCAGTAATAGTCAAAGCACTGCACACAGTAAGTGGACACTTTTTTTGTTTTATTTTTGGCCTCCTTTCTAGGCATGATCTTTACATTGTCTTTATAACACTGCAAGCAAAACCTCCTTGTATTCTTCACTGGTCCGGGCTTTTTCTTGAGTTCATGTTTCAGTCTCTTTGGTCTTTGATTTTCTTTTGCTTCAGTCTCTGTGTCGCCTGAACGAGTAAGGTACTCCACGAGTTTTTGTCTATAATCTACCATCGATATGTTTTGTCCTGTAGTTTCTGTGTACATTATCATGGCGTTGACCACAGCGGTGTTCAAAATGAGCTCTATGGCCAGCTTCTTGTACCACTTGACAGTTTTGCGCAGAGGAGACGAATACGCAGTCATTTGATCGCTCATGTCAACAGAGGCTTTAGCTTTGTTGTAAGCGAAAACCATTTTAGGTTTTTGAACCGTTTTATTTTTCACGCTAATTCTATCGATTTTATCGCCGTGCTTAGTTGAAAGCATTAGAACGTCCCTTTTGTCTTTCCATTTTAAAACTGTTATACCGTCTTCGTTCTCTTGAGCTACGACTTCTCCACGCTGCAATTTTTTTTCTGTTACGTTTTTTGGCAACCCTCGTCTGTTCTTTCTTACTGTGCCTAAGAAATGAGTCTCTTTTTTCAATAATGCCTTTGCCAGTTCCAAACTGGTATACCAGTTGTCTGTAGCGATCGTATGGCCTTTATTTAAGTATGCCTCGCATAGTGACAAAACCACTTTTGCTGCCGTATTGTTCTCTGTATCGAAGTTTTTGCCGCTGTACAGTTGTAATCTGAGAGTGTAGCCAGGATTCGTGCAGGCTTTAAAAAGCTTCATGCCATATTTATGAGCCTTTGCCTTATTATACTGGCGAAAAATAATGCGCCCTCTAAACGGGACCATGGTTTCGTCCACACATATCTCTTCCTTGGGTGAATAATACTCTGCAAAGTTTTTATTCAACATGTTGATGAGGTATCTTATTTTACCAATTCGGTCATTTGGATTTATGTTGTCATTATCGGCGAAATGAAGATATTGCAAAAGCAACTCAAATCTGTTTCTATTCATGATAGTTCGTGGAAATGGTTGGCTCATAATGCCAGTTGTGATCCAGTAGTGACTGAGTTTAGGGAGTTTTACCAACCCCATAAACAAGATCAGACCGAAAAACCGTTTCATCTCATCTTTATCAGTAGGTTGCCATTTGTGTGAACGTGAAGATGGCTTGAAATCAAGTTCTGTCAAACTTTGTGTCGCAAATAAATTTGTTTCGTCAGCTATTATTTCGAACATCTCATCGGGGATTAACAAAGAGTAAAAATCCTCTGGACCACATTTTCTCATAGCGTCAGCGTATGGAAATTTCATACCTGTTGGCTCTGTAAATGGTATGACGCGAGCTGTTCGTCCATTTGAATCAGTCCACTTCTTTGCATAAGTATTAGTTGACCCGCCAGGTAGATTGTTTAGAACGAAATTGTCCACTGAGTCAGTTTCTGAATCTGAATTAATAATTAATCGCTTCCGTTTACTTGGGATTTGCATTTTTTCATATTCACCGTCGCTTTCGAATGGTTCGGGAATTGGGTTGGATTCCAGGAGAGAAATTTGTTGCAAGTCTTCTTGAGTCAGCTCTAAATCACCGAAACTCACTTCAAACTCCATACAATCCATGTCAGGTTCACTTTCTAAACACTGTTTATGATTTACCTTCATATTTAATAAATAAAATATCACAATACAACAATATTTAACGCAGCCGAAACAAAACACAGCGCTCTGATTGACTGCCGCTGACAGACTGAGGCGCGGGGGTGACCGGCATAGTGGGCGACGCGGCGCTGCCGTAACGGTTTTTTAATTTTCCGTCACAGGGCGCCATGGCATGGGTGACCTCAGTCAGTTTTTTTAAAATAACTCAAAAACTACATTTCAGATATTAAAATAAAATTATTTGTACACGTATCCGGTTATAAGAAACAAATTTACAGCAAAAAGTTTTTTTACAAAAATCACCAATTCCACCTTGGCGTTTAACGTGTTAATAAGACATTGCAATAATATTTTTAGTTTTTAATAGGGCAATTTGTCATGCACTACATATTTTTGATCTCTATTGTTACACGATTTATAGCCTTGCAGTTGATTAACACAAGCAATTTATTTTGTTCCATACTTATCACAAAAGTAGTAAAGTACCTATGCATTTAAAAACAAGCAAGATTTCATTTGGTTTTCTGTGACCTTGTTTCAACAATTTAAAGCTTAAATTACGAAGAATGAAATTTTATCTATTTAATAACTTTGACGAAAGTTGTCTATAATAACTATCAAAAGTAACCTAAAATATATTTAGTTTAATTACCTACATTATCACTAAAAATTGTTAAAGATTAAGGCTAGTGCGGTCGAGAGATATGCTTCTGCATACTTTTGTCTGTTAAAAAGATAATGACTTAGACGCGTTACTTTTAGTTCGGAACCATTAAAATAACTAGCATGCGAAGTATTTATTAACATTGTCCACATTGTTTTAATGTCTTAAAGTTTTTATTACATTAAGGCAAAGATTAAATGTCTATGCATTAAGGCTACAACATTGTTCTGTTAAACTGTTTCATCAGTCGTTATTTAAAGAGCAGTTTATATCTTGTGGCTTCTTTAAAATTGTTATCTCTTTGACTTTTTGCCTTCCTTTCCATAATCTTGACTTTGTAGTCGGCAACAAAAGTCACTGCAACCTTTAACATGTTGTCAAACCAACTAAATAATATACCTAACAGGTGCTTGTCAACTTCTAGTAAAGTAGTATGACATGGTGTTGAAGGACTTTAGATGCTCATTGTATCGGGAACAAATTAATTTCAGAAAAAGTATAAAAATAATAAGATATAGGACAACGTTCTATACTTGGACATTATGACACGCATCTTTATAATAATAAAATTAGGTAAATTAAAGAACTACATTGTTAACAAATTTTAAAAAACGAAACTAGAATATACCTACAGGGTGTCCCAAAATTAACACGTCACACTGACACCGGACGGAGGTAGGTGGGCCTCAGGTGCGTCGAACAAGCCTACCTTGTCCATAGAAAAGTTTCATGAATTTAGAGATATGACCAATTTCAGGTGTTTTTAAAAAATCACCAATTTTACATAATTTTTGTATCAGAGTTTTTTTTAGAGAGCCTTATTATGTTTAACTTTTTTTTACGTCTTTGAGAATAGTTACTTAATGATGAAACAACATTATTTAGTAGAAAAGTCATGTGAAAAAACGACAAATTGATAGTTTCTCTTAACTTTATTATCACACAAAAACAATGGCTTCGACTTTGAGCAGCAACCGTGAAAAAAATTTACTTCAAACTCTTCTATGGACAAGTTAGGCTTGTTCGACGCATCTGAGGCCCACTTACCTCCGGTGTCAGTGTGATGTGCTAATTTTGGGACACCCTGTATATGTAAAAATATTCATTCAACTTAATTTGTTTTGCCACCTAGCTATTCGTTCGTATCAAATGTAATCAGTTTTCTTTGGCACTACCATAGGTACACATCATTATCAGTATTTAAGTGGAACTAACGACGATGTTTTGAAACAACAATGATTCATATTATTTATTATTTTAGTCAAGGGAGTGTTTCCCCGAGTGTTGGGCTGTACATATTCGATAATGTTGTTAAATAAGAATGGTGGTATATATTTTTGAAGAAATTAAACTCTCAGAATGTTGCCGGTTGTTTTTTATTCAATAATGATGAAGTTTATTTAGCCTTTATCTCACCTTACGGACGCCCCACACTGGCGTCTTTCGAGCGTCAGCGTCGGGCCGGCGCGTCCACACGGCGCCTGCGTTGGTGCAGCGCTGGCGTGGCGTCGACGCGACACGCTGGCGCTGAGCGGCTGCACGCTCGAAAGACGCCAAAGTGGGAGGTCAACATCACATACATTTGTTCTGATCTCAAGGTAAATAGGTAAAGCACTCGTTTTATGGAAATCAGAAACAACGACGGTACCACAAACATCCAGACTCAACACAATATCGAAAAGTTCGTTTTCGACATTGACCCGACCGGGATCGAACCCGGGACCTCATAATTAGCGCCGTTCAGTCAGTTATCTCTTACCAGAGATAGGTTTTTAATTTCGGCTGTAAACTAAGATAGGCCTATCTCTTACCATAGATTTCGGCTGTGTGTGAGTGCGCAGGCGACGGACTTTTATCAAGTAGTAAGCATGCGTACGTGTCCCTCGTGCGCGTTAGTCGATGAATTGTAAGCAATTTGTTTTGACGGACAAAACTGTTGGATATTTTACTTACTACCGAAATTAATAACCTATCTCTGGTAAGAGATAGGCCTATCTTAGTTTAGTTACCTAACAACCGCTGTTATTTTCCGATAAATAACAGAAATAACTAAGCAACAAATCTCTGGTAGGCCTATCTCTTGCTGAGGATAGTTTATTAATTTCGGCTGTTAGATATTTTTATAAAATGCAGTTTAGGGTAGCCTTAAACTTCTTGCAACGATTTTAATCCCGTTCATCTTCCATCCCTTTCCAACACGTGCACTTTGTAGCGGCTGTCTTTGTCATACGAAGACAGCAAATGATGGAAACATTCGAACTGCTGGAGCAGGAGCCTTCCCTATGAATGGAAAGGGAGAACGGGCGATTAATCATTATGCACGCGGGCCCAGTGCGGATTGGTGGTTAACGACTGCTAATGCAGCCGGGACCAACGGCTTTACGTGCCTTCCGAAGTAAGGGGTTGAATATTGCACCGCAATGAGTGCTTGTGAAGTTATCTAGTGCTGGAGGGAATAGACGAGGAGGTAAGCTCCTACCAATCTTTCTAACCTTTCTAGGTACATCGCCTTTTCCTTCGTCCAAACAATAAAATTTGCAAGTGCAAGTCAGAGGTACCAAGTTCAATTTCTCAACAACATAAAGTCAACTTTACATCTAGGTTTTTAAAGATTTTTTGATTTAATTTAATTTTTTAATGCGATTTTATGCGTCTCCAGAGACAATGAACTTTAAACATTAAAATCAGTCCGCATCACGATATCGACCTTCTTAAATTTCTTACCTACAATGGGGTCCTTTGAACAAGGTTTGAAGAAGCAATCGCATCATGGCACCAAAATAACACACATAATTAAAATTCTTTATAAATATATTTACAAAATATTTTTTCATATCTTCTACAAGGCACGTGTACGGGTAGACATTGAATCACATCGTCAAGAGAGGCACTTTCAATAAAACTCATCAAAATAATGATATAATCTCAATAATTAATTGACAACTCGTGTTTTATTTGCTATTCAGGGTATGTTCCGATATACACTGCGAGCACTGTCCAGTGCTCTTACTGGTGAGAAATTTGTTCCGTTATGGCTGAATACTGTATACAGTATACTGCCGCAGTATCCTAGGAAAATATATGACGTCATAAATCGTCGCCATTTTTGTACTGTAAGCACTGGCATTTTCGAGGTAAGGTGCTCCCAGTGCTTTGATCACGTGATCAACAGCGTCCAGAAATGACATGGATGACAGTATACTGGACTGCGTTCCGTTTTAAACAGTAACCAGTATAGCTAACTATAAAGAAACGGTTTCGCAGTATACTAAAGTGACGTCACACCTTACAGTGCTCGCAGTGCATTTCGGAACATACCCATAATCTCAATAATTAATTGACAACTCGTGGCTAGTGCGAGATTTATTTGCTATTCCAATCTTTCAATGTCATAAAAATTGCTCAATGTTCGGTTCGATTCGAATTGGAACAGTAAATAAAACTCGCACTAGGCGCGCTAGGCCTACTTCATTCCGTCCCACGCACGGTACTGTCGACTCGCGCCTTAGGACTTACGGCCCCATTTAAGGAATACTTTTAATTATGATGAAAATGTGCGTGGCTATTACAACGGTCATTACCAAAACCTCGGGTCCGTTTCCAGGATTAGTAGGACCACGACACGAGTCATCAATTCAAAAATGTCGTAACTAACAAAACATTTTTAATTTAAATGAAACTTTATACGGACTAGGGTAGTGGCACCCTGTGGCACCAGTGTTCGACACCTGTTTTTGTCGCCAAACATTAACATAGAATTTAAATTATATTTTACTGGTTGAAAAAGAAAAATATTTACCAAAATTAATAGTAAGCCGTGTTACAGAAATATACAATGACGCCCACACTATACTCTAGCCCTAACTCGATAAAGAATAAATGTAAACACACCAAATTAGGGTCATCACAAATCGGGGCAAAAAAAATTTTGTTTTTCTCGTATTATTACTTACTTGATTACTGCATTTTACATAAAAGCTATTGAAAAACTTATTATTCTCACTACACGTCTCACTTAAATCAGTCGCTCAACGTCGGTAAAAACGTTATAATACGAAGAACGTAAAAAACGTTAACTATTTTCACTTGTTAACCCTATTAAAAAAATGTCATTACTAAAATTGAGGTATTCTAAACAATTTCGTTGTTATAAACTAGCATTCCAAATGAAGATAACACTAGTATCCATATGGGGTCGATTATCTTAAATACCTCTGAAATCTGCAGCGTAAACAGTGCATTTGCAATGCAAAACAAACATTCCTGAACGAATTGAATTGACGTTAAAGAAAATTGGATTGTGACAGCAGTTGATTAATTTATGTAATAAATAAATTATTGAATCTTCAAATGCAGTTTTTTTATTATTTCAAGGTAGCTAATTTTTTCACTCACACAGGTTAAAACTAAGCTATGATTGTACCATGGTTTTTGGTTTTTAAATTTTTCATACAACATTTAATATAAATATTTACGTAAAACCTTTCCTGTTGACCAACTGGAAAAGGTTGTCAATACATGTCTGTCACTGGTTGCTTGGCAACGCTTTGTTGGCAAACATTCTTTATTGAATTTGGCTATAGTATAGGCTAGGCCTGGCTTGTGGGGGTCAATTCCCTAGGGTTAGCAATGTCGCTATTTGTCACAAACAATAACTACACACCTATGATCATCATATCATACCTTATTACTTTTATTATTTTATGTTAACAAATGTATATTTACAGTATAAGACACAATAAAAACAAGATGTGTCTACTTGTAAGTAGTTTGTGTATTTAGATTATTTAAATAACTAGCTGACCCGGCGGACTTCGTTCCGCTTTGACAGTTTCCATGACAACAGAACAAACAAATCATTTTGTATTGGTAAATTAAATTGTCACTTTTTAGTATTTTATATATATTTTTTTAATAAAAAGTATCCTATATCCTTCAAAGTTTCATGATGATCGGTTGAGTAGTTTCTACGTGAAAGCGTAACAAAGAAACTCACATCCACATTTATAGTATTAGTAAGGACTAATTATAGTTTTACAAGATGAAATGTAAAACATAAACTGTAAGTGGACCTAAATAAATTAATAAATTAATAAATATGATACCTACTTAGGAGTTTCAGTTTCAGTGTTACTTTTACTTTTTTCTTTTTTTCGGACTTTAGTCTAAAATCGTATGCTCACCCCTATTTCTAATGAAAAAGAGGTGAGCAACCGATTTCTCCGAACCAAACCGAACCGAATTATTAGAATAAAGGAAAATGTGCCGATCAGTGGTTCCTGACTAACACCGATGCCACTACCCTACTAGGAAACATTGTTAAAACAAAAACAAACAATTTAAAAAGAGTTTCGAAAACTTGTGCTTGTAGTAGCACAATTTACAATATTCGTAATTAAAATGAAAAACTCATGAAAAGTACGTTAATATCTCGGTAAGCTAATTAGAATAGCAGTCACACGAAACGTCAACGTGCAGTCGTGCGTTGCTTTTAAAGGCAACATGAGGTGGTAAATATTTTCATTTACATCACAAGAAAATAACTGACCATTTTGCACTATATAGATCTATACATTTCACACTTAAATCGAATCGATTTTATCACTATTGATTTGTTTGATTTGTAAACTTGTATTATATTCAAAAAAATATATTTACGTTTTCATGGACGACATATAAAAACACATTTTAAAACTTACATTACTATGACTATTACATTTTAACACATATTTTATTCATTTACCCTAACATTATGGTTTTACACTCAAGGACACAGAATTTAGGTCACTTAAACATAACAAAAATATATTTTTCATATTTTAATTTATCTTAAATTGATTAAAACAGGTTGTTAATGTTTTGTATAAATAACATAACTATAATATTACCTTTGCAGGGCTCAGGCCTCCGATTAAAACACCAAGTTTAAATTGTGAATGGAAGCCAGTAATAATAAGAATTAAAAATAGAAGTCAGTAATATAACGTATTTCCTCATCACTTTAAATTTGATCACCAGAGGTCAGTATAAAACTGTGTCTTTGAGTATTTCGATGATTACATAAAAAAATAAAAGTAAACAAAACTTTGACCACAGACATACATTCTTACTATAATCACAATATAAAACTTTAATATCTTGACGAGTACCTACATTAAAAAATTATTAATATTTTATTGGCGTTTTAATTTTATATTTTCGTAACGAACACACATAAACAAATAAAATATGTATTTGTTTAACGTTTAGCCTGACTACAAGTTAAGGCACAGATTATAAACCTTGGTACAGTCAACACAAATTGATCTGTGTAGGTAAAAATACCTCGGCATTTAAGAAAAATAACTTTTACTCATTTACTATTTACCTAAACGTAGATATGTTATTAACCGTTAAGTATGATTCGAGTTTGTTTTTAACTAACACTATCACCATAATTGACGCAAGCAAAAATACACTTAAAAGGTACGTATAAAAATAGGTTTTACTTTTTTTGTTACAATGTTGTTATTTTTGTTGATTCAATCAATTTTATGAAATAAAAATCGTTAATTTGTTATTACAGAAGCACTTTTACAGGCTAATGATAACTAAAAATCAGGTCAAGATATTAAAATGTCGGTTCGTGGCACTATTGGGATCAAACCATTTCAGGCACTTTGTTACAATGTGTACTTCCGTGTATTATTTAAGCTTAACTAACTAAAAGGTACATTATAGAATGTCTGGTATTACATTTGAACTGTTTTAAGGATGAGAAGGCGTAAAAAACATAAAAACTATTTTGATATTAGTTTTAGATATTCATAGGTACAGGCAGCAATTAAAGTGATTTAACACATTAGTACAATACAATATCTTCTAGAAGCGCCTATTAGATTATTTTCTTGATTTGACAATGTACTAATGTTTTTAATAACTTTCTTTACTGACTGTACTTCACAAAAAGTTCAAGGTACGTTTGTTGGGGAAATGCAACAAACGTTTGAAGTTTCAAACGTTATGAAAACATGATAATTATACAGTTTTGTATATGGTAATTTGGTTAAGGCGAAGGGTAAGACACACTAGCGCTATCAATTGATAATTTGACAATTACTAACGGACCGGATCTTTTTTAAGCATTGCGTACCGTCGGACAACAGGAAAGCATCCATAGTATTTATTTAATAATTGTGCACTACTTTTTGTTGCGTGGTTTATTCACAAAACGGTCTATCGCATTTATTCACAAACAATGGCCACTGTTGGTGTTAGCGAATGAATACAAAAACAAACCTAAAAGTAGTGCACAATTATTAAATAATAGCTGTTTGCCTAGTGTTGGAAGATCCACAATGTTTGAAAAAAAATCCAGTTCAGCAGTTATCAAATTAAATCCATTAGCGTCGCTAGTGTGCCTTACCCTTCGCCTTAAGTAGCTGATGTAAAACAATATGAATATTTAAATGAAGTCAACTGTAGTATTAGATTAGGTATTATTACTCATTTACTGCTAAGTGCAAATAGATATGTACAGATGCCTATACATCAAACTGTCCAAAATAGTCAAACTCCTCAATAAATGTTCAACCATATTGCATATACATAAAGTTTAAAGTCTATTGAGGAATTTTACTAGAAAAAATCAACCAGCCTCAGGAAGCTCGAGTGAGAATCGAACTCACGACCTTTGGATAACCGGTCCAATGGTCTGACCGATGAGCTACCCAGGCCCCAGAAAACTCGTTGAATTTTTCTAGTAATTTGTGATTTACGCTGCAAGCCAACGGTATTACGTCACTGTGAAGTTACTACCCTCACAGTCGAAATAACACTTTTGTAAGTATTTAACAATCGACGAAGACGTTTTCCTTTTTAAATATTTTTATTATTTTCAATTTTGCATTCACAATGTTATATACACCGAGAGATTTTAGTGGTTGTTTTCCCGCAGGTGGGTAGATCAGACCATGAAACTGAACAACTTTCCCCAAGAAACATAACCTATGTTTCTTGGGGAAAGTTGTTCAGTTTCATGGTCTGAAAAACGAGATATTTTCTTCACTTTCTTTCTCGCCTCTATTGACCGAGCATGGTTTGTATGGAAAAGTTAAAAAAATATCTCGTTTTTTGACCTATGTTTCTTGGGGAAAGTGGTTCAGTTTCATGGTCTGATCTACCCATCTGCGGGAAAACAACCACTAAAATCTCTCGGTGTATAGTTACAAGATAAACCAAAGTTATCTTGGTCGTGGGTTCGATACCCACTCAAAATTTTATCTTGTTTTATATATAGCTCCTCCGTCCCCTAAAGTAACTACCTACTCAACCTAATAATTATTAACATTATACATATAAAAAAAAATTGCCTAACCACTAATAGATGTCACCCAATCACGCACATTCACACACATACTCCATCTACACGACAGATAATACACATACACAATGACACATACTTTGAGCATGCTCACTGTTTATCGTTTTATTTATTCACTTATTGTAGTATTAGGCTTTATGACAGATTAGTTGGTCATATTTTGTTTTTGCTGTCTGAGGGTGGGGCCAGGTGACCTGTAGCAACGGGTTTCACTTCTGAAACTTATTTCAGGCACCAGTCCCTCACATTTAGACTTCAATTGTTATATTGACTTACTTAGCTTTAGCATTAAGTACCTAATTTGTGAAGGAAAATAAATAATTTTGAATTTGAATTTGAATAGCATTGTGAATGCAAAATTAATAATAATAAAAATATCTATTGATGCAATTTGAGAGTTTGTGGTAGACTGATATGCAGGCGTCGGTACATCGAAGTGTTTGCAGGTCGATGGCACACGCAGGTCGCATTCATAATTGTTAAAATAATACCTAATCTAATACTACAACACACTATATCTACTCGTGTTTATATCACAGAGAGCCTTTTTGTGGCCACGGACAAATTAATTTACAAAATAAGAATTGACCTAAAATTTTGCAAGACACTGTACATTTTTCTGTAGAAAGAAAAAAACAAATTATGAGTATTGTATGAAGTTCTCGTCACCATAATAGAATAGCACAAATATAATTACGTGCGTTTAATTCTTGTATTATTATGTTCCATTTCACATTAGATTCATACATTTGAAAAGGAAATTAATTTATATTTAAATAAGAAGTTACTTTAAATCTAATTTCGTATGCAGATTCTGTCTTCTTTCTTTTATTATTCTTAATCGTCAAGAATCGGATAAAATAAAGAACTTTAATAATGGTTATAGAGAAAATATGGTGTAATTCAATCTTAATTATAGAACTATACAATTTTACAAAACTATCGATACAAATTGGAAAAGACTATACGGAGACAAGTTACATAAAAGGTTAGTTTATTTATAATATAAGAAGCGTAATATGTCAATAGTATAAAAATATTAAAATTTCACGAGTGAACCTGCCGAAATCTTTGGATGTACATCATGTAAGCTTTTAATGAACACAAAACTTAAAATAGCTAATTAGTACCTACTAATTAGTTAAAATATAATAGATGAAGTCATGTACTGACTTCATCTATTATATATTAATTGCAAAAGTTATGGCCTAAAAAAATTTAGAGATCAAAAAATAAAGAAAAATAATAGAAACCAATATTGCCATTTTAAACTTAGGGTTAACATCCATAAAAAAATACACTTAATTATTATATCAAAAAAGAGTTGAAATTTAAAACATCATATTAAGGCACCAAATTTTCTTTTTTTATGTACATTTCTTTCGCACTAGGAACGTTTTCAGTTTATTACAAAAACCTGAAAGGCCAGCGCAGACGAGGATCGGTCCAAAGCGTTCCTTATACTGTGAAATTAAATCCTGTGAAAATCAATTATTTAGAACTCATACGAGACCCGACTAAAACTCTGCTACTAACAAAGAAAAACAGGAATTAACGCACACTAAAAAGTATAGGTAACATTTTTTACTAATACTTTTGTCCATAACATTTGTTAGCTTATATCATTATATCATCAGCTCATTTTATATCCCCACTACTGGGGCACGAGTCTTCTCATGTATGGGGAAAACGGGTCATAAACCACCACGCGGGCCCAGCGCGGATTGGTGGTTGTTAACAACTGCTAATGCTGCGGAAGCACGGAAGAGCTCTAGATGATACATTTACCATGGTCACCCATCCGATGACCGACCTTTGCGAAAGTTGCTTAATTTCAGAAATCACAGACCGGGCGCGTTAACCACTGCGCCATTGAGCGACACAACTTCCTTTGCTTACTGATCTATTTTGTCAATCTTTAAATATAGGTGGACCAGTCTCTCGTCTGCTCTGGCTACAAGGGTCATTCAAAATGTGAGATTACAATAAATAATGTATAAAATTGGGGATTAACATATTGACTTACAATACAAAGTTTGTGGTAGACATAATTCTAAACAGATTAAATAGTGTTTATTGTCATTTAGATCACTTACGATGTGCGGGCGGGAAGCGTTTTTATTCGATGCAGCATTACCTAAAAATGAAAATAATAAAGTTTATTTTACTTTCAGATATCATCATGATATACAAAAGAAACTCACAATTATGTTCGTAAATTATAGTATAATAATAACATAATTAATTAATTCGGTCGTGTTTTTGTTATCATACCCGCATTTGGCAAGCGTAGTGATTAAAAAAAAATTCTACTGAATAAAGAATTTTGAATTTTTTTTTAGTGATTAGTTCACTAGACGTACTCCTCAGACGTACTAGCTAGTATCACCTATACCTTGGTTCATCTATATAAAAAGTTAGATAATTGGTGTGAGTGTAGGAAAGTTTATTATTATTATGACGACCTCCTTGGTCGAGTGGCTTGCACACCGGTTTTCATGGTGTCGCCATCTTTGAGGTCCCGGGTTCGATTCCCGGTCGGTTCAATTTAGAAATACGTGTTTTTCTATATTGTTTCGGGTCTGGGTATTTCTTATGTATAATAAGTATGTATTTAAGTATATTAAGTATGTTTATCCGTTGTCTAGTTAACCATATAACGAGTTTCTTAAGGAAGCTTTTCTTGGGGCTAGATAATTGGTGTGAGTGTGGGAAACATTTATTTATTTATTTATTTATTTTATTATAATATCTTCTTTATTTATTTTCTCTCATATATAAATTAACATTTTTAAATATTTTTTAAAAACAAAATAAATAAAACATTTAAAAATTATTATTATCTATCAAGATCATTATTATATCAATATCATCTTTATTACCATCATCATCGTGGATGGGTACGATGATGAGGTTAAGGTGATGTCCATACATCAATTGGTCCTTCGAGCCGGATATAAACCTGGATATATTACTATGGATTACTCTGGTGAAGATGTCTCGCTGGAGCCCTGTTTGAGCTGCAGCATGGAGTTCTGCTTGTGTATGAGGGCTGGTGTAGTGTGTTCTAATCGTGTCTTTATTTTAATAAACATGTGTTGTTTGTAAAACTGTACCGGAGAAAGCCATGGCCCTTGTTCAGTTTTTTGCGGCTTCTCGGTACATAGTTTTTCCATCGTAGGGCTTACGAAGTCATGGCATAGATTTAAAGTTAAAAATATACTTTAAAAAAGTTTATTTTGATTAAAATTTTTAATTACAATTTTAAATTATGTTTGTCTACAATTTTACGCAAATTTTGTTGCGAACAAAACCTCGCTCGTGGAAATGTTTTAAGCACTTTTTTAACTTTATTTAAATTTGTACTAAATTAGAGAATCTAGCACTCACAGCTCCTCGTAGAAGGCGACCCTGGTCTTGGTGGAGCCCTGCTTGAGCCGGCGCAGCGTGGAGTACTTGTTGTCGCCGGCGCGCGCCTGCTGCTCGTGCAGCCGGTCCAGCGCGTGCGGCGGCTGGGTGGAAGGCTCTACCCGCAGCACTGAGAACTCGCAGCGGAGCTCGTCTAACTGTTGTTGGAGGTGCTTGGACTTGGCTAGGTATTCCACTCTGTGGGAAGGTTTTGAGGTCAGTTAAAAGTTATATGAGTCACGAGCATTAACATGTATTCATTGAGCGAATTCACAAAATTTGCTAGTTGGACAATTTGTTATACTTACTCGTAAATAAATTCAATCGCTTCATCTATCGCATTGAGGTAAAAAATAACATGTAATAATAGTTGTAAATTTATGAGTAAATAAATAAATAAATAAATAAATAAAATAAATGTTAACACTTTTAACTAGTTTGGCTCTTATTCCATTGTATTAAGAGTTACAATGTTTACATGTTAATGCTCGTGAATGTACACACAGTGAAACTAAACACCTTTATACAGATCTACAGGAGGACTGTATTATAATGCCGTGGAAAATTAGGCATCAAAATTATGCGAATCAAAAGTATCACAGTGGTGAATAGATCGAAATGTCAAGACAAAATAATTATGTAATGTAAATGCGAACTGATAAAATGTTTGCCAATATAGATATAAATAGACAAAAGAATTTGGACATCAGAGCTGTGCTCTTCTACTATTTTTATAATATGGACAAACGACATTGTTTAACTTAAATATTTAGCACCATTTGTGTTACTTCTTCTCTCCATCTCTTTCCTGGTAAGCGTATACATCTAGCTATCCCTGTCAAGCTGTTCTCTTTCCTAATAATAGTGTTTCTAACTCTGTCTGTTACCTCTTCCGCTCCATCTCTAGTGATGCGGTGGTCCGGTTCGTCGGGCATCAGCGTGTCGCCGTTGAGATCCTGGTGGAGGGTGGTGTATATCCATCCCTATCTGTATATATTACCTCTCCCGCTCCATCTCCAGCGATGCAGTATTTATGCGTATCCATTTCGTCGGGCACCAGCGTGTAGGCGGTCAAGTCCTGGTGGAAGTTTGGCATATATCCATCCCTGTCTGTATACATTACCTCTCCTGCTCCATCTCCAGCGATGCAGTACATATGCGTATCTAATTCGTCGGGCACCAGCGTGTAGGCGTATATCCATTCCTGTCTGTATACATTACCTCTCCCGCTCCATCTCCAGCGATGCAGTACATATGCGTATCCAATTCGTCGGGCACCAGCGTGTAGGCGTATATCCATCCCTGTCTGTATACATTACCTCTCCCGCTCCATCTCCAGCGATGCAGTACATATGCGTATCCAATTCGTCGGGCACCAGCGTGTAGGCGTATATCCATCCCTGTCTGTATACATTACCTCTCCCGCTCCATCTCCAGCGATGCTGTACATATGCGTATCCAATTAAATTGTTTAATTGTGTGTTTTGTTATGTGATACCAATAAATGTCTTTTATTCTTCTTTTTTCTTTTTTTTTTATTAAATTCGTCGGGCACCAGCGTATAGGCTTATATCCATCCCTGTCTGTATACATTACCTCTCCCGCTCCATCTCCAGCGATGCAGTACATATGCGTATCCAATTCGTCGGGCACCAGCGTGTAGGCTTATATCCATCCCTGTCTGTATACATTACCTCTCCCGCTCCATCTCCAGCGATGCAGTACATATGCGTATCCAATTCGTCGGGCACCAGCGTGTAGGCGTATATCCATCCCTGTCTGTATACATTACCTCTCCCGCTCTATCTCCAATGACAGCCGGTGTATATGCGGGTCCGGTTCGTCGGGCACCAGCGTGTAGGCGGTGAGTTCCTGGTCGGGTGGAGGCTGCGTATCTCCCAACTCAGCGGGTAGGGAGCAAGTGGACGGGTACAGTGAGCAGGGCACGCCCGACGACTGGGGAAGAAAAAGCATTTGATTTAATAACACTTAAATAATAATTAGCCTATACTGGCCCACTGCTGGGCAAAGACCTCCATTATTGAAATCTCTGATCACTTAAATATAAGACAACATAATTCTTTGGCACTATTCTACACTTCTGAGAGATTATTTTCACAAGGTTATATAATTTTCGATTAAAATATAGCATTGTAAATAGTGTTTTGATAAGTTTGTTTTATATATTTACTTATTAAGGGGGTGCAGCGCGGACACAAAACTGCGAGTTTCAAGTTTCTTTATGATAGCGAGCGAGCGGCGCGTGGCAGTGGTGTGACAACGGCGCACGACAAGAATACGCACGCACACTAATATCTGTACAGAGTAGGCTGGTGATTTAATTAGAGCAATGTTTACTTTCGTAAAATCATAGACGTTTGGGTAAAAAAATAAGAAAAGTCTTAATATTTTCATATTCATGTTTTTTAATTGAAAAATAAGACAACAGTGACCTGCGGAATATCAATACAAACATTTTGATGTCGGATCATTGTTTCATTTGTGCTATATTTACAAAGTTTCTGAAGAAATAAGTTTTTAGATATCATTATTTTACGTATTGTTTATGCAGTTTCTGGGTATTTGTTTCAAATTCCAAGACAACCATGACCTTGTGAAAGGATCAAGCTAACCTACACTAGTCCTTTTAATGTATAAGACCTATTCAGCGTCTAGCACCAGTGACTTAAAAACACGTAAATTTTCAAATTCCGCGCTGCACCCCCTTAACTTATTACTAATTGATAAGTTTATTTACTTATTAGGAATAGAATATCGGTTCATTTTAAGTCTATGTGGCTGACTACAACCATCTTATTGAAGTCTATCCATACCATAAAAACAATATCAGGAGCATTGTTGTTAAAGGCTCGAGCATCTCGAGTCTAAAACTCATAAAACTCGTTTAGAAGTCTCGAGCCCAAGAAACATTGCAATAGAGCTCAATGAAGCCTTGCCCTCAAGCTTGGATATATAGCTTGAGTCTTAAGCTCGAGCCTTCTTATGTACGAGTAGTAGGTAAAAAATGTTTGGACGAATTTGAATTTGACTTTAGACTTAATGAGACTCTAGCCTTCAATAAGCTTTAGACTCAGGAGGCTCATAACTATAAATTTAACTACTTGAGGATTCCGTGAACCTCACACCAAATGACAACAAATCAAAGACATTAGAATTTAAAATTAGACTAAAAAAATAACTGATTCGCGGAACCTTTCTAAATTCTCCACGAAACCTTTGGAATGGCATGAATTGATGGAAGAGCGGAACCTCTTAAAACATGTGATCTCAATCATTATCAAAGTATTGTAATCTCCGAAACAGAATAAATAATTTTGTATCTATCTCTAGCGTGTTAAATACGTGAAGAAAAAACTTTGTACCCCTTTTTTATTTATTTATTTATTTAATTAAGAAAACCAACAGCTTTTCAAAATGCTTACAATGTTCCAGGTAAAAAAAGGATAAGGCAAATTATAGGTTCTCCAGTTTAAATCTATACAAACGAACTAGTTAAAGAACAGAAGCCTTTATAAATGTTCAAATAATTTTTAACGCAAACTTTTGATGCGTAAAAAGTGTTGAATAATTTCGGCGGGCTGGTTAGAACCACGATTGCTCAATTGGAAGAGCACCTGACCCGGAATGTCAGAAGGGTGCAGGTTCAAATCCTGCTCGTGGAAGTTTTTTCAACATTTGTTTTGTTGTTGTTGTTCATTTTGTTTAGAAACCTTTATGATTAACATGAGTCGTATTATATCATATTTGATTTGATTTTGATCTATCGAGTAGCTATCACCTACCTACCTCAGAGCCTTGCTTTAATTATGCTTAATGTAGCTACAAAGTCACTAACGGCGAGTTTACTCAAAAATGGTGATTTTGATGCTCTGTCTAGTTGTCTACGCTTTTTCGGGAGAAGGGCGTGACAATATGTATGTAAGTATGTACTTTTAATAAAGAGTAGCGTGCACTGACCGGGGGCAGCGAGCCGGTGGAGTTCCGGCTGAGGAAGCTGAGCAGTCGCTCCTTGAGGTCGCGCGCGGAGCCGTCGGGCAGCAGCCCGCTCAGCCACTTGTCGTGGAACTCGCTCAACAGCTGCTCATCCTGCAACAGAGCAGGACACTCACCAACTAACCGCGGATCACCGGGAAGGAAACTATTTACACGGACCTCTTCTTTACTATTCATAATGTTTATCTATATCTAGAGGAGCCTTTGCCCGGATTTGTATTAACATTTTTGTTATTTGTTTTCTATTTGTGTGTGCAATAAAGTGTGTTCTATCTATCTAGAAGAGCTCGATGGCCCAGTGATAACTAGTAGTAGGCAACTTATGCAAAGGCCGGTCATCGCATGGTAACCATTAATCTCGAGCTCCTCCGTGCTTCGGAAGGCACGTAAAGCTGTTGATCCCGGTTACATTAGCAGTCAGCACTGGGCCCGCGTGGCGGTTTATGGCCTGATATCCCTATCCATCCATAGGGAAGGCTCATGCCCCAGCAGTGGGGACATAAAATGAGCTGATGATGACCTATATCTATATCTATACTATTAATAAGGAGGTAAAGTTTGTGACTTTGTTTGTTTGAGGAGGGCAATCTCTAAGGTCTAATTCCAAAAATTCTTTCATTAATAGTATGTAAGGACAGTAAATAATATTTTAATGTAGGTAATTTAAAAAAAAAACCTTTTTAAAGTCTCAAATCCTGGCAAAGGGTAAAGTTCTAGTTTTTTATGTAAATCGCAACGGGGAAGCGTTAGGTCTTTACCTCACTTGATGGTAAGTGACGGTAAAACCGAACTACTACCAGGTGGGTTACTCTTGAAACACAATTGCAATAATCAATTTCCAATCCCAAATCTAAAAAATTCAAATGGCACTCTTAAAAGCGATAATAGCGCTACATTGGAATTAAATTGCGTGGAAATTGAGTGAACAAACTATTATCGAGATGGGGCGTCCCGAAATTGCGAAACTTATCCCAATATCGATACATATTAATCGCATTGGAATTGTATTAAGATTGAGTTTGCGTCAAGAGTAGCCTACCATGCCTGCCTCACTTCGCATTTTAGTTATAACAATACAGATACATCGGTTCATACCTGTTTAACAGTTAAAAACTACGCGATAGAAGGAGACGGTTTGTCACTATCGCAACCATCTCTTTATTTTGAACTTTATTTTGTCGCGGATAGAATCACTGTTTAAATGTTTTTGGCGTTGCCTCTGAGTCCTACTCTGCGCTACAACTAAGGAATGGTTATCTTATATCTAACTCTCGGAACACAGCAATGCTACTGTCATTGTTGTTATGGCGGCAGACTTAGACAAGATTATGGTAGCTCAGAACAAACTCTAGCACTAACCATACCGAGAGTAATATTATTACCCCCGTCTGTGGTCATCGAGAAACTGAGGTGTGATGGTCGTCTCAAAACTAATTTGTAACTTGCTACGATAGAAATAGGTACCAGGGTGGTCGACATCCAATCGCATTCTGGGCATGAATCTTTCACTTGCTTTATTTCATACCAATCACTTTTGAAACGAAATAGGGCAATGAAAAAGAGTGAGACATATATATTACATGTTGCTGGACGTATATATTACATACCTCTTATAAATATAACACTAAAAAACCTTAGTGTTGCGGGTTTTAAATCTCGCTTAAGATTATGTTTGATTATGATTGTATGGCTAATAAAACCGATAAAAGTCATCTTATACAAAAAAAATAATAATTATATCTATTTTATAACTATTATTTCATACACACAATACTTTATTCATCAAAACTGAAGATAGCCCTTGAAAAAACGTCTTCCTTTAGGTGAAACTTGGAACTCATAAAAGCTTAAAACTTCAGTTGGAAAAGTCGCAGCTTTTCGAGTTCTACCTCAGTCATTTCGCCGTTTTACAAATGTGCTTTATTTAAAACTACTACATTATTTTAAAATAAAGTTTAATTATTATATTACGGAACAGTATAAACATCGTATTGGGTTTTTGGAGGGATTAACATTATATTTTCTAAGCAGCAGTTATATTGCTTATTTTGATTAAGTATATTTATTTAAACCAAAAACTACTTCGGTAAGGACTACTTTACCTACAAGGATACGTCGACAAAAAGTTATTGACCTCTGCATCTATTTTTGTCTGGCGACGTCAACATGATTAAATAATTTATATTAATAACTGTTTTTATTATTTGTTTATTTATTTTTTATTAAAAATTAACATATCGTTATTAACAGGATTGTCGCCATGTTTTTTCTTGTGTTATAGTTATGATGTTATTCACCGAAAAGCTGCCAATACACCGAAATATAGTTAATGACCACGATGCCTAAAGCGAGTTTCATTCGCCATTCGATCACGTTAACGAAAGCGAAAATGTGAGGGCATTGAAAACGAGGAGAGTTAAAATATTGCTATACATAATGTTAATGATCTGAGCACGGGTTACCTTCTGGTTGCCGTTGCCGTTCCCGTTGATCGCGGGCGCGGGTTCCTCGTCCCCGTTGGCGGGCGGCGCGCCCCACGACATCTGCCACGAGTGCCGGTCGGACCCCAGCAAGGGCTCGTGACTCGGCTGTATGGAAGAGAGAAGAACATGTTTTATTGTACTGTTGCATTTGTCTATCTAGATGATGTGGTTGTTGACATTGATTAAATAGTATATAAATACGCGAAGAAAATACAAAGTACCCCTTTAATGCAAATTACGTGCACGGAGAATCATGAGATTTGACATAGTTATCAGATGGAGGAGTGCATTTCGTGAATTACAGTCGAGCTTTGATCACTGGGCGAAGAGTATTTTTTATTTTATTAATAAGTGTATGATGTCCTTCAAAGCCCTGCTATTGCTGCTGCTGCTTCAATATTAACTCTGTAATAATGCTTTACAAAGTGAGTGTACGTAGTGTTAATAATATGCACGAGGCGGATAGAGACATTATTGCACAATTGAAAATGCATCTGGCATGTAAACATTTTTTCAATACAATTTCAATAGGTGTTGATAAAGATATTTCATCATTGTTTATGTTAATTGTTATCTGACGGGAGCAGGGAGCCAGTGGAGTTGCGGCTGAGGAAGCTGAGCAGCTTGGCCTTGGCGTGGTCTCGTGTGTACTGACCGGGGGCAGTGAGCCGGTGGAGTTCCTGCTGAGGAAGCTGAGCAGCTTGGCCTTGGCGTGGTCTCGTGTGTACTGACCGGGGGCAGTGAGCCGGTGGAGTTCCTGCTGAGGAAGCTGAGCAGCTTGGCCTTGGCGTGGTTTCGTGTGTACTGACCGGGGGCAGTGAGCCGGTGGAGTTCCTGCTGAGGAAGCTGAGCAGCTTGGCCTTGGCGTGGTCTCGTGTGTACTGACCGGGGGCAGTGAGCCGGTGGAGTTCCTGCTGAGGAAGCTGAGCAGCTTGGCCTTGGCGTGGTCTCGTGTGTACTGACCGGGGGCAGTGAGCCGGTGGAGTTCCTGCTGAGGAAGCTGAGCAGCTTGGCCTTGGCGTGTGCCTCGGCGGCGCGCGCGGCCCTAAGCTCGGCGCGCAGGCGCTCGGCCTCCGCGGCGCGCTTCTCGGACTCTTCCACCAGCCGCGCCGTAAGGAACTCCGCCTCGCGCGTCTTGCGCTCCAGGTGCACCTAGTACGGAAATAACCGATTAATAACATTTTTTTTTTAATAATTTGTATTTTGTATTCACTGTCTTCGGGCAAAATGCTAGTGCTATATGTACTTACAAGATAAAATTTTACTAGATAAAATCAACCCATCTCAGGAAGCTCGTGGGAATCGAACCCACGAACTTTGGATAACCGGTTCAATGCTCTGACCGCTGAGCTGATCGACCGCGATGAGATGACCGCCGATCATCTGAGAGGGGAAGGGGGTATCGGTCGAGACCGATACCCCCGTGCGTTAGTACTTTTTGTAACATTTACAATATTTCGTTTTAATATCTCGTATCGTTACAAGCCTTAACTGCCGTACTCAGAGACGTCAATTAAGTTTTAATGACAATTAAATGTCTTTCCTTCTCTATTTAGCACTATACATAAGAAAGTGACAGCAAGAGACTTAATTATCATTAAAACTTAATTGACGTCTCTGAGTACGGCAGTTAATGTACATAATTAAGTTAAGGAAGCAAAATCTTTTATATCTCCAAACTAGGGCACCGAACGACCGCCGCTGCGGTCGGTGCTGTGGCTCTGAGACTCCCTGGTAATACAACGTGGAAACGCTACCGGTATCATGGGTACCTTTGAGCCGGGGGTGGCCCGTGGTGATTTTTAAGATTAAGATATTTATTAATATAATTACTTTAGTTATAAAAAATCATGCAAATAATATCATAAATGTGTATAATTTATTTTTATAATTTCTATCCATTCAATAACAGATATATTCTGTAAAATTAAAGTGTTTCAGTTTTTGTTAAATTTTAAATTACTACAACCATATATAGCCTTTAAAGTGTTTCGATAAGCCTACCTTTTCCTCTTCAGTTTTGATCGCGGAGAGCCTTAGCCGTGCGTTCTCGCGCTCCGCGTCTGCCGCCTTCTGCGCCAATAAGGACGCTTCTTCTTCAGCAACGCGGCCCTTCTCCGCTAGTAACTCTGCTGTCTCTTCTGACCGCCGCTGCAAGGGAAAATATACCTTATAGTCTGACAGATTTTTCAAGGAAAACCCTTGAGTGTGGGCGACATGCGTTATAACAATGCATAACGCGCCTAAAAAATTTAATGCCCACCCGACTCAGCCAGGAATCGAAACTGGGTGTTCCGCAATCCGGGAGGCTGCACTGACCATTATGCTCTCGGGAAGGCTGAGCACTGAATTTTTTCACTACTTTGATTTTGCTTGCTTTTTAGCGGCAGTAGTGACATCTATCCAACGGTTATTGCAACCGATCGGCTATGCAGATTCATTTTTACAGATGTAATACCACAAATTTGATAACACAACGCTATAGTAATTTTTTTTTAAAGTGCTAATTGCTAGACTAAAAGCTGAATTAAATAATTATAAAATATAGTGAAAAAAATAAATGCCCACCCGACCCAGCCAGGAATCGAATCTGGGTCATCGGCCATCCGGGCGGCTGCTCTAATAATAATAATAATCCATTTATCGCCGCCTGAGTCCATTCACCATCGAGCTCCTCACTGTAATATACTAGCGCCGGCGCCGTTCGGCATTCAAAACCGCGAACGCGACATTTTTGACGAAAATCAGATTGATGTTTTATTTGATTCTAATCGTTCAAATACGCGATCCTCCATTTAAATTTTGACTGAAACTTAATTTTAAACTAATTAAACTTTATCTTATTTTAAATTCATAGTAGGTGTACAGTACAATATATTGAGTTTTTGTCTCCTGTAAAATGTTACTAAAGTTGCATTCGCGGTATAGATGAGCGGTGATTACCAGCGCGTCGTTGGCCAGCCGTATCTCGTCCTGGTACTGCAGCAGGCGCTGCTCGGCGGCGGCGCGCTCGCGCTCGGCCGCCTCCCGCAGCTGCTTCTCGCGCGCCAGCTTGTTGCGCTCGATCTGGCGCCGCTGGGGGCGAAGCGCTAGCGTTACGGACGTCAAGTAAATACCCTATAACTCTCCCACTGCTGGGCAAAGGCCTCCAATGAAGTCATCACTACAATCGATGGATAAAGGCTTAATCACCACGCTTGCCAAATGCGGGTTGGTGATCACGAACCCGGATATCGGATATCCACTGAGGCGTTATTCAGCCCCGGGGGTACAGCGTACGGGGTAATAAAGATCTAGGATTTTTTTGACACAGTATAACATAAGATAGAGTTCTTTATGATTAACCTTGTTGCCAAAAAAATATAAAGCTTTGAAGTTTTAGTAGGTTTGATTCCAGTCTTTAAATCTCTACATTTTAATACTTATAGAAAAAATAAACAAAGTTTTTTACGTAGCGTAAAAGTATTGCCCGTTTTTTTCGCAAGTATTTTTTTTTCCTTGATATTGTAATTGTATTTTTATACAATGTGTAGCAAGTCAAATATATTATAAGTAAATATATTCTCAATGATCAATAGGAATACATCCTAAACTACAAAGAATAAAAGTGAATTTCAGCTGAAGACAGGGTCAGTTTGTAGAAACCCATCCCAAATTCCAGTACCAATTTGCTTTTCCTTCTCAGCATGCATATTTATCTGCTTATTTCCTTAGTTTCAGATTTCTACTTTACACCTTCTACATTGAAAATTCAACATTAACAACATAGACATAAGTGCGAACCTGTTTCTCCTCTTTCGCTTGAGCCTTCATCTGCTGCACCTCCATGGTGTCGGGTTTGCGCCGGCGCATGTACAAGTCATGGTTACCGATGCAAAGGTCCAGGATCTGGGACAAACGGGACTTAATTAAGGACTATTACTCCGTCTACTTTCTATTTTATCAAATACTAGTGGACCCGGCGGACTTCGTACCGCTTTGACAGTTTCCATTAATTCCCGTGGGAATATCGGGATAAAAACTATCCTATGTGTTAATCCAGGTTATAAACTATCTGTATGCCGATTTTCATCCAAATCCATTCAGTAGTTTTTACGTGAAAGAGTAACAAACATCCATCCATACTTACAAACTTTCGCGTTTATAATATTAGTAGGATTAACCGCATAAAAAAATATTACAGATTTGTTATTAATAATTTTGATTCGATTTTTAAGTGACCAAGTGTACGTGAAATCGTCTAGTTGCTAGAAATTAACAGAAGTTTGTATTAACTAACATTTAGTTTAAAACCTTAAACTAAATGTTAGTTACTTTAAAGTTAAAATGAAATACTTTGGCTGGTCGTTGATTCATTAAATCAAAAAGCCTAGCTTATATTATTACCAGGGATCGGAATAGGTAGGGCTAATTCACCTAAAGTTTGAAGAACGGACAAAAATAATGGAGACTTCCTTATGACAATATTTTTCATTTTGGAAAACAATAATAAACGTGTCTACTTATTTTCGGCAATTCCGGGATACAAAATAAGTAATAAAATCAATTACTGTATTGATAATATTAATTTTTAGTGTTCATTGATAATATTAATTTTTAGTGCTCAAGTGATGTCCGGAAAACAGGACAGTTGTTCCGAAAAAAAAAAATTGTCATAAAGAAGTCTCCATCAATTTTTGTCTATGTTCTTCGAACTTTAGGTGAATGGTGACCCACTGCTGGGAAAAAGGTTTCATCACACTACCCGACCTGGGAATTGAACCGAGATCCGGATTGTCCAAGCGCTTTTTTTCCACTTCGCCACCGAAGCTTCTTTTAAAATGTGTTAAAAAATTGGCAGTGCACTTGAACCGAATTGTCAAGAGGTACGGGTTTGAATCCCGGTCGTGGATTACTTTGAACACTTAAATTATTATATTATAGTGCAGTCGCCCGGATTGCAGAAGACCCAGGTTAGATTCCTGGCTGGGTCGGGTAGGCATTAAATTTTTTTTAATGTATTTTATAAATATTTACTTAAAAACCGTAACTCACCAGTTTATTCATGCCCTTCGGCGAGAAGAATATGAAGTTAGTCACGCTCTTGTCGACGAACTTAATGACGAACTTCTTGTCGTCGAAGGAGATGTGCTTGATCTCGGACCAGGGGAACGTGGTCTTCGGCGTCAGCTTGTTGTCCTTCTCATAGATGTTCAGGCCGAGGGCCGTCACGCCCAAGTACAGATCAGTGTCTTTCTTGTTCTGTTAAATGGGGGAATATAAGAATCGTAAGTAAGATAGGCAATAATCAAAAGTAAAATGTAAAATACAAAATTTAAATAGTGTAAGTACATAAATTACAAACTCCATATACACCGAGATATTATAGTGGTTGTTTACCCGCAGGTGGGTAGATCAGACCATAAAACTGAACAACTTTCCCCAAGAAACATAGGTCAAAAAACGAGATAATTTTTTCACTTTTCTATACAAAGCCTCTATTGACCGAGCATGGTTTTTTTTTCTTCCTTTTTTGTCAATTTCAACACATGGTTGCCTGGAAGAAATTGCTTTTTAGCGATAACGCCGCCACTTGTACTTCTTCTTGTATTGTCCTCTTTAAGTCTTTTGTATGGGTGTATAATAAAGAGTATTTTCATTTCATTTCATTTTATGGTTTGTATGGAAGGGAATAATAAATTATCTCGTTTTTTGACCTATGTTTCTTGGGGAAAGTTTTATGGTCTAATCTACCCACCAACGGGAAAACAACCACTAAAATCTCTCGGTGTATAGTCCATATATATTCTAAGGAGTCTGGCATATCATCATCATGTCATCAGGCGCAGTGGTTAACGCGCCTGGTCTGCGAGTGCTGAAGTTAAGAAACTTTTACAAAAGCTGGTCATCGAATAGGTGACCAAAAATGTATTATCTCGAGCTCCTCCATGCTTCGGAAGGCACGTAAAGCCGTTGGTCCCGGCTGCATTAGCAGTCGTTAGCAACCACCTACCCGCACTGGGCCCGCGTGGTGGTTTATGGCCCGTTCTCCCTATCCATCCATAGGGAAGGTTCGTGCCCCAGTGGGGACACAAATCAGCTGATGATGAGGATGACATGCCAGACTATAACTTATGGATATTTACATATAAAGTGTATAATTTATTAAATTAAATATAGTACTTACATTGATGGCGAAATAGTTGACTCCATACATGTCCAGGTCTTGAGCTATCTTCAGGTACTCCATCTCGGCTTCGTCGCGCGACATGCCCTTGTGGTCCGCGTACCTGAGACATGTTCAAACATTCCTTCGTTGTCGTACGGTCATTAACACACATCAACGCACACATGGCGCGCACGCAAACCGCTCATTTCGCTCCTACGACTCAAGCCATCAGGCTGCTTAACGCCTTGATTGCACAGGAGCCAGATCTAGACATCTTTAATACAAAAATGTATGTGTTCATTGATTTTTGTGTTAGTTTTTTAAGTTGTTAGTTGGATCTGTATACCTATATATATTTTATTTTTAATTGTAATGACCTGTTACACGTCTTGGCGTTGCTGTAAGTGTAGCAGGTATTTGATGTTTAAATAAATAAATAAATAAATAATAATCAACATTAAGTGGTAAGCGTTTTTTTTTGGAAAGAGTTGGCTCTTAGTCTCGCACAATAAACGTGTTTACTATGTATAAAAGAACAGTGTACATATTTGTTACACTAGAGTTATACAAGATTAGCACACTTTGTAAATGACTCTTAAGTTTCATCATATGTGCTTTTGACCTCTGTCACTACAAAATAGAAATATGATTGAACACTAAAAAAACTATTCTAAACAATTCAATGGGATTTCAGTATAGATATCCTACATAGAGATTAGCCTTACTTAGATGATACTGATACACGAAACTACTATTATATAGGTATCTTAGGCATAGGTATGCCCAGTTTACCTATACTGACTAGTTTGCATTAAACCTTGTTGAAAACTTAAGAGGGTGCAGCACGGACGCAAAACTGCGAGTTTCAAGTTTCTTTATGATAGCGAGCGAGCGGCGCGTGGCAGTCTTGTGACAACGGCGCACGACAAGAATACGCACGCACACTAATATCTGTACAGAGTAGGCTGGTGATTTAAATGGAGCAATGTTTACTTATGTAAAATCATAATCATATATGAATATGAAAATATAAAGTCTTGATATTTTCGTATTAATATTTTTTAATTGAAAAATAAGACAACAGTGGCCTCCGAAATATTAATACAAACATTTTGATGTCGGATCATTGTTTCATTTGTGCTATATTTACAAAGTTTCTGAAGAAATAAGTTTTTGGATATCATTACTTTACGTATTGTTTATGCAATTTCTGGGTATTTGTTTCAAATTCCAAGACAACCATGGCCTTGTGAAAGGACCAAGCTAACCTACACTAGTCCTTTTAATGTATAAGACCTATTCAGCGCCTAGCAACAGTGACTTAAAAACACGTAAATTTTCGAAATTCCGCGCGGCACCCCCTTAAGTCAAAAAATAAAGACAAATACTTTTATTTAGCTTGAAATATGGTTTATACAACGTGTAACAGAAAGGTGTGGTCAAAATGAAAAAATCCAAAGTGTATCCCATCTAGATCTTGTATGCAGAGTTACTAAGTCATGATTATTCACTTTAATGTGTTATGCAAATTTTGATTTAACATTTCCATTGTGACGTCACATCAAAATAAACAAATCTCAGCCCTAGTGGTTTAGTAACCTCTGTATACTAACATTTATGATCACTGCTGCTCGCTTATGCGCGCCTGACGCGCATCACTTCACAAATATAAATTCATTAACCATTGCATGACAAATTAATGTTAATAATTATGTCTTAATAACAACACATACAAGTTCTAAATAGGTTACTCTTTGGATCTTTTCATTTTGACTACACCTTTTTGTTGCACGTTGTATACTATGGTATAGAATGTAATCAGTGTTCCCAAAATCCCCCTTTCCCCCATTAAGAGTGTTACAAACTTAACTGGTGTTCTAACCATATCTTGATGCGGTCCTCCCACATCTCGGGCGTCATCTGGTACTGGTCGATGACGCGCTGCGGCAGCAGGTCCTCGCTGGCCAGCATGCCCGGCTTGTACGCGCTCTCGTCATAGTCGCCGTACTATAACAGTACATCATTCTTTATACTACAGTAGGGTTACTCTTGAAACACAATTGCAATAATCAATTTCCAATCACAAATCTAAATAATTCAAATGGGACTCTTAAAAGCGATAATAGCGCCACATTGGAATTAAATTGCGTGGAAATTGAGTGAACAAATTATTATCGAGATGGGGCGTTCCGAAATTACGAAACTTATCCCAACATCGATGCATATTAATCGCATTGGAATTGTATTGAGATTGAGTTTGCGTCAAGAGTAGCCTACTAGGTTGTTTTGTAGGGAATGCAATCCCGATCTCGCGAGATCGTGTGTCAATTTTCGAGATTAAACCCGAAGCATAATATGGCAAAATCTCGTTCAAGATTGACGAGATTGGGCAGCACACCTTTATTGCGCGTTTCTACTAGTTCAGATAGGCTAGTCACTGATAAAGAAAGAAATGGATTTGTATGAGTGTGGGGAACAAAGAGTAGCTCTTTACAGTTCGCTTATAGTAGCTTACTGACACTCGTCCCAAACAGTGTAGAGTCAGAGAGGGCATTTTCAGCTACTGGATACATAGTAACTGACATAAGATGCTGTTTATCAGACAGCACTCTCAACACTCATTGTTTTTTAAGAAGCTATTTCCAAAATCATCCCTAGAATTAGAGGTTTTTTTCCTCATTTCACTGAAGATAGTTTTTTTTTTATTTCTTTGCAAATCTTTGATTTCCAATGTTAAAACATACTTATGACGGCCTCCGGCACGGTGGAGTGACTATGTTATACGCGAAGTGGCTGGCAACTGTAGGAAGTAGTAGTTTTCGCCACTCATCCTTAGATGAGGCCTTGCGAAAGTAGCCTAACTTGCAAAATTACAACTATAAGCCAAGCTGATTTAATAATTAAATTTATTAAGTCTACCTTAGCTTGTACAGCGTAGCTGGCTAACAGCACAGACGCTTCAGGCGGGCAGTATATGTCCATGCTCAGTATCGCCTGCTTCACTTGCAAGAACAGGAGGTGCTGCGTCACTTCTTGGATCAGCTCCTCCCCCACATCCTCGGGATACAGCTTGCAGAGTAACATGAACGGGGTGCCCGGCATCTGGGAAACGCATTGATCTTGCACTGCAACAAGGATTTTGAATTAATAACGTGTTTATATGTAAGAAAAACTCTGTATATATAGCAATTTGTTTTAACTTTTAACTCCTTCTTTGTCTGACTTCTGTCATTTTAGCTGTGAAAATATTTCCATTGACAGTTTTCACTACTGTTTAGGAAATTTGTTTCTTTTGAACACTTGGTTAGCACTAAAGATTTTTACTTGTAGATTTGTTTTATAAAGAATTGGAACAATATTCCTCCTCAGTCTTGTGTATTGTGCATTTCTAGATCATGGTAACTTAGCTTTGAGTTTCTTTATTTTTTTGTAGTTTTGACAAATTAAGAAAATTACTTGTTTTACAGTTATTATAATTTATATATAGCAGCTTCAGATCTTTAGAAGGTATTTATCTCTGATATACTTGGGGATATAGAAATGATGTATACATGATGTATCCCTTTCAAAATGAGCCGATAAAATAGTGCGCTTCGACCACGGTCCAATTTGACTCTTAACGCCGATTGTTGCATTTGTTTCAGGCAATCGTGTTAGACCGGATTTTTTAATATGTCACTTTTCTAACTCGGAATGCTTTGTGATTATCAACGTAATCTGTGCCGTCGAATCGAACGAAGAGTCAGCGGCAGCAGCGACGTCAGCTGGAGGCTGAGAGTGTTCCGAAGAAATAACAAAATAAATATTGACGATGATCATAATATTAGGCGACAACTTGTTATAAACTATTTAAGTCAAGATTCCATCAGAGGGATGTCACGATCTCGGTCTGAAAGAGGTATAATATATAATACATACCTCTTTTATCCAGCTTCAGCCAGCTTATAAAGTGTTTGGTGTCCTCGAACTGCAACCCAAAGAACCATGTTTCCCTCAGCCCTATAGTTCTGCATACTAAGTCAAATAGATCCCGACCTGTTGCGCGCCACTATAAACAAAAGCATTTAATATAATATAAACAAACAAATATTATACATTGCAAGTTGTTTACTACATGAAGCCAAGAAATCTTGACAAAAAACTATGTTGAGAAAGAGTTAAAAGTTATATTGAAGTATATCAAACTATTTTTAAATAAAATATGATATATGTTGTAACAAATAACTAAAAGACAGGATACATATTCTATACTAAATTGGTGTATATACGCTATAAAATTAAAAACAATCTTCTTCTTCTTCTTCTTCAACTTCCAAAACATGGAATAGTTTGCCTGCACACGTTTTCCCTCCTTCCTATGATATGGGGTCCTTCAAACGAGGCGTGAAGAGGCACCTTGTGGGCCGGCAGAGTGAGGGTAACTGATGCTGCGTTATTTTCACGCTGCACCAGTTGTCATCGCATCTGGATTCCATATTCACTTAACATCAGGTGAAATGGAGTCATTTGCCGTGATATGTATAAAAAAAAAAAAAAAACTACAGCATAAAGCAATAGCAGATAAAATAAGTAAATATTATAGGATAAACCTCTAAAACACTGCTTACCGATAAGTTTTAAAATGTATAACTTGTATTAATATGTATGAACCATTATTTGTTATTTTGATATATTCAATGCTTAACACTATGCTAACTGAACTGATGTTATTAACGAGAACCACCGCTATCGCTAATGGCAATTTACGCCTGTTACAATCTGCCTTATAACATTATGAGTCACAATGAGGGCATTGTATTATCATTAATATCCTCTAGTAAACATGAGCGAAATCCATTCAAACAAACGCATTCCTACCTCAAGGTTGAATTCTAATTCAGCATCCAAAGTGCATACTTTGACTGGAAACGATTTAGACGCCTTCTTTCTTCTAAACGGCGGCATTTTCTTGTTTCATATCGCAATCACTTCGACCAATGTATAATATCAAAACACAAGCCAATAGGTTAGGATAGTTCTACTGCAATTAATTAATTGCAGTGCAGTAGCTATAGTTTACGTAATGTGCAGTTGGTCGAGGAATGTGTGTAATATCACATTGCGTACTATTTCCAGCGTTTATTATTTACAAACAAGAAAAACGTCAATGAAACAGTGAATGAAGAGAATTTATCAGAAAAATTACGTTCCATTCTACGTTCAACTCAATAAATATGTTTTAAAGAGCCTTTTAAAAGCTGGCCAACTTCAGACGCCTGCGTAAAACAGAACGTTTATAAAAGTCTAGCAAAATAATCGTCCCAAATCAACCAATAAAATCGGCAATCAATTGAAAACTGAATTGAATGATTCGGTTATTTATTTATTCTGTGGTCATTTGACATATAAGATTAAGATTTACATGTTGGTCAACTTGTTTTAAATGGGCAGAATTGACAACATAATTTTGCTAACTTCTCGTTGTAAGTTTTATTCACCACCTCGCAATACCACGTGCGGTGCCTATGGAATCTGTGAATTAGTGGAAATAGTGTTAAGAACTAAAACAATGGGGAAATTCAGATCCAAACTCAAAGGTAAAGCAAAGGGCAAGAGATGGCAGAAGGGCCAGTCTTCGAATTCCAATCCGAAGATCCAAAAGTACAGGGAAATGGCAAAATCCCGGTTTTTTCAAGAGAATTTAGGTAAGTTGCCTAAGTATTTATCAATAAAATATTTCTACAACATTAACACAAATAACAAGCAATACAAGCGATTTCGAATCGTCTCATAACAGCATAGAGCTCATAATTTTAATTTTAGTTATAAAAACACATGTTTGTATATTAATTTCTATCCCCAAATTTTTAGGTAGCACAGGATTAACCCAACAAGCTGTACATAAACATGATGCCATAATGACCTACGGCCACAGCATAGGTATGAAAAAATCAGAAGCTGAAAATGAGTTGACAATTGCTAAAGAGTTTGAGAATATGTCAGTGAGGACGGGCGAGGAGGGCTCAGAAAGTGAATACTCAGGCAGCATGAGATCAGGAACCTACAAGACTTTCCAGACATTTGCCTCAGATTGGAGTCAGTGTTCTAATATCAGTTTTAGCAAGTAAGTTAAGTGACGTTGAACTAAAATTGCTCACTTATGATGTGTGTGATACATTTTTTTTTTGCCTTTTACTACAGAATAATATGTATATATATATACTACTCCCTGGCCGATGTAGAATAATAATGATAATGAAAAAATAAAAAATATCTAGTTGAAATTAAGCACCATATAGGTGCTGTATTGTATTATTTTGCTCTTCAAGTGTCCTCTATATTTTTTTTCTGTTTGACAAAGTCCTACAATCTAAATAATATCTATATAATTTTAATGATGTGTCAATAGTATGCAGTGTGTGAGCAATTAAAATAAATAAACATCCCGGCAACAGCAGCCAGGTCCACCACATAAGCACATTCTAGAATTAATTAAATTAATTAGATTTTAATCTAAATTCAGGTACTTATCAAAAATACATTATAATTAATGGTATTATGTTATTTTAGATTGCTTAACAAATTCGATTCAAACAATGCTGTGCATAAGGAGATGTTGGCAGTTCTAGCTGCCGTTACTGAAGTAATTAAGGAACAAGGTGGCAAAGAGACCACCACTGAGTACTTTGCAGCATTGGTACGTAAAAATTTCATCATTATTATAATTTGAGAAGAGGCTCCTACTGAGCCGAGTGGGCCCCCCAGGGGCTCACTCCGAGGCATGAGAAATGGCAGACCTGCCATTGACCACAGAGCACATCTGCCTATAGATAAGGAACTAATCGAGTTTACGGATGGAATACAGAGAACCGGCCATAAACCACCACACGGGTCCAGTGCAGAATGGTGGTTTTTAGTGTCTACTACTGCAACTGGGACCAACAGTTTTACATACCTTCCTAAGCACGAAGGAGCTTGAGATGATAAATTTTTGGTCACCCATCCCATGACCAGCTTTAGCAGTCGCAGACCAGGCGCGTTAACCACTGCGCCATTGAGCTCCTCAGATTTTATTTTTAGATTAGACTTGCTTGTTTTGGTATTTTCAGACCCCCTGGTGTTGATAAAAAACTAGCCTGATGTTACACAAATGTTTTGTTTCTTTTTAGATGGAAACCCTCAAAGCATCAGAAGCAGAAGAGAACTTAGTAGCCACACTGTCACTCTTCTCGATGGGTATAAAATCAGTTCCACAAGGAGTCTTACGAAAACAATTCTCAGACTCTGCAAGCACATTCACTGATTTACTCGAGAAAAATGCTCAGTCAGAGAACGGGACGTTGTTAAGGAGTGCCATTGGATGCTTGACGGTGCTGTTGAGGGCCCAGGAGTACACATTGTGGGGAGACTCTTCAACTATGAGGGTTTTCGAGAATGTTTTAGCGTTTGCTCTACATTCAAAACCTAAGGTTAGTTAAGGTTTATTGTAGAACTAAACTTTACAACCAAAATCAAAAAGCGTTGTGCCAAAATTCTTAGCTCGATATTCGGTGGTCCTGGGTTCAATTCACAGGTTGGGCCAATTCATTTTCGGATTTATCGATGTATGCCGGGACGCGACGGTACATCGCACCTCCCCTTTATCAACAGTTTTGTACATACAACAACCGACAGAGAGATTTGGTAACTCGTTTCTTTGTCGCACTTCCAAAAACTGGAATAGTCTACCAGCACACGTTTTCTCTCCTTCCTATGACATGGGATCCTTCAAACGAGGCGTGAAGAGGCACCTTGTGGGCCGGCAGGGTGAGGGTGACTGATGCTGCGTTGTTTTCACGCTGCACCAGTTGTCCTTGCGTCTGGACTCCGTTTCCACTTAACATCAGGTGGAGTGGAGTCATTTGCCGAGAATAAAAAAAAAATAAAAAAAAGTCTAGTAACATTGTGAATGTAAAAATTTGAATAATAATAATTTGCAGAAGCCTGCAACGTCAACCTATACAAAACTAATAACAAATACTAATAAAAAATAATTTCGGCGGGCTGGTTAGAACCACGATAGCTCAATTGGAAGAGCACCTGACTCGGAATGTCAGAAGGGTGCAGGTTCAAATCCTGCTCGTGGAAATTTTTTCAACATTTGTAATTTGTTCGCAACAAAATTTGCGTTAAAAATTATTTGAACATTTATACAAAACTGTCAAATTTCTTCAATAAACATTCAACCATATCTCTTACGTATAAATTTCAAAGTCTATTGAGAAAACAGTTTGTGTTAGTCTGCTGTGCAGGCATGTGTGCACAAACAAAAATAACACCTTTATTGTGTGGAAGGCGCGACCACAGTGTAGGTTGGCCTTAAAGTTCTTAATGACGTTCCACAGGTAAGAAAAGCGGCGCAGCACGCAGTGACATCCATCCTTCGAGGCAGCTGTTTCATGATACCGTCTGAGGAACAGAAAGTTAAGGTAAGATAGCTAGTAGCACATAAGGAAAAGTACAGATATTTTTAGTGGAAATCCTTCCTTCTCTAAACCCTTTAACAGTCAAAACATGTTTGAATATTTCATTGGTTTTCAATCATATCTCAACCACATAAAGTTCAAAATGTGGTGGGAATATACATCCCTCTGACTGCGAAAGGGTTAAGAAGGAAGGACATCTGTACTTTTCCTTATTACTTATTTACCCCCTAAGGGGTCGGAGGAGAGTCCTACATAACCATCTGCGTCTCCGAAAGCGCAGTGGTATACCTAATGCATTTTCTCCTATCTATACTAATATTAGTCATTAGTTTCATTTCAATACTTTTGTATGTTCAATTTACAGTACGGTATTGTTTGTCTACAAAATGTACAAAATTCTTTATAATCGACATCAGTGGTACAAGCGTTTGGTCTGCGTTTGCTAAAGTTAAGCAACTTTAGCAAAGGCTAGTAAGCAGATAAGTTACCAAAAATTTATAGCCGTTGGTCCCGGCTGCATTAGCAGTCGTTAACAACCACCGTACCGCACTGGGTCCTCGTGGTGGTTGACTAAGCTATAACCCAGCAGGTCCCCAGAGTGCACCCCGCGTCGGCCCGCGTGGCGGCGCACTGCCTCACGCAGATCAAGGCCGAGGCTTTACTGGCCGGCCAGCGCGGCGTGCTCCACACCCTCACCCTGCTCAGGGACGTGCTGCCGGTATTCAGCAAGGATCACATCAAGGTAAAGCGTACGGATGAACTCTATTTGTTGTGTTTATTAGTGTTGCCGAAAAGTCGATAGTTCCACTATCTATTTACATCAACAAAGTAAACACCATTACATTAAAAAAACATTGCATAAATCATAAATCTATCGATTATTTATTTATTTAAAAAAGGCACAACTATAGAATACAAACAACCAAACATTTTCTAATAGACTATGTTTTACATTGAAATTGAATTCTGATAAAAGTTGTGCATACGCTCAAAAGTGTAATCAAACTTAAACGTTCTCCTTTCAGAGTATATGCGAAGCCATATTATCCCTAATGACCCACAACAACGTATACATAAAGACATGTTGCCTGCACACTTTGCACGCCCTGTTCTCCGCGCCGAAAGAAACTAGCAACCTCACTGCTAGCTTGGGGGTGCAACTGACCCGAGCATTAATGGCTGCTCGGCCCCCGGCCAGCGATACGGGGCAAGCGCTCGCCTGGGCTGCTGTGTTGCAACAGGCACACGGGTGCTTAGCCAGGTAAATATCATCATCATCGACATATTAACATATAAAAACCTCTAAAGATAGTTGTAAGTAATTATAAATAAATAAATAAATGAATCAACATAGCCTGGTAGCCATCTGAATCATCTGATCTAAATGGTGACTAAGACCTATTTCTATCGCCAAACAGCATTAGTTGTACGTAAGGTTTTTGCTCAATGAAACCAGTAACCTAACTTTTAGCGACTACCGAGCGACTACAGCTAACGACACAAGGAAACAATCAGCTGGGCTGCTGTGTTGACACAGGGACATGGGTGATTCGCCAGGTAATTTTCATCGTCAACACCCTGTATGTATGCTCTCTTCTCCGCGCACAATGGTACTAGCAACATCACTGATAGCTTAGGAGTGCAACTGACCCGGGGGCCGACCGCCTAACACTCTCGCTTTCGATCGCTTTGAAGGCGAGACGAGGAGAAGGCGTCATCTTGTCATTTCGAAGGGAATATGAAAGCAATATCGAAAGCTATAGGCGAAGCGAGGCCCTCGCCTTCAAAGCGATCGAAAGCGAAAGAGTTAGGCGGTTGGGGGGCCGGACATTAATGGCTGCTCGGCCCCCGGCCAGCGATACGGGGCAAGCGCTCGCCAAGGCTGCTGTGTTGCAACAGGGACACGGGTGCTTAGCCAGGAAATTAATAAAAGCTTCATCGTCAAAAGCCTATACACTGTGCTCAGAGATCAGGTGAACCGAGACCTTTATGTCTGAAACCGGTGTTTCAACCTTCAATATGCAGTTACAGATAATGTACAGTCGAGTTCATAAATAAGTAGGTATACATTCTCAAGACTGCAAAAATATCTGTACAAAGAAGGACATTAAAATATCAAGTTGATCCTTGAGTTCAAAAATATGTAAGCAGCTAGCTGTTCCCCGACCCACCGCGTCGCATCGCGTCGCCCGAATGCGCTAGTTCGTATCGTGATGTTAAATAGCCAATAGCCTTCCACAACAAGTGATCTATCCAATGCAAAATTATTTTTTCAAATCGGACTGGTAGTTCTATAGATAAACCGCGTTCAAACAAAAAAGCAAACTTCAGCTTATATTAGTATAGATTTCACTTTGTAATCATTTAAGCAAGTCTTTCAATATATGAAGCTACCTTTAGATATCCGAGTGCATTGTTAAATATATATGTGTACATGAGGTCACATTTTATCAACTGCAAATATTTTGAGGATAAATTCAACAACAAATATAAACAATTTTTATGAAAAAACCTTAAATTTGTATACGCTAGTTTTCAAGAAAAACGCCAAAAGACATTTCGATTAAAAAGAAAAATAAAACACTTTCGGTAGTTTCAATTCAAAAGAGCCGACAGAGAGGCCGCTCTTAAAAATATTACAAATTTTGTGTCAGGAAAAGTAAAAAAAAAACTAGCCTGAATTTTTTTTTAAATGCTGGGGCCTTATTTCTCTGATATAATTAGATGTTTTGTCAAAATATTTGCAGTTGATAAAAAGTGACCTTATATATTTGTTTGGCTCACAGCCTGGACTTGAATCTGTGCGTGCCCAACCTGCCCGGTTTCGTCAACATCTGCGTCACGGAGCTGTGGCTCTCCGACGTGGCTGACATCAACTCCGCAGCAACCAACGCATTGAAAGTGAGATACATAATTATCTATATGTACTACATATTTAGATACTTACCTATGCCACAGTAGAACCATAGAGGTCACTCTGTAAATACATTTAGCTAAATAGCTATTCTAGCGGCGACAAAATTAAGTTCAATTTAGATCGCAAAGCGCGGTCTAGAGACAGTTGCTACAGCGACGGCACCGTCTCTTCCTATCGCGTAGTTCTTATCTCATGTTGACTTGTTTGAACAGACCCGCCGATGTACAAAATTAAATTAATTAAATTGGAAGACAATGTAATTTATTTGAAATAATATTTGTAACTGACACGGTTCTAACCTAAGGGTACTGCCCTTAGGCTTCGCAAAACCCACTTTAGGAGTAGCTGCTATATACTATGTAGTAACGTTTCGGTAGCCGTGTGACAAAGTGCTCGGTCTTGGGTTCAATTCTAATTTCAAGTAAAGAGTTTCGAGTTTTTCGATGCAAAGGCCGAGACTGTTATCTACCACTAAGCTTAATACCCATCAGTTGTGATGATTCAATTTCAATGATGCAGGCTTTTGTCCTTTTGTCCTTTCTTACTAATTTAAAACCCTATGTACTTGGGATAAGATAGCAAATTATGCCGTCTAATATCGAAGCCTAAACATGGCTTAAGACCAAGCTATATTTATGATTATTTACATATAATTTAACGCAAATATTGTTGCGAAGAAATTACAATTTGAAAAAGACAAAGTGTTGAGAAACGATAGCATAGTTGGCAGTGCACCTGACCCGGCATGTCATGGGGTGCGGGTTCGAATCCCGTTTGTGGATTTTTTTTTTCAAATTGTAAATTTTTCGCAACAACATTTGCGTTAAATTATATGTAAATAATCATGGCTTAAGATCTAAAAAATCATTCAAAAACACACAACATGCTGTCTTCATTGAATACAAGCTAAATTTACCTCGTCCACTTTTAGGCCGTTCTCCTGGATTGTGTGAGGCCCGCCATCGAGTGTGAAGAGTTCCCGCGCCACAAGGGCCACGTGGAGGCCATCTTCAAGGCCATCGGGACCGGACTCGACAACCCGTTCAACCAGGCCATCAGGCACGTCATACTCACCATCGCTGTATGCTTTGAGGTAATTCAAAATTGATAATCATTTATTCAGTTTAGGCTACAAATAGCTCTTATGAACGTCATTATGCCATCGTCGGTTCGTAAGTCTACTCTGGGCGGGAGACCTTGTACTGAGAAGAACCAGCAAGAGAATTTATTTTCTCCATTACAGTGTCGAATAATAAAAAATAATAAAAGCGTAATATTACCAAATGTATACACGTTGATTGGTACATGACCCGCCATAGCAAATTACCATATGGAGGAGGTCATTTGCTCACTATTGAATCTTACTTTCCTTAACTAAAGTTTTATAGTTTTGGAGATGGACCATTTTTATACTTTTTAGAATTTTCTCAAATTTTTACCTTAAAACTGTCAACTGTCTGTAACTTTTTTTCAACATCCTAATGTATTATTTTTTTTTTTGGTAGCATATACACATTTGTGATCAAATTACGTTGCAACTTTGCTCAATCAAGAATTTAAAAAAGATATGCTAGTAAAAAGAGAAATACGATCTAGAGTCTAGAGGAAACTAGTGCGCGTCCCTGTGCCCTTCTAGATTCTCCGAAGGGTTCGGATCGGATCGGGGAGCGGAACCACCCGAGGGCGCCTCTAAAGGCTCGGACCTCGGCTCGGGTAGACCGGGCCGTGGAGGAGAGAAGCGCCCAGGTACATGTCTGTACCTGGTATAGAGCGCGTGTGAACAGGTTCTTCGTACCCTTGTTCTACGAGTACGGTGTCTTGGACTTAAACTAGTGTGCATGTTTAGTGTATTCTGTAAATGTGTAGTGTCATTTAGAGGATCGGGCGGGGGAGATAGGTTAAGGACCTAAACTATAAAACTTTAGTTATGATAACTAAGCTACAATACTTAGCAAATGACTTCCTGGATATGTGATTTTGCTGTGGCAGGTTATGTACAGCCACCCTGTATACAACATGTCATTGTAACACAGGGACTTCTTGGCGGGAAAGTGAAGAGTCATGTCTGCGGCTTTGTCTTATTTTCTAAAATTTGTGTTACGTCGAATATTAATGTGAAATAATGGTGGATTATTAACCGTTAAGTGTTCGTGAGTGTTCATGAGTGTTGGCAAATGAAACAAAACAGTGCAACGTCACGTCAAGAAGTCGGCCCGAGGACTTAGTAAAGCCCCACATCTTTACTGAGATACTCGAGGGGTTGGGGGGTATATCATTTCTTACTTTTCATGTCTATTATCATTCATCATCATCATACAGGAAGGAAAGGTTGCTTATTTATGTATTACTTTTAAGAAAAATTACTTTGACACTGGCTAAATGTGCTAATCGCTCAAAGCCATCAGCTAAAGTAAAAAAAAACATGTAACACAATAAACGCACACCTTAAAAGTAATTTGTTAAGAACAGAGCGGGCTGGTTAGAACCACGATAGCTCAATTGGAAGAGCACCTGACCCGGAATGTCAGAAGGGTGCAGGTTCAAATCCTGCTTGTGGAAATTTTTTCAACATTTGTGTTTTTGTAATTTGTTCGCAACAAAATTTGCGTTAAAAATTACTTGAACATTTGTTAAGAATAGGCTACTGAAGCCATTTTTGAATGCTTTTTTGTATATTATTTTCTTGCTTTTGTTGAACATTCGAAGCAAACTAAATTAAACCAATATTTTTCTTCTTACTGGTAAGCAGTTTGCATTCTTCTCACCTGATGTTAAGTGTTGATAAGGTTGATTCACCCGGAAACCTCAACTAAACACTGGCTATCATATCTTCAGCTGCCGGAACACAAAAATGCTACAAACATTGATGGCGACATATTTAGATAAGATAGTAGTAGTTAGCCAGGCGGACTTAAAACAAGCTCTGACACCAACCAAACCGAGTACACGAACATGTACCTGGGAATCGAACTCGAGACCGTTAGGTCTGAGACCGATGGTCTTAAACACTAGACCACAAAGGCGGTTACATATGTTATTAATTTAATTTTTATTTGTATTGTATAATAAGTTTTTCCAATACATTTACAGTTAACTAGCACCCGTCCTCTCTCAACAGATAGGTAACGAGAAAGTGGCACACTGCCTCTCCCCTCTCCTAAAGAAACTGAACGATCGACGCGAGAGTCACAACTTCCACAACCACAAAGAAGTAGAACATGCAGTAGGGTGCGCTATCAAAGCCCTAGGACCTGCCTTCGTACTCCAAATCATACCATTACGAGACACCGCAGACTCCATCAATTTAGACCGAAGCTGGTTACTACCCGTCTTGAAGGAGAGGATCACACATTCCCAATTGAAGTATTTCGCCACGGAGATATTGGAATTGGCGACCTTCTGCAGGAGAAAGGCTAGAGAGATGGCGCAGGCCAAGGATATGGCTAATGCTCATACCTACGATCTGCTGTGCAACCAGTTTTGGGCGTTGTTGCCCAGCTTCTGCAATCATCCTACAGATGTGAAGGATAACTTTAAGGCGTTGGCTAGGGTTCTGGGTGAGTTTTGAACTGAATTGTTTAGCGTTAGAGTAAAGCTGTGACGGTGTATCCTGTAATCTGTCCCCTCTTAAGGAGTTCAAAATTTCCCTGTCTGTCCATTACTTCTAGGAGGCGACTGTTTCTCTACATGTTTCTCGACGAACTCCTTGGTCGAGTGGCTTGCACACCGGTTTTCAAGGTGTCGCCATCTCTGAGGTCCCGGGTTCGATCCCCGGTCGGATCAATTTAGAAATACCTGTTTTTCTAAATTGTTTCGGGTCTGGGTGTTTCCTATGTATAATAAGTATGTATTTAAGTATATTATGTATGTTTATCCGTTGTCTAGTTAACCATATAACGAGTTTCTTAAGGAAGCTTTTCTTGGGGCTAGATAATTGGTGTGAGTGTGGAAAACATTATTATTATTATTATTATATTTTAAATATCTTTTTAAATATCGATATTTAAAGTAAGTTTAATCGATTAAGAAGTCTCCTCAAATTATTACTGAATGTAGGGCGTAAAACAAGGATGTGACTAAAGTGAGACTTAAGCCCTTCGCACACCAGTCGTAAGCGTAGTCGTATCGTAAGCGTATTGTTCTACAAACGAATCGTCGAATAGACGTATCGTTTTGTAAGATCTCAGTTGAAATCATGGCGTCAACGGTACCAGATGTGTTGGGTGAATTTATAGACTATCTTACTTTCTCTTCAGACGAAAAGGATTTTTGAATAGTATTGGCAAAGAGTTCGTCATTACTTGCATATGGGAGGTGTGGTAATTAAGTATTACAATCAATTGTAGCGATGACTTGATTTTAATAATAGAGGCCTTTGTCTAGCATTAGGACAGCATATTATATTCTACTTCGCTTTGCACTTCCGATATAGTTTTACCAGCTCAACTTTCGAGTGTTGTATATTTTTTTTAATTTTTAGTGATAATTTTAATGTTTCCGTCCTGTTTTTTTATTTGGTTTTAATTTTAATAATAAGGCACTTATCTATTCTCTCCATTTAACTGGGTATCTGTAAGATATCACTTTAGTGCGATAATCCCTTCAATTTGTAATTTTATTTTTATTGTAACAGTGTAAATACTGCTTAGGTATTCAATATCATGTAAAATTTCAGGCAACATCCTTAAGGACAACCCTGAGTTCCGTCTCTCCGTGATGCAAGCTCTCCGGAAACTGATCGCATGCTCCTCAGAAAACGAGGAAGATTCACAAGAGTTAGCGCGATTCGCTAAGAATTACCTGCCGATATTGCTGAATATATACATGTCGCCAGCTAAAGGGAGCAGCGCTGAAGGGCAGAGGCTAGCTGCCTTGGAAACTATACAGGTAAGCTGCGTGTGAATGATCCGCTTCTCAGTAGTCAGTAGTGACGGGTTCGAATACCAGTTTGTTCGTGTTGTGTAAATATTTTTATTGTTTAGTCAGTGAAAATATGATCACAGCGTTCAAACATAACAAAATATCTAAATATTTAACACAAACTGGACAATTCTTAACTGATCTTTCAATAAATTTTACTTTTTATTTTTAAGTGCTAATTGCTGCACAAAAGCTGAATTAAATATTTATAAAATACAGTGAAAAAATTAATAACCAATATTATATAACTTTATAATATTGGTTAATAACCTTTGGATAGATGGCACTGTGCCGCAATAAGCACTCAAAAAATTAAAAAGCTGTGACAAAATTCAGCGCATACGTCAGCCTTACCGGTAGCATAGCGGTCAGTGCAGCCGCCCGGATTGCGGAAGACCCAGGTTCGATACCTGGCTGGGTCGGGTGGGCGTTTATTTTTTTCACTGTATTTTATAAATATTTGATCTTTCAATATTTGTAAAAATATTAAGATCGGATGCTGATGACGTAGTTGTCGACGTTGAATAGGGCTCGTTTGGCTTACAGAGTAAGAGTAGATAGTGTTGATTAATTTCGGCGAGCTGGATTGAGCCACGATAGCATAGTTGGTAGTGCACCTGACCCGGCATGTCATGGGGTGCGAGTTCGAATCCCGCTCGTGGAGTTTTTTCAATACTTTGTCTTTTTTTCAATTTATAATTTGTTCGCAACAAAATTTGCGTTAAATTATATGTAAATTATCATAAAAACAGGACATATGACCGGCAACCAATGTGGTATACGCATAAGTGATGTTCCTGTGTTTTGAACTTGTATGTATGATGTATTGTACCAAATAAATGGTTTTTCTCTATTCATTGAAAACCAACCTTATAACAAGACGTTACAGTGCGTTATCAACTGTGTTTAGATGTCAATCAAAAGTGTACCCGACCTTTATGAACAGGTTGACCGCCGCCGGGCGCAGACAATAGAAATTCAATTGTTTGTCGGTCAAATGGCCTTTAAGGTGTTAACATAAGGTTGATTTTGTCAAATTTTTGTCAAATGCTCAGATATTTTGGCAGGTTTTAATGCTCAGATCACTTTAAAAAGGTCCTATTTCGATTGTTTAATGAAAGAGTGACTATAATTTACTTATTTTATTATTAACTAGCTGACCCGGCGGACTTCGTACCGCTTTCACAGTTTCCATCAATGGTTTCCATGTTAACAAAACAAATAAATTATTTTGTATTGGAAAATTAAATTGTCGTTTTTAGTATTTTATATATTTTATTTTTTTATTTTTATGTTACTCAGCACTAATGTAGCATTCTAATGATGAAGGATTTTTTTAAATCGGTCCAGTAGTTTTTGAGTTTATTCGTTGCAAACATACATACATCCAAAAATACAAAGGTTTCCTCTTTATAATATTAGTATAGAAAAGGGCTGCATTCGATTAGTTTGAGGGTGTGCTTTTATTATGTTTCATATTATTTAAATAATCTTGATAAACATACAACACAACTCTGAATCAATTCTCAAATCTGCAGGTATACCTCACAATTTGTGATCAAACTTTAAAAGAGGAACTATTCAAGAATGCCTTACAACAACTAGAGTCGTCAACAGACAACCACTTCCAAAGAGAATCTATTCTAGACGTTGTCAGATTGTTAGTACTATATCAAAGTAGCGAACACATCACAAGTCTTTTCGACAAATGGGTCATACCGTTGTGTGAAACGGTGTTAGAGAATCCTAAGCAGCTTAAAAAGGCTAGGAAGGAGAAACAGAAAGGTCAAGCAATGGAAGAGGATAAGGCAGAAGACGGGAAACAGGAGAAGAAAGATCTTAGGTAAGAACTTATGTTGAATAGATTTTTTTGGAGAGAGTTCTTTTTAAGTTACAGTTTTTTCAGCTGAAAAAACGCGCTTCACCGAATTTTTTTTGAAAGCGACGAGAAACTTTAATGATTCATTAAACCGTGTAATCGAAACACCGACAAAGGGTTTCTAGAGGTAATGGCATCACGCAAGCTCTTCCCCTTTCCCCACTAGATTCTCCGAGGGTTTCGGATTGGATCGGAATATGAAATAGTGGAACCTGCCACGCTGGCTCACCCAGTGCTTATGTTATGACAACAGCTTGGACCAACGGTTACCTTTTAGCTATTAGTGGCACATAAGTGCAATAAATAATTATAGATGTTAACATAAATAGAACTTTATGTGATTGCAGTAAGATAAAAAATATATTAAGCTGCTTATAAATAAGCTTTTGGGTTGCAAAATCAAGGTAAGGTCTGAGTCACGTCGTTTTTCAAATTCCATGTCAGTTGAGATGTGAATAATTGAATTTTTTGTAATAGGGTATTTGACTACAATGAAAATATATATCAAACTGTTGTTAACTTAACAGTAAACATTTTTTTAAACCAATTTATCCAGCACGTAATTTTAAAATTAGTATAATCTTTATAAAAAATCATTTATAAAATAATATTTTTTTTATGATTGACCACGTGGTTGAAAACGCACGGGATTGGTCACGTGATGTCGTGACGTCATTTGCAAGCAAATCAAAGATGTCACTCGAAGTTTATAAGTGTACGGTGTGATTTGACAGCTAACAGTTTGTTTACATGCAACTGACGTCACGACATCACGTGGCCTGCATGCATCGTTTTGGCGGCAATTTTATTCATTTGAATTTTAATGGCGATTTTTATAAAAAATAAAAAAATTCACAACGAATTAATCAAATTGCGAATATATTATGCTATAATGAACCATTAGACATATTTTTCTAAAACCTGTCAAATACCCTATTACAAAATAACCATTTAAAATAATTTATTACTTCCAAAATAATCAGACAAGTTTTTTTAAAATCGTTTCTTCAACAGATATAAAGATAAAGCCAAATTACTCGAAATGGAACACAAGAAAGCGTACAGGATATTAGAAGAGATATTCAAGTGCGAAAGGGACAACTGTAAGCAGTTCCTCGCTTCCAATCAGAAGAAGATAAAGAAGCTGCTGATGACGTCACTCAATAAGGTCGCGGATAGCAGTAAGGCGGCAAGACTGAGGTTAGTCATATAGAAATATATTTAAAATTTTTAAAAATCTTATAAAACATCAATTTAAAGCCGTCAAATATTCTGTTAGCCTAACTATTATTTGAAAGGGGAACTCTCTAGCAGTTCATAGAATAGTCATTATCATCTCAACCAGAAGACGGTCTACTGTTGGACAAACCTCCACAACGACCGGTTGTGTGCTGCTACAACCAGCGGCTTCCCGCGACCTTCACCAGATCGTCGGTCCACCTTGTTTGAAAGAATAGAATAGTCTTATTGAGATGAGAATTTTATCTAGCTTGCTATTGAACGAATTCAACGATGTGGGGCTGTATAATCGTCGTCAGCATATAAATGTCTCACTATTGGGCTCAGAAGCCTTAGCCATCACGCTGGCAATGCGAGTTGGTGGGTTTTAACGACTGCCCTCATACGAAAACTACCGGGACTAATGACTTACATGCCCGGCGAGGTACAGATAGCTTGAGATATTTCAATTAGGCCAGAGCGGTTATTTTTTATGTTTTTAGCGAATGCTATAACTTACACTAAAATGAACCTTATATTCAAATCCATATAGCACCTTATAAGGTCGTCGCCGAATCAAAAAACTTTTTTTTAATGATTTTAGTGATTGCTACGTGCATATATAGACTTATAAAGACTGTATTCTAAACCGTACCTTATCTCCAGATGCATAGAACACCTAATACGATCATCGCCGAACCTAACGGCCGAAAGCAAATTGCTCCGCGGCGCGATCGCAGAGTCGGTGGTGTGCACACGCGACATCAACTCCAAATGCCGTCAGTGCGCGTTCAACGTCATCAGCTGCGTCGGCGAGACGCTGAAATCGAAGGAAGGGGGTGAGTGAGACTTTGAACTCTAACAACATGGAAATAAAGCACACATTTTATCCTAAGTCAATCCAGTTGTGATCACAAACCCGGTTGCACTCGCGACATCAACTCCAAGTGCCGCCAATGCTTGTTCAACGTCATCAGCTGCGTCGGCGAGACGCTGAAGATGAAGGATGGGGGTGAGTTAGACTTTGAACCCTAACTGTAAGGAAATAAAGCACAAATATTATCTGAAGTCCATTCGGTTATGATCACAAACTGTTCAACGTGATCATTTGCGTCGGCAAGGCGCTGAAGACATGACGGGGGCGAGTTGGACTCTGAACCTGAACTGAATTGACTATGAATGATGAATATGGGTATACAACATTTAACGTAATAAATGGTCACCCTGACAGTAGTTTGTTGAATATCGACTACTGAATCGATTTCACTAATTTTTGGTTATTTTTTAATAATAAAAAAAAATACATTTACTTTCATTTGTTAAATAGTCGGAACAAATAAATTAAAACGTAATTCAAGGCAATAAGACTTTTTTTTAAATAAAAATAGACATGCTGTTAGACGACCAACGCTTTATTCAACTCTATCCACGAACCTTTAACCCTTAACAGGGTTCGTGTATAAATTCAAATAATCATTAACAAAATTTAACACGAATAGATCCGTAAAAAAGAAATTCATTACAACGTCTACTTTTCGCGTAAACTTGAGAAAACAAATGTAGTTTACAATAAAATGTTTGTGTTTTAACTAATAAAGTTCTTAGTTAGGTATGCATAAAATAGCAGACAGAATCTCATACTCAATTCTCACCACAGGTATGCAAGCATTCTCCGACATGCTGGTATCCGGATTATCAGCACCCCTGCCGCGAATCGTGAGCGCGACCCTCCGCGCTATAGCTTCAGCGTTGTTCAACTTCTCCGAAGAACTGGGTCTGGAGACAGTCCAAAGTCTACTAGAGAAAGTGGCTGAGCAGATGCTCACCAATAATAGGGAAATTGTTGCCGCTGCAATGAGTTTCCTTAAGGTAATTTCTATAAACATATTTAATAAATAAATGTAAATGTTTCCCACACTCACACCAATTATCTAGCCCCAAGAAAAGCTTCCTTAAGAAACTCGTTATATGGTTAACTAGACAACGGATAAACATACTTAATATATGTACTTTAATACATACTTATTATACATAGGAAACACCCAGACCCGAAACAATATAGAAAAATAGGTTTTTCTAAATTGATCCGACCGGGGATCGAACCCGGGACCTCAGAGATAGCGACACCATGAAAACCGGTGTGCAAGCCACTCGACCAAGGAGGTCGTCTGGAGGAGTACTTATTCTTTTCTTACACGATCTCGCCTCGCCTCGGTGGCCGAGTGGCAGAGCTCTCAGCCCGACACCCGAAGGTCCCGTGTTCGATTCCCAGGTCGGGCAAATTGTATTTCGGATTTTTCGATGCATAGCCCGGGTTTGTGATCACCAACCCGTATTTGGCAATTAGTGATTAGCCATTACCCATCACTTGTAGCGATGATTTGATTTCAATGAGGCCTTTGCCCAGCAGTGGGACAGTTATAGGCTGTTTACTTTTACTTCTTACACGATGCTACTCGGAACAAACTCATTTTTTTTAAGAATATTTTTTATTGACCATATATGAGTTAAAACAATGTTAACACTTATTTATAAGACTATATACAAGATCATTAACATCAAAACTAGGCCGTGCTTGTGCCATAGTTACTTCCTATGTATTTTTTTAAATATGAAGAATAGATAATAATAACAATACAATATTTATACATCAAACATACATAAATATAAATATATATACATTTTTCATTTATTCATTCATTCATTCATATGAGGTAACACACGCATTTACATTATTAATATTATTATTATTATATTAGCCATACGGGATAGGTATCTAGGTACTCCTGGGATTACATAAGTTTACAAAATAATTTCAATTAACATATAAAATAATTTGGTAACACGTCTGCTCAATACACGATCTCGGACAGAAGAGATATTAATCATTGAGTATCTAGATTGTTGTTGGCTGTCGCGGGCCGGATTGATGACACTGGCAGGCCGGATTTGGCCCGCGGGCCCTAGTTTGGAGACCCCGGATCTAGAATGTCCCACCACTAATATTTCGTAACTAATCACGTTAATCGCCGCTATAGATTTTTACGAATACTAAACGCTGAGATGTTCTTCAATTGGCTTTTCAACTAAATTTGGTTTCTAAAACCACTTTAAAAGGGTGCCGCGCGGAATTTCGAAAGTTTACGTGTTTTTAAGTCACTGGTGCTAGGCGCTGAATAGGTCATATACATTTAAAGGACTCGTGTAGGTTAGCTTGATCCTTTCTCAAGGCCATAGTTGTCTTGGAATTTGAAACGAATACCCAGAAACTGCATAAACAATACGTAAAAGTAATGATATCTAAAAACTTATTTCTTCAGAAACTTTGTATAGCACAAATGAAACAATGATCCGACATCTAAATGTTTATATTGGTATTCCGCAGGCCACTGTTCTCTTATTTTTCAATAAAAAAATATGAATATGAAAATATTAAGACTTTTCTTATTTTTTACCCTAACGCCTATGATTTTACGAAAGTAAACATTGCTCTAATTCAGCTATACTCTAAGTGTGTTCCGCGGAACCCTAGGGTTCCATGATACCTCTGTCGGGGTTCCGCAAGAATTTAGAAAAAAAAAATCAAAACACCTCTCTCTGGTCGCTCCGCGGCTGCGCGGACTCCGCGGCCGCGCGGGGACAAAACGCTATGAACGTTATTTATTTATTTATTTGTATTTGTATAAACATGTGTTACAATAGCTGGTACAATATCTCATAAGTTTGGTATCAACAATTTTATACTTGTACAACCCGTTCGCTCTAAGTTTGACGGTCTGTGGAATGCGCGTACCCTCCCCCACGTGACAACAAAACTTATAATGTGTCATAGTTTTACCCAAATATGTACGTACACAATTTTTATTGTTACAATTAAATAAAAAATATTTTTATATTATGTTTTGCTGACGCTACTTTTCGAACGTCATACCTATCGCCAGCGGCAAACTTAAAGCGAGCGGGTAGTATACTTGTGAGCGCGCAGTCTCTTTGATAAAAGCCGCCTCTGAATTAGACGCTATAGTTGTCAACAAGCGACTTTCGACTCTAACTTCAAAGGATAAAGTCGATATTGTTTAAATTTCTGTTTTTATTTTTGCTTTTTGTTTATCAAAGGTGCCGACTCGAGTATTTTCGAGAATATTTGAGATCGAGTCTAGGACTAATTATAAAAGCGGCGATCGCGCGTCGCGCGTCGTCAGTTGACGATTAGCGTTCAGAGCGATAAGTTACTACCTACTTACAAGCTCGCTAGCGAGAAAATAGTGTTCATTGTTTTACTGCCTGCTGTATTCTGTTGTCTCAGTTTTATACATTTCTTCACTGTAGGTACTAAATTTAGTCTCTTATACGCAGTAACGATTGTGCATTATTTAAACCCCACTATCCTGACGTGTAACATTATAAATAAAGAAGAATGAAACGTTGGCTTAAAGGTGTTAAACGTGTTGCAACAACATCTTCTAATGACGCTGAATGTTCAAAAGCAGTGCGCGCGGAGAATATAGCAATCACCGATCCAGAAGATGATGCCACGACGTCAAGCTCGACGGTTTCAAAGACGAAAAGAAGGAAGTATGATGAATCTTATATCAGTTTCGGATTTGTTGATTCCAACGGCTCACCTCTCTGCATGCTCTGTAGTAAACTGCTTCCTAATAGTTCCATGGCACCTGCCAAATTGCGCCGACATTTAGAAACTGTACACCCCGAGTCTAAAGACAAGAATAAAGAATTTTTTGTTCGCAAAAAAGATCTGTTATTAGAAAGTCAAAAAAATATGATGCATGTAACACAAACTATCAACGAAAAGGCCACGGAGGCATCATATTTAGTTAGCTATCGCATTGCACAAGCAGGTGAAGCGCACACTATCGCTGAAAATTTAATAAAACCATGTGTATTAGACATAACAAAATGTATGCTCGATGAAAAATCTGCAAAGCATCTTTCTACTGTTCCGCTATCAAACGATACTGTTTCACGACGAATCCATGATCTGGCAAGCTACGTCAAACAAGAACTAGTTACACGTCTACAAAATACACGATTCGCCTTGCAAATGGACGAGTCGACTGATGTCGCTGGTTTGGCTATCCTGCTGGTTATTGTGAGATATCCATATAAAAGTTCTTTTGAAGAAGACATGCTTATGTGTTCACCGCTGCTTGCAAACACTACCGGGGAAGAAATTTTTAATAAAATAAATATATTTTTTGAAGAAAATAATCTCAGTTGGAACATTTGCATTGACATTTGTACAGATGGGGCCAAGGCGATGACAGGTAAAACAGCAGAAGCAGTGTCACGAATGAAAAATAAAGCGCCTAATTGTAGTTCCAGTCATTGTATTCTGCATAGACAAGCACTTGCGATGAAGCAAATGCCGTCAAATCTAAAATTAGTTATGGATGAAGCGGTAAAAATAATTAATTTTATCAAATCACGACCACTAAAATCCCGATTGTTCTCATTATTGTGTGAAGATTATGGCAGCAAACATAAAACACTGCTGCTCCATACAGAAGTGCGATGGCTGTCTCGGGGTAAAACTTTAACAAGGCTATTTGAACTTAGAGCCGAGTTACAAATGTTTCTTTCAGCAGATACTTCTTTTAATTTGAAGGACCGTTTGTATGATAAAACTTGGTTGTTCCGATTGTCTTTTATGGCGGATATCTTTCAAAAACTTAACGAATTGAATTTATCGTTGCAAGGTAAACAGACAACAGTGTTTCAGGCCTATAATAAAATAACTGCTTTTAAAAGAAAATTAGATTTTTGGATCATTTGCATTGGTAAGAAAGAAATAGAAAGCTTTACGTTACTCAGTGAGTTTGTTAGCGAAAACGACTCAGAAATGTTTGAAGAATTGGTCCAATATCTCAGTTCGATGCGCGCATCTTTTGAAAAGTATTTTCCCGAAGAACACAATACAAAAATTAAAGTGAATTCATGGATTTATAATCCTTTTTTACCCAACTTAGAAAAGCCTGAAAACTTGCCAAACGAGATATATGAATCTCTTTTAGAAATGTCATCAGACACAAGTATGGAGTCACTGTTCAAAACGACGCCTCTCAATGATTTTTGGTGCAAAATCCAAGATGAATATGCAATGCTTGGCCAAATGGCTCTGGATATTCTTCTCCCGTTCCCAACTACATATTTGTGCGAAACAGGATTCTCTACCTACGCAGCCACGAAAACAAAATATCGCAATAGACTGGACGCCGAAGCTGATATGAGACTCCAACTTTCTTCCATCAAACCTGATATCAACCAATTGATGAAAAATAAAAAACAGTTTCATACCTCCCACTAGTTAGATTTTTTCTTTTTTAATGTTTTCTATTATTGTCCTTGGCAAGTGGTGAAGTAAATAATAATTAGTAACTGTTACATTGTACTTTTATTATACTGATTAATAAAGAATACACTTATAAAAACAATTGTTTTATTGTAGGGTTCCATCAAGTATTTTGCTTCCCAAAAGGGTTCCGTCATTAAAAAAGTTTGAGAACCACTGCTCTAATTAAATCACCAGCCTACTCTGTACAGATATTAGTGTGCGTGCGTATACTTGTCGTGCGCCGTTGTCACACCACTGCCACGCGCCGCTCGCTCGCTATCATAAAAAAACTTGAAATTCGCAGTTTTGCGTCCGTGCTGCACCCCCTTAAAAATTAGTTTTTTACTATAATTTATTTTTAAATTTTTTTAATTTATATCCTTATACTTATTTTACTAACTGGTTACTTTATTGAGTAGCGTCTTATATGGAAACCTATAGTCAAAGGCTAGTCTTACTGTAGACGTTTGGAGAATTGGAGACGGTTGAAAATCTATAGATGATGTTTTCAACCTTTTTTACAATTATTTCTCAGGTATACACAAAAGTGCTACCCACCGATGTCCTAGCCGGCAGTCTGCCCATTATATTCAAAACCTTATCTTCTATGTCTGAGGATTGTAAACGGCACTCGCGCCTCGAGATCGGCTACTTCCTAACCAGGTGAGTTGAAAATAAATTGATAGTTTTTATAAATTACTAGCTTTGCTCACGTTGGCTTCACGACTTGTGTTTATTCGTAATAATAGCCAAATTTATTAAAGGTAAATATCATAAGGGAATAAGTAATAAGAGTTATGCCCATTTTCACCTTGACCCCTAAGTTTTAGGTGACCCTAAGCATTTTAGGTGACGGTTTTGCTCCAACAACTGTAAGGCATTAGAGAACTAAATATGTCACGACATTTCAATATTAAGGTTTTAATTTTTTATCATTAAAAAGCTCATCTATGCGAGCTAGAATTAGTACAAAGTGTCTAACACAAAACAACGTAATAAAGATCACTGTGTATAAGTAATTTTGGTCTGTTTTGTCATCCCCTAATTAAGGGATCATTTTCCAAAAAACCTGAAACACGTCATAATTTCTAACCAGGCCAAATACCGAAATTTAAGGAATGACAGATTTCCATACAAACTTTCCACCCTTATTTCACCCTTCTAGGAAGAGATTTCGAAAAATGCAAAAACACGTCATTCTATCTATCTATCATATCTATAGATCTATTTAATTATTCTTATGTATATCTTAGGGTATGATTTCCGTAAAATTCTTTCTTAGTGACTGGTTACGTCACTCAATTAACCTACCGTCTAAAGTTCATCTAATTAGCTCCAGCGGTTTCGGCTCGGCCATGATGAATCAGTCAGGACAAGTCATTATATGCATATAGATAATTTATATATATTCTAAATATTATTTAAGTATATCAAGCTTTTCGCTTAATCATGATAGTTCGTTTAGCAATTGCGTTTACTGTTTATGTAGATCAAGTAATGACTGGCCTACTTTCGATATTTATTTTCATTGTATACTATTTTAGAAGTACATACTTACATTTTACTTACTTTACTATTTTAGAAGTTCTTTTTTTTTGTGTAAATGTCGTTACTTCTATTAAATCTGCGGTGTTTGCGCCCATTCTTCTCTACAGCTAAAAAAAAGACGTCCTGAATGGGTAGGAGGTAAACAATTTATGGACGATTCAAAAGCACCCTTCGTAAGTTTAGAATTATTAAATTTCCCTTTGACTTTGATACATACATACGTAGAAGTACAGTCACGAGCATTAACATGTTTCCACTTTTGACTAGTTTTGACTCTTATTCCATTGCGTTAAGAGTTAAATTGTTTACATGTTAATGCTCGTGACTGTACATTCGTACGCGTGTTTACGTCCGTGCAACATTACTAAAATAAAAATATACTTATTAATAAATGTACAAATGGGCAATATGCTCCCTTAAAACAATCATGCCGTTTTATAATTGACAGTCATTTACTACAGTACCCCTTTTTGTTCATTATCCTTAATTGAAATGATATTTACTCTCGTATATTATTTTATTTCTTTTAAACTGTCATACTAATTTCCTCAATAGACTTTGAACTTAATGTCTATGATAATATGGTTGAACATTTATTGAAGAAATTTTGGATAGGTCGATGTGCGTCTGTACTATAAGATGTTCGCGTATACTTTAAAAAGCAATATCCATATTCCAATCAGAATGCTACGGAAATATGGCGCTGATACTGTAGAGAAACTGATACCGAGCTCAGACGAAATGATGCTGAGGAGACTGCGGAACCTAAGGAAGATGGACAACCGGAAGAAGAGGATGAAGGACGGCCAGAAGTAAGTAGAGCTTTACTAGTCTAACAATATGTTAGTGTGCGAGTGTAAATACAAGTCTACGTTCATACGTGCATTAATTCTTTAAGATCAAATCACCAGCTCATAATATCCCCACTGCTGGGGCACGAACCTCCCCTATGGATGGTTAGGGAGATCGGACCATAAACCACCACGCGGGCCCAGTGCGGATTGGTGGTTGTTAACGACGGCTAATGCTGCCGGGACCAACGGCTTTACGTGCCTTCCGGAGCACGGAGGAGCTCGAGATGATACATTTTTGATTTCTTTAAAATGCCAATGAAAGTCCATAAAAATTCCACACATTCCTGGATATAAAAAAATCGTGTACCGTGATACATACATATACATTTTCATCATTATCTTATCTTATCTTAGTGAGGCCTGCTGAGGTTACCCTCTCCCAGTAGCACTTCGACCCATCGGGATCTTTGTGCAACCACATCCTTTCACTTTTCTTCCTCTGCAAAGATAGATGCTATGAGTTTTGGCAACGTCTTTAAGAGCGAAGAGCATAAAGTCCTCTGGTTTCGGATAGGCCGATCCCAGGAGTTCCATTCTTTTCCTAGCCAGAGAGTCGCAGTCACACAGTAAATGCTGCATTGACTCAGTTTCCTCTCCACATGCACAAGCTGTTCGCTGATAGATGCACTCTGTGAAGCGTTTGTTTTGTGGCATAGTGCAAATCAAGGCACCGATGGTTAATTGGGCCTGCCTTCTACTGCCTTCGCATATGAACTTACTCCGTCCTAAAGCGTTTTCAGCTCGGAAGGATTTGGAGTGTTACATCCCCGGTTGCTTTTCCATTCGATGATGTGCCGTCGTCATTATCGGCTATACTAGTTCACTTCTGGACATAGGCCTCTCCTTATGCACGCCACCGAGCACGATCCGCGACTACTCTCATCCAGCTCTTGCCAGCCACCTTGCGAAGATCATCGCTCCCTCTAGTCTGAGAACTTTAGGACGTCCAAACTACGTTTGCATATAATCGGTCCCCACTGAAGAACTCGTTTACTCCAACGGTTATCGGTCCTGCGACGAATTGATATGGCCACCTCACCTTGCTAATCCTTAATACATTTTTATAGCAGAGACCAATCAGAAGACTCTGACATGGATACTCCAATCAAGGGCACCTCAAAGACTCTTGAAGACATCCTCAAGGATTCCGACTCCGAAATGGAGTTTATGGACGAGGAGGAAGAGAGGCCGAGGCCCAAGGCCAAAAAGACTAAGGCCTCCAAGACCCAGGCCTGGATTCAAGACGACCCGGAAAATATTGTGGACTTGGCTGATGTGTCTGCGTCTAGGAAGATTACTGGTAATACAAATATCTATCTTTTATTGCATCTTTCTGTATGTAAGGTGAAAGTGATAACATCATTCGGGATTTAGTTGTTTTTATTGTATGAGCTTTGTATAGTACTAGTTTATAGTACACTAGTGTATGGTATGGTATGGTATAGTATAGTGTAGTATGGTATAGTATATAGTACACTTATAAGATTTGAAGTCTTAAAGATCTGAGTAGCATGGTAAAATTAGTCATTGATCTTATGTCAAAGTAATAGAGATAAAATTATGTTGTCCAATAAATTGACAGAGTCCTTAAGTGTTTTCTTTTGTTTTAGCAAGTTTATTATAATTACAACAAATTACTAAATAAACTACCTATATTACTCGTATAGACGTTTAATTTTTCGCGTTCTCTTTTAAACACAAGTTGTGGTCGGGTTTAACGAAATTTACTTAGAGCCGAAATTAATAACCTATCCTCAGCAAGAGATAGGTTTACTAGAGATTTGTTGCTTAGTTATTTCTGTTATTTATCGGAAAATAACAGCGGTTGCTAGGTAACTAAACTAAGATAGGCCTATCTCTTACCAGAGATAGGTTATTAATTTCGGCTGTTAGTAAATTTCGTTAAACCCGATCAAAACTTATAGCGTAACGTAGACATACCTTTATACCCGAAATTTTGAACGTTGCACGGGCTGACTTCTATCACGTTACGCTTTCGTTTGCACTGCAACGGAAACCCTTAGGAAAAACTTTGACCTAAATAAACTGTCATCATTCCAGCGACTGATCCTTCGAGAAAGAAACAGGCTTTAGAAGTTAAAGAGAAGAAAAAAGATGGCGGCTTCAAGACCGCCCCCGACGGCCGCCTGATCATCGCTGACGACGGCGGCGATGATGATGACGACGTAACCCGCCCCAGCGGAGACGTGGATACCGACTCTGATGACACGGGTAATGTATTTACACTTTTTGATTTGTAATATCTTTCCGCTAGCTTTCTATATAAGAGTGATTTCGTAAAATGGGACGGAAATATGTGTAACAGTGTAACAGGAAGTCGGGAAAGTGCGCAAGCGCGCGCCATTTTGTAAATTTAAAATCGATATTATGAACATAACATATTATTATTATATGTGACATATTGTGTCATTTGACTATCGAAGGTCATTTTAATATGTCAAATCGACCGTTTGAAATAATAAGGTTCCATCTATAATTTTTTTATAAAATTGAAATTTTAACATAAAACGGTTCCATGTGACCATATCTTTGAAATTCGACCGTATTGACGCCATATATAAGTCCCTTTTATAAATTAGTTGCATAAAAAAGTTTTATCTGTTTAACGAACTATCTAAAAGGCTCTAAAAAAGTTCCATTTGCCTCATGAAACCTTTTTTAATAAAATTATTGCTAAGCCGTAAGTGCACGGTACTTAAATAGGTTTCAACTGCACTCATGAAACCTTTTTATTTTTTTATTCCAGCAATACTGTTTAGTACGAAAAACATCATATTGACAAAGTTGTTGGTAATATAAAAAGTAAGCTAGAAGGACATCAAAAATTTCGTCAAGATTTTTTTAAGTCCCGTTCCCGTTTACGGTGCTATTGTTATTGTTGCTAACACTTAGATTTTTTTGCAAAACTTACGATGTTACGATTTTTATTCGGTGAAAATGAAACGTGTAGAATTCTATGTTGCAACGCTCACGTCATACAGAAATCGGTAAAAACTCGGCGAAAAAATTGGTCCAATTTTCGGTTTCACAAGAAGTCGGTCGTGGGCGGGGGAGCCGTTATTGCAAGATCAATGGTTACAACGAATTACACTCCTGTTCCCACCGGTGGGACGTTAACAGACTGTATTTTTTATGTGTATTCTCCGTTTCAGATGACGAATCCGCCAGCAAACCGTCCAAGCTGATGAAACCAGGAACTAAACGTCGTTATGACGACATCCTCAGTATCAAAAGTGGACGCTCTACTAATACAGTCACTACCGCGCGTTCCCAGTACAAGGCGGGTGGCAAGGGGATACACAGGTCAGAGCTAGTTTAACGAGCACCTTGATAAACAGGTTGTTTGGTAATACGTGTATAATTTCGAATATAGTGTGGTCACAGGTCGTAGAACCCTGGAGAATTATAAACCGAGAGAATACCAGAAAAGCATCATATGGCCGAGATTTTAAGGTTGTTTGTTACTGAGTAAAATTTTTAAGTGACAGCTGATACATTGTTCATGTTCGTCAACCTCATGATCCAAACAAAACAGAAATCAAAACATTTTTGCATAGAACAGTAAATCTTCATAAATATGATTTTGCATGTTACCATGGTGTTATTGATACTTGGTTGCATGGCTTTGTTTCGGGATTATGCACAAACTACCAAACGCCCTGTATTACATAACATTTAAAAAAAAAAAATTGGAAAATTTTCACCAGCAAAATTTTAATTTGCACCCTCTGACAAGCCGAGTCAGGTGGATTCAGACGACTCGTCACATAATATCTTAATTTTCATTCGTTTAGTTTTTTTTATATTTTAATTTAATTTTGTTTTTGTTATGTGTGTGATGTGATGTATTAGTTTTTTTGGGTGTGGGTTCAAATACCGTTTAATAAGAAATTTTTCAAAATTACATTGTGATCAAGTGTTAATTTAGAAAATAGTGTAAATTTTTTGGAACCATCATAGACCTTACATTAGAGTTATTAACAAAAACAGAGTCTAGGCTACATTTCTATCTTTTATATTGTGTGCTCAATTCTCAAATAAAATGCAAACATTTTTTTTTCTGTTCCGTTTAAAAGTCTTCAAAAAATTTTTGGCTGTCCCATTTATAAAACTCAATGTATAATTTTGTTCACAGACCTCTAGGTTCGGCTGCATCTGTAGCGTCCACCGCCTTCTCCGATTACAAGTCTAAGAAAGCAAAAGGCGACGTCAAGAAAAAGGGCAAGCATGACCCCTACGCGTACCTACCTCTCTCCAGGAAGAACCTCAACAAGCGGTGCGTATGCGCAACTTATCCATTCATTCATTTATATCGTATTAGTGGGAAACATTTAAGGCGGAGGCCCAATACTCCTGATTGACTATTAAGCAGGGCTTGATAATGTTACCAAGTTCACACTATCGTAACGTTATTTCTATAAAGTTTAACTGTTATTCGTTACCCACTTTTTCCAGTCCGCGTAACGGTTGCTGGGTTTACTCAGGTAACGTTACCAAGCATAACGTTACACTAATTCTGTAAACGTTATCTTCGTATGATGGTAACGTGTCATGATTTTAGTAGTTTGTCGTAGTATTTAAACCGATTGTTTCATTTACATCGTGTGGTCGAAATGAAAAGATCCAAAGTATATCCGATCTATATCTTGCATGCAGAGTTATGCCTTTTTTAATTAAATATTTCTATTATGAATTTGTCATGTCACATCAAAATAAACAAGTCACAGGCAACCCTAGTGGTTTAGTGACCTCTGTGTACTAACATTTAAAGGTGCCGTCGGATTGTTCCGCTCTTCGAGGAATCTGCCATGACTAAGATACTTAAGCAGTTGGAGCTTAACCTTATAGCTTAAGCTTAAGCGTTATACATTCATATTCATTTATTCAACCTAAATTTGCAACAAGAGTTACAATGGCATACAAGATGTATATACATACATACATTTTATTTATAATGAGACCGGCTTTGCAAACTCCTTATGTGTATATATTTCATAGTTGTAAATTGAGCTTGTTTATTTTTTATTACAGAACAAGAGCAGTCACATCGAAGCAATTCAAGGGTATAGTAAAAGCGAAATCTAAGGGCGGTAATAAAATAAAATCTAAGAAGAAAATGTAGCTAGCCTAGTCAATTATTATATTGTAATTTGTATAGCTAATAACAGACTTTCTCATCGCTATAAGAATGAAATTCGTAATCTTTGTAATTTACAACAGGTGGGTCCACATCTGTGCACGCGCACATAACAGTACGTTTTGCGTCTTAAGGTGCTGACCGAAGCATTTTGCCGTAACATGTTTGATGCGAGCATTCGCCTGATCAGTACAGTAAGCTGAGCCCTGTTATCGGTCAGCAAGGACGTATCAAGTTCGCCAATGTTACGGTTACATTACGATGATACGCTTCGGTCAGTCGCCACCTTAAGGATCATAATAGGGATACCTATGAACATGTTCGCGAGCGGTTAGAGTAGTTTGCGTGCATATTAGGAACATAGTTTGGACACCTTTGAACATATTCGCTTCGCAGGTGTGGATCTTTGCACGCGAGCTACGCGTGCGAGGTTCGTTGCATGTGCGCAGGTGTTGGCCCGCCTTTATCAACTGTATAATTTGATTGCGTTGCCAGTGAAAAGAATTTATACAATTCAGAAATGTATAAAGTATGTTTTGATAGATAGGGCATTCTTATTGTAGAAGTGAAGACAATTTGGCTCATCTGTCTCTGTGCAATGGAAAGTGATATTTGAAATGATAATATGGATTTGGACTGTGGCTTGTTAGGTTTTTATTAAATCTATTTAAAATTAATGCATTTTTTTTATTTATGACGTCATGTTTACTATCTTATTACCATCTATATACGTAAAGCTAAAACTTTGTACCCCTTTTTACGAAAATTGCGCGGACGGAGGAGTATGAAATTTCGCACACTTATAGTTTATACACCGTTGGCCTGAATAACCCGAAAGATTTAACTTAACGATTCTACAGCCTAATAAGAGTATATAAAGTTATGTAACACATAGTCCTAAACCCCATAATAAATAAATAAATAAATAAATGTTTCCCACACTCACACCAATTATCTAGCCCCAATAAGAGCTTCCTTAAGAAACTCGATAAAATGGTTAACTAGACAACGGATAAACATACTTAATATACTTAAATACATACTTATTATACATAGGAAACACCCAGACCCGAAACAATTTAGAAAAACAGGTATTTCTAAATTGACCCGACCGGGGATCGAACCCGGGACCTCAGAGATGGCGACACCATGAAAACAAAAATAAAGGAGATATTCATTATTTAAAACAAATAATAATAAAAAAAATATCAAGTATAACACACCCTAAGGTATGACGTAGACACCTACTACTTTCACGCAGACGCACTTACCTAGGTGCATCGGTGTCAACCAGTTTTACCTAAGTAAGTTTGGTACCTGTCGACAAAAAGGTTTTACAACCGAAAATAATTATTTTTCATTGTGGATAAAAAGATGTAACATGCAACTGATATACAGAGTAGGTAATAATTATAACTTTATCTTTCTTATTACACTTTAATAACAAGTAGTTATTCTCTTATCAGTAAGACTGATAAGACTAGATTAATTCCGCTCTCAATCAGCAAAGTGCAACCTATTTGCCTTCACTGACAACTAGCTGATTCATAGTTTGAAAGTTGAACATGATTGATACATGTGACATATTTCAAACAAACTGATTTCAAATTATTACTGATTGTCACGTAAGAATTACACTGTTATAATTTAATAAATAATATTCGTTATGCCGTCTTATCCGCCGGAACATTTAGCGGAAATACATTATGTGTACGGATTCGTGAAGTGTCATGCTCGCTCCCTGTTTCTCAACTTGAGATTAATATGATTCGCTTACTCTCTGAAGTAAAGGCTTGACCATAAAGAAACACGCTATTACTATGATTTAATTTGTATTGAAAAAGTGGGTCAATTAAAACACACATTTCGACCCATGTTAATATAACGTTATTTACTCGTACTGTCGTTAAGAATACGTGGTTTAAATCTTTCGGGTTATTCAGGCCAACGGTGTATAGAGAAGGATCGCAGATTGTTAAATTTTTTTTTAATTATGCATAAAAAATACATTAAATCAAAAATAAACATTACACACACTACCATGTATTTGACACATACGCTTAAGTATTTGACACACACGCATAGGTATACTCTTTTCAAAAATTTCAAAAATGGAAGAGAGGCGGCCGAAATCTGTAAATGCCAATCCAAACTCACATTCTATCTATTTTTAATTTTTCATTGCTTAGGATACAATCCATGCAGCCTTAATAAAATTACGTTTGAATTTCGACCACTGGGCGACCACTAAATGCTTTTAATAAGTACAGAATTTTCTTTTCTAGATGGACGGTAAGTATAGTACAAAGTGTTAACATAATTTCATTTACTAACGAAAACAAGAATTCGTATGGTAAAATTGCAAGTGCTGAAACTCACCTCGTTTGTCGCCAGGGGGCGCTGCTTCAATGCCATACAAATTCTCCTTGTCAATGTAATCGAATGGCGAATGAAACTCGCATTCAGCCCTTTTTGGTGTTTAACTATCACTCATTATCATCAACATCACCAGCTCAATTTATGTCCTCACTGTTTCCGACGAGCCGAGCACGAGCCTTCCCTATGATTGGATAAGGAGAACGGGTCATAAACCACCACGCGGGCCCAATGCGGTGCGATAGTTGTTAATAAATCCTGAGTGGCCACGCTGCGTTGCAGCACGAAATGGGCCGGCTCGCCCGCCGTAATACCACCCTGTCACAGAATATCAGCGTGAAACAATGGCACTCGTTGCTGTTGTTTCGTCCGGTGAGTGAAAGTACCGGAGGCCCATCGCTTACCCCTCTCCCCTCCCAATTCCTACTTCCTCCTCAAGATCCAACTCCTTCCTCAAGGCCGGCAACGCATCTGCGATTACTTTGGTTTTGCGGGTATAATAAATAATAATAATAATATTTTTAAAAAATGCAGCAGAGCCGGGACCAACGGCTTTACGTGCCTTTCGAAAATACTTAAAAGCTCGAGCACAGACCAGGGGCGTTAACCCCTGCGCCATCGAGCTCCTCTGCCAACTATTGTTAATTGATACTAATTGAGTTTTGGCGCTTAGCTCGCTCGTTTCAAGCGACGTGATCGCTCGATGACAAGTAAAGCTTTTTTATGAGCAGAGGAACATGCGTGACGCATACTGGGGAGGCTAATCTATGGGTTAAGCGGGACTCGATTTCCCGTCGGTCTTTCTAGGGTTCCGTAGCCAAATGGCAAAAAACGGAACCCTTATGGATTTGTCATGTCTGTCTATCTGTCTGTCTGTCTGTCTGTCCGTCCGTATGTTACAGCCACTTTTTTCCGAAACTATAAGAACTATACTGTTGAAACTTGGTAAGTAGATGTATTCTGTGAACCGCATTAAGATTTTCATACAAAAATAGAAAAAAAAAACAATAAATTATGGGGGTTACTTAGAACTAAAACTCAAATTTTTTTTTTCATCAAATCCATACGTGTGGGGTATCTATGGATAGGTCTTCAAAAATAATATTGAGGTTTCTAATATAATTTTTTTCTAAACTGAATAGTTTACGCGAGAGACGCTTCCAAAGTGGTAAAATGTGTGTCCCCCTCTGTAACTTCTAAAATAAGAGAATGATAAAACTAAAAAAAATATATGATGTCAGAATCAGAATCAGAATCAGAATCATTTATTCATAAACATAGGTATAGGTGTTGATTTGGAACCATGTATGTTTCACCAATAAAGGTATATGAATATTTAAAATATAAAGAAAAACTAACATTAATCCAAATAAAATACATTAATCATTAATATTAAACTAATTAAAATGTAAAAATATTATCATCATTATAAAAATCATTAATATTATAGTAGCATTTGTTAATTAGTAATTTAGTTTAGTTTAGCATTCCAAAATGTAGAGGCTCGGGAAAGTTAACAATCCCAGAGACATGAAATAAGGTTGGCAACTTTCTATGGGTTTCAGTGCACAGTGGCTCTAACACATTTCTTTTGAGCTCTAAAAATAATTTCTCTATAAGAAGAGTTGCCCCAGAAAATAATACCATAACGTAAAGTTGCGACAACATAACCGTGGTATACCATTAACAAAGCTTTTTGATCTACAGATTTAGATAATTGATGTAGCGCATATGAAAATGTATATAGCTTTTTGCAAACTTCTATGGATTGAGACTCCCAAGACATGTCGCCGTCTATGGTGACCCCTAAGAACCGGGCACTGCTTGTCTTATTAACATTTACCCCTTGAATATCAATATCCAGATTTTGAATTGGCTTTCTTTGAGAAAAGTGCATGATATTTGTCTTTTCCAAATTTATTTTAAGATTGTTATCGTTTAACCAAATGATTATATTTTTGATAGTGCCAGTTATGTCGTTTTTATAGTCAACGTTATCCTCGGCGTCAATAAAAACGGTACTATCATCTGCAAACAACACCAAGGGATGTCTAGTGGATTTGACTATGTCATTAATGTAGACCAAAAATAATAAAGGCCCTAAAACGCTGCCTTGTGGTACACATTATGAATTATTTTTTCTATGACCTTTGATAAAATAGGCAATAATGCAATAGGGCGATAATTTGCCAAGTTTTCCTTATCCCCTTTTTTAAATAGTGGTTTTATTATTGCGGGTTTTAATTTCTCTGGGAATATACCAGTGTCAAAACAGAGATTAACCACATGACTTAAGGGTGCAGCTATCAAATGCCCAACGTGTTTTATGACTTTAGTACATAGTCCATCAAAACCAACGCTTCCCGTGTTTTTTAAATTCATAATAGTTCTGTACACATCACTAGGTGTGGTTGGTGCTAAGAATATGGAGTTCAAATTGCTATGTAAATCAGATAAATCTATATTATATGCGCATGGTATTTTATTCGTTGCTACATTCACAAAATAGTTATTAAACTCATTTGCAATATCTACAGGCTGGGTAATATATCGGTTATTTATTTTTATTTTTATTATCGGTTCTTTCGGATTATTGGTTTTAGCTTTATTTACTACTTGCCATGTCGCTTTTGATTTATTTTCAGAGTTGGTTATGTATTGAATGTTTTGTGCGCGTTGCGTTAACTTAATAATTTTTCTTAATCTATATGTATATCCTTTCAAGGCTAATTTCGCGTCATTACTTTTATTTAACCTATAGTGCCACAAGAGTTCTCTTTTTCTTTTACAACATAATTTTATCCCGCAAGTAAGCCATTTATGTTTAATTTTGGTTGTTTTTTCAATAATTTTCAAAGGAAAACAAAGATCATACAAGCATTTAAAAATGTTAAAAAACGAGTCATAAGCCATGTCAACAGTATCAGATATATAGACATCATTGAAAGTCAAACTCTCTACGTATTTACCAAATTTGTACATATTTTCTTTATTATAATCTCGGCGTACTATGTACCACGATTCTATAGCGCAGGTTCTTTTAACGGGGCACTGTAGTATTTGAGCTGAATGATCTGATAGAGCCATCTCGATTACTTCTCCCTTGGAACCCCTAATACTATGGGCGAAGTTATCTATACAAGTACCACTGCACATTCTTGTTGGCTCATTAATAGCGAGTCTCAAATTGTGACCCAACAGTTGGTATTCAAAATCACGTTTCTTTTGTGTGTTTTTAAGAATATCGATGTTGAAATCACCACAAATGATTACTTTTTTGGATTTAGAACTATAGGTTGTATTTATTATTTTTTCGAGTTGGTTATGGAACACATTTAGGTCAGAATTTGGGACCCTGTACACACATATTATTATAATACTGTGATCAGTTAGTTCTAGAGCACAGCACTCAATCACACACTTAAATGAAAGCTTCTTTACATAGTCTAGCACTTTAAAATTAAGTCCATTTCTTACAATTACGCATGAGCCACCTCTTTTTTTATCTCTTGTGAAACTAGTAGCCAAGATAAAGTTAGGCAGGTTTAACAGACTCTTATTTTGTTGTATCATATTATGCTCGGTTATACAAATCACATCAATTGGTTTTTCTTGCTCTTGTAATTCTTCGAGATGTATAAGCAATTCGTCACTTTTGTTTAAAAGGCCTGATATATTTTGATGAATTATAAATAGGCTACTGTAGGAGAAAAAACTGGTTATTGCGCAGGATATTATGTTCCTTTTCAGGGTTGCTGTCTAGAGGGCAACGTGTAATTTCTGCAACCCCAAAATCAGCAGTTGTTGCGTTTATAAGTTCAGACAAGTTCTTTAAAATGCATTTGAAACCATTATTTGTCAACTTTCCGGTGACATTACTAAACATGCCCAAAGACACATTCCGGTTTGAGTCAAGGATCCGGCCATAATTATAAGTATCATTGTCGCTAAACAGCATGTTAGTAAATATTTCTACTCTGTAATTATAGATTAGTGAGCCACATATGTAACTAGGTGTTGCTATTATAATATTGGTAAATGCAACTTTCTGTAATTGTTTTCTGATGGTTTCTACAAGTGTTATATATTAAGTACAGTTATTTGAACATTTAAAATCAGACTCACCAATCAAAATCACACAACAATCATCCCTGGTGTACCCTTTCAGCTTACACTCAATATTTCTCAGTAATTGTTCGACTCCAGCATTTGTCATGATATAATGGCATAATTGGAAGTCACCAAAGGAATCATTGTATAGCACATTTTGTATAACTTTGTATCGCTTGCTGTTAGATATTATGCATAGTTTGTTTCTTTTTTTTAAGTTAAGTTTAAATATATTATTAACGTTTTCTGCTTTCAATTTAGATATATCATTCATACTCCTATTTTTTGATTCTATTATCTGGTTTTGGTGGTGATTTCTAGTTCCCATTTTTTCGTTTGTAATTTTAAAGTCTGCCAGTTCCTGTTCCAACTTCTTGATGGTAGCGTTTAGGTTGAATATTTCTTCTTGAGCTCGCGCCAAGTCACTCTCTAGCTGCCAGACTTTTGAGTCTAAATTAGTAATTTTAACTGATCTACCGGATACAGTATTTGCGAGATTTTTTTGAATCTTTATTGACTTTACTGGTGTCTTGTATATTAAATCTTTTAACGCACATATTTCTCTGGTCAACTTATCAATGTGTTGCGTTAACTTATTGTTTTCAATAATTGTATTATCAAGCTCACTGTCGGCGCTTAGAAGTTTAAGTTGAAGTTGATTTATATGTAGCTTTAATTCCGTCACAATGCTTAGATCAGTTGTCAAATCAAGGCTCTTTGATAATTCATTATCTATTGACTGAAAAGTGTTATTATCATCTTCATCCGTCTGGTTTAAAAACTCATTTGATTTTGATTTATGTAAGGGTGTTGCAGGAAATTGTGAGAAATTGCCGGGTATATCAGTTGCAAGGTTCCTTGATGATATTTGAAGTGTAGGAGAGCAGATACTATTATCAGGTTGTTGATTGACCGATTTTGTCGAATGTTCAAATGCTGTAGTGCCTTTTTTCTTTCTTCTAGTCACGTTGTTATGGTCTTCGGAATTTACACTACATAATATTTTCTTATTGTGTTTTTGTGTGCAAGTAGGGCATGTCCAGCCTTGCTTTTTTTCAGCTTTCATAATGCATGATGTACATTACCATGCAAACTTCCACCGAAAATTGGTTTGAACGAGATATAGCAAGTAGTTTTTTTTTAATACGTCATAAAGTACGGAACCCTTCGTGTGCGAGTCCGACTCGCACTTGGCCGGTTTTTTTATTCTGATGGGTTTACGCTTAACCAATATATTACCTGATGAGAAGTAGAGATGTGGTTTGAAATGAACCGCGATCACCCATAAGGTTCACTCTGTTCTTGAATAGTTGAATATGTGTCAGGGAATAAAATCGCCGGAAGAGCCTTCCACAAGCCTCGCCGGAAGAGCCTTCCACAAGCCTCGCCGTTCGCACAAGAAAGAATGATGCAAAACTCTTAGTTTTTTGAAAAAAGATTTAAAAAAAAATTACGAGCGGGGTTCGAACCCGCGCCCCATGACATGCCGGGTCAGGTGTACTTCCAACTATGCTATCGTGGCTCTACCCAACTCGCCGAAATTAATCAACACTACTCTTACTCTGTAATCCAAAGGAGCTCCTAGTTTTTTTTTTTACGGGTAAGCACTCTGCCTTCGTCTCACCTGATGTTAAGTGATGATAAGGCCAAAAGTAGAAGCGCAACTTCACACGGAAACCTCAACTACTGAGGCACTGGCTGTCTTATCTCTAACACAACAATTCAAAATGGAAGTAGCTAACCAAATGGATAAAAAAGCCCTCATCATCAGCCTATACTAGCCCTACTACCAACCAAACCGATTACACACACAAACATGTACCCCCCGCTGGGAATCGAAGCCGGGAATTCTTTGCTGGGGATCGATGTTCTTAACCACTAGACAACAGAGGTGGTACAAAGTGCGGCAAGTTGGAATATCTACGACAAAACGATGGAGACCCCTGCGAGACGTCTTGCTGTCTGATAGAAAAATGGAGGTGGTGGTATGATGTCATGGAGCTCTGGCGCATTCCCCGTGGTTTAGACTGCGTTTCCACCAGAGCTGTGCGAGGTAGATATCCACCAATAAGATTACTTCCTATTCCTTGCAGTGTAAAGTGGAGTAATCCTATTGGTGGATTTTTTCCTCGCTCACCTCCTAGCTACCTCGCACAGCTCTGGTGGAAACGCAGCCTTATGTGGAACTACCAAGCGCTTCATCAGAGGTGCAGGTATAACTATACGTGTACCATCACAAATATACTGAACTACAAAGAATGATCTCATAAACATTATAATTTGACAACGAATTTTATAGGGCGATTGTTTGGTAATTAGCTATTTGACGAAAGTTTAGTTAGACAGGATTTTTTTTCTCCTTCAATGGCTCCGCACACTAGGCGACACGCGACTGCGACAGCTCGGCGACTAGACGCGACGACAGGCTGTGGCCGACAATTTTCATACATAAATTTTGTTCAAAGCTCCGCTCTCCGCACACTTGGCGTCAGTCGCAGAGTCGCGACAACAAGCTAGAGGAGTCGCGAAACTGACGCTCACAACTGTTGCACTGTCGTCGTGTGTGCGCGTGCTCTACGCGACTAGACGCAGCGACATGTCGTCTATTGTGCGGAGCCATTCAATCATTAAAAATGTCAGCGACTGATTTTTTATCACCAGCTTCGTAGATGTCATCCAGTAAAAATTCAAAGCGACGAACACTAGTTTTTTTTTTGGAGAGAGTTAGCTGATTGCCTCAGACGACATTTTCAGCGGGCTCTTTTGGGGGCGGCGAGAAACTTAAAGGGGAGCGGAACAACCCGAGGGCGCCTCTAAAGGCTCGGACCTCGGCTCAGGTTTACCGGGCCGTGGTGGTGGGGAGAAGCGCCCAGGTACATGTCAGTACCTGGTATAGAGCGCGTGTGAACCGGCTCGTCGTACCCTTGTTCTACAAGTACGGTGTCTTGGGCCTAAACTAGTGTGCATGTTTAGTGTATTCTGTAAATGTGTAGTGGTATTTAGAGGATCGGGCGGGGGTGAACACTGGCGCCAGGACAATAGGTCGTGGGTCTTATTTTTTGTTTCAACGTGAAGAGGCTCATCTATGAATACCAGACAAAAATCTAAACAACAACTCGTGGTAGCTAAGCTAGTCGCAGGCGGACTACAAAAACTATTTTTTCTCCTCTTTCAAAAGAAAATGCAGTTATATAGGTATGTGTGGGACATTCTAGAGCAGAGACTCCTTAAAAGGGAATGATGGCACTTCTTGGTGGACGTGTACAGTCTTTTTAAAACTATAAAAACTCCTTCCCCTCAAGTGCCGCCAGGGTGATCGAAGGTAAATCGCCATAAACAATTACAGGGGTTCGGACTAAACATTCTCCAACCTAAACTTGAGAAAAAATTAGGTGGGCAAACAGCCGCCTTGTTCTCCCGAAACGATTGCAACCGGGTCCACATGGATATTCTCCTCGCGTACCCTCCATAGAGACCATCCAATGAATTAACATATTCACTGAAAGAAGAATGGTCTTCCACGACGTCTTATTATCCACTATGGCCTCGATCACGCCGAAAACAATAACCGTGTACAATAAAATGTACCCTGCTAGCAATTAAATCTCAATCTGAAACCGCAGGTCTATAAACACCACAGAATTAAATAAAAGAACCAACATATGATCCTTCAAATGATCGCGTTCTTTTATAGGAAAGAAAAAATATAATACCACAACGTATCAAAAGTTACCCATTCTTATCTTATCTTAGTGGGGCCTGTCAAGGCTTCCCTCTCGCAGCAACACTTCGACCCATTGGGATCTTTTGTGCAACCCCATCCTTTTACTCTTCTTCCTCTGTTAAGATAGATGCCATAAGCTTGGCAACGTCCTTAAGAGCGAAGAGCCTGAAGTCCTCCTGATAGGCCGTCCCCAGGAGTCTCATTCTTTTCCTAGCCAGTGAATGGCAGTCACACAGTAGGTGCTGCATTGACTCCGTTTCCTCCCCACATGCCACATTGTTGATAGATGCATTCTGTGGGGCATTTGTTTTGTGGCATAGTGCCCTGTCAAGGCACCGATGGTTAATCGGGCCTGCTCGTCAATCTACTGCCTCCGCATATGAACTTACTCCGTCCTAAGGCGTTTTCGCCTAGGAAGGATTTGGAGTGTTTCATACCCAGCTGCTCTTTCGATTCGATGCTGTGCCTGTTTACGATGTGATCTTTTAAGGCCTTGTTAATGGTACTTGGTGCAAGTGCCACGAACGGCTCAGGACCAATAAGCTGGGTTTCCGAGCCCTCCCTGGCAAGTGCATCCGCCATCTCGTTGCCATGGATTCCCATATGGCCAGGGACACAGATCAATCTCACCTTGTTATGTTCACCTAGCTTGTTTAGAGCTTTGGTGGTTTCTAGAACAAGGCCAGAGTCGATCCGGAGCGATATGAGTGACTTGAGCGCAGCTTGGCTGACACTCAGAATGAATATATTACGCTTTTTCATAGCTAATTCTATATTCTGCTTTGCGTATAGGAGAATTGCGAAAGTTTCTGCTTGGTAAACAGTGGCAAATTTTTCAAAAACACAAATGTTAAAAAAATCCCACGAGCAGGATTTGAACCTGCACCCTTCTGACATACCGGGTTAGGTGCTCTTTCAATTGAGCTATCGTGGTTCTAACCAGCCCGCCGAAATTATTCAACATTTTTTACTTTGAAAGCCAAAGGCGCCCATTCAATGTCAACAACTACCGTCACTAACATCCGATCATAATATTTTTATAAATATTAAATATCAGTTAAGAAGTAGGCAAGTTATTTATAAAATATTCAAAATAATTTTTAACGCAAATTTTGTTGCGAACAAATTACAAAAACACAAATATTGAAAAAATTTCCACGAGCAGGATTTGAACCTGCACCCTTCTGACATACCGGGTCAGGTGCTCTTCCAATTGAGCTATCGTGGTTCTAACCAGCCCGCCGAAATTATTCAACACTTTTTACTTTGAAAGCCAAAGGCGCCCATTCAATGTCAACAACTACCGTCACTAACATCCGATCATAATATTTTTACAAATATTAAAGATCAGTTAAGAAGTAGGCAAGCTATTTATAAAATATTCAAAATAATTTTTAACGCAAATTTAGTTGCGAACAAATTACATTATTTTTTAGGTTCAAATCCTGCTCGTGGAAATTTTTTCAACATTTGTGTTTTTGTAATTTGTTCACAACAAAATTTGCGTTAAAAATTATTTTGAAAATTTTTCAAACCTTAAATTTCTTCTCGAACATGAATATAGGGGATATTATATCGCACCCCATTTCCATGATCCTGTCAGGAATGTCACTTGGATCCCATTTTGTGTGTCAGATTAAAGGTGGCCGGGTGGCTTGGGACGCATGCAAACCTCCGACTATAGTATACTATGTAACGCTTTCTTTGCATCTGTTTCTATTACAATGTGCAGGGGTGAAAGGTCTGTGAGGACCTCCAGCGCTGCCGTTGGAGTGGTTCTAAAGGCACCAGTGATCGCCAGACAAGCTGTTCTTTGAAGTTTGCTAAGAGCATTCTTACAGATCTTTAGGCTGGTTCTGGGCCACAAGACGATGCTGTCATGTGAGGATCGGCCTCACCATCGTCAAAGTTGCCCATTTCTAAACCGCGCTGTAGGAGTACCTACCGTGAAATATTAGGCATGTAACTTCTTTGAATATAAACTATAATGTTACGTAATCTGTAATGAATGTATTAATGCTTTCTTTCGTAAGCATATCTTTAATGACTTCACATGAATTTTAAGTATTGCGGTGAATAGCTCGTGGGAACGATACAAGCCTATTGCCACGAAGTTCCATTGTGAAATGCGCAGCCGCCGCATGAAGGAGAATAGCAACTGATTAAAACAAGGCGTTTAGTTATTGAGGTATTTGCCTTTATTTTCAAAAGGAGGCGTTTTACTATTACGGATAGACTTATCATTATATTTATTTATATTTTTACATGGAAATTTTCATCACATTAAATCATTAATAATCCTAGGCCATTTATCAGTATTCAATTCAGTATCAACAATGAGTAATATGTCATTTCGAAAAAATACAACCATTCTGTCTAAGCTATTTTTAATTTCCATCGACACATACCGATTTCCGTATCGTAGAAAGATTTTTAAAAAAATCTTACGAATAATATACAAAATAATACAAACATTAGTTCGCATCTCGGTGAAAAAGAAAAAAAAATGAGATTTACAATTCTATCAGAACGTCAAATTCCGTGGATATAATTCGTGATCCCTTTACAACTTATTAACGACTTCGATTCGATTCTTTACAGAAAAATAAATATACAAATTACGTGACTACACAACCGGTGATTGCTTAGTTAGCATTTCTCGTCGGCTAGGACGTCTAGCGTGAAGCCTAGGTCTAGCACGGCGGAGGGCGGCCGTTTGGCGAGCTTCGCCTGCCGCGGCCGGCACTCCCCCACGTGTCCGTTCAGCGCGTGCCGCACCTCCCCCCCGAACAGCTCGCTCAACGTCTGTTGCACATCCTTGCTCGCACTCCCACTCGTAGCACTACACGTCACTATAAGTTTCCGCACTTCGGGTTTGTTCGTTTTACTGGCGTTCATATGTACAGTTTTGGACAAGGACAGAGCGTTCTGTCCGTAGTAGTAGCTGTTCGCACCGGTCGTTTTACTGGAGCGCGACAGCGACGACTTGATGTTACTCCGGACGGTGGCGAACTTCTTTCCGAGGGTGACGGCGCCGCCGGCGTGCGCCGCGTTGTAGGTGCAGAGCGCGAGCGGCCGCGGGCACGACGAGTACCAGCACACGTCGCCCGGCACCAGCGGCGGCGGGCCGTCATCGGGCCGCTCCAGCGCCGCCGCCGGGCCCGCGTCGGCCGGCGACGCCATACTGAGCATCGGCACCTCCGCCGCGGCCTCCGCCTCGTCCGGCAGCAGAAACGAGTCCGCCAGCGGCTGGCTCAGCAGCGACGTGATGTTTGAGGTGTCGGGCAACACCGCGCTCGGGTCTTCCAGTAGGCTGGCGTAGATATCGTCGACCTGTTGCTCGGCCGTGAGCCCGTTGAACCCGCTGAGATCTATGGATGAGTTGACTAGGAGGGGTGGGATGTTGACGGGGAGGGGCGCGGGCGGCGGCGGCGCGGCGCCGGCATCCCGCGACGCGCGGTGCTCCGCCAGCAACGTGTCGAACGGCTTGGCGCGGCCCTCCACCGTCCGCCGCAGCGACAGCGCGTGTGCCTTGCACGTCAGCGACCGCGTACACGGCTTTGGGTTCTCGGCGGTCACGACGCCGCAGTGCTTATTCGGATCATACTCTCGCATGTTGAATTTCGTTTTACTCGACTTTGATCTAGATGTTTTTGTTGACGGTGTGCTTGGGGCCAATGGTTTTAAAGCTTGTGTGTTGAGCACATTAGTATCCATTACAGATGATAACATAGGAGAGGTGTTTGGTGCAAATTGCATATTTGATAAATCTGCATCGGGTATTGAGTATGCTGATAGTGATCCCGAATGAACTGTGGGGTATAAATCTTGTTGTGGTACAGGTTCGGTAGCCTGAGGAAAATTTATGTCTGGCATGTTACCTATATCCCTAATAATGTTTTTCCAATCAGTTGAATTTGCAATATCATCTGCTGTCTGAATGCCTTCAGAGTTCATAATAGCAAAAATATCATCTGTGATGTTTTCACCGAGTGGTAGATCTTCAGTGTCCTGTATACTGACCACCGGTAGCTCCCCTGTTTCCACACACACCTGGACCTCACCCGTTACCCCGGCAGACGAACCAGCTTCTTCCAGGTACTGAAGCTCTGGCTGTGGTAAGACTATCCTTGAAATTGGAGCGGTGGCGGTGTGTACAGGCGACGTCTCCATTTTCACTGGGAGTATGTCAACAGTTAGGGGAGGTGGAGCTTCCTTTTTATGCCGACTACGGCTTTTGACTGTGGAAACGGGCGGCGGCGGCGGAAGTATAGGCTCCGCACTCGAGTGGGACTCGAGTAAATGTCTATAAGCCGCACTACACTTCACTACGACACCGCACATGTGGCAGACGGCCGCGTTGAATTCGTCTAACTGCGGGAAGAGTCCGTGGAGGCTCATGGAATCGAACTTGAGGCGGTTGAGGCCCGCCCGCCGCCGGCGCGCCTGCTTGTAGGGATGAGGGTCATGCGCGCGGCGGGCGGGCGCGCCACTCTTCGCCTCCACCCCCACCGGCGCTGTGAACCCGTCATCGTCCCGCCGCGGCGACAGGTGCCCTATCTCACTGACCCACAAATCCCAAGGTTTCTCATTACATTTCACTGGACTCACAATTTTCGCCGCAAAAGGAAAGTCGCCGGACATTATTCAAGTTTAGCACTTAAACCAACCAAAAACTCGAGCCTCATGGGAGTCCAGCCATGTCAGGACCGCTGGCACCACTGATAGGTTATTATCCCATTTCTGCTTTGGGATCGCTACTCGTCGATGCTGTTCAGGGTCACATTGTAGCGTTGTTGTTTACTTCATTATTTACACTCATCGAACTGATACGTGTTATGATTGTTTTAGCTTTTATATTTACAGGGACAGATGATCTATCTCACTGACAGCTGATTATGCAGATTGTAAGTTTTTCTACACGACGGAACACTTCCATCTGTCGATGATTGTTTTTGGAGCACTCTTCATGTCCTAATTATTGAAAATTTGCAATCATTTAACTGTATTTATGTGACATCAAACTCGTTTCACACAAATAAAATGTCCAAAATTCTGTTTGGTTGGTTGTAATTTACTATAGAAAGCATCAACACTTTTTTGAGTATTTCTATAGAACGAAATTGTCTATGGTCAATCATTTCTTGAATGACTGACGTGACAGCATGGTATTCTTGAACTTGTAACCGTAGAATCGTTCTCACTGCTTTTAAACTTGTAACAGAATCAATTAAAAATATGAAACCGATTACTGTTAAAAGATCAATTTGACTTTAAATAATTGGTCTAATGCTCATGAATTTACTTTGCAGTAGTTTATGGGGTCTTGGTGGGAGAGAATTAAACAAAATAATAACTATTCTCTCAGTCTTATATTATTAAATTACAGAATATGCTTACAAGAAAGTGGATATGAGTTTTAAGTAATCAGCGTGAAATATCACTAAAATCCTACACAGGAAAAACATCGATCAGCACAGTGCATGGTGGATATATCGATCACCTAGCAGCAGGGCGGATCGAGACCGTAGTGAATCGAGTGAATCTTGTCCATGAAGTCAATCGGGTATTGGTCACAGAAGAAAGGTCCTCAATTTAAATCGGTCTCCAATAACCTTCTTGAATTCAATGCTAAGAAAACAAAGGGAAATATGACCGTTCTCGGCAAAAAAAGTCGCCATTTCTTTCCCTTTTTACTCTTCAGGGTGCATGTCTAAGCCTGCAGAGCAGTATCAATCTGCTCGGTATTGATATCGAAGCCGTAATTAAATAAAACAACAACACGAAAGCTTTCTTCTCTCTTCTGACAGGGTGCACAGGGCGATTCTTTGCGCCTGATAGGTTGTGTATTTTGTACAAGACACAGAAGGTAAGGTCTTGCGTGGAGTATTGCTTGCACATCTGGGAAGATTCCGCAAAGTACCTCTTCCTAGTCTTGGACAGATTGCAGCGTCGCGCTGTGCGTATTATCGGCAAAGAAAGCAGAAGTTACAAACACTCTCGAACCCTTGCGTATATAGAGATATTGCGTCATTCAGCGCGTTCTTATACCATGGCCACAATTGTCTTCACGTCTGGGGGTGGATTCGCGTTTTGGATTTTTTCTGATTTATTTTGAAGCCTTTTTGTAAATGAATCCCAAATGCGTGCATAGTTTCAAAAATCGAAAGAAGTACTATTAAGGAAGATCTGCTAAACAAAGGCACGCTTATTTAATCAAGAAATTAGATAATATTTGATCTCAAAAAATAATAAGAGAAATGGTAATGACGTTAGGTTAATGGCAATGATTTTTTGAGGATGGTAATGATTAGAAATGCTTGGTAATGACGAGCTTTTACGGCAAAAATAATAATTAAGTACCTGATACCTATTTTAGAAGACATATTTATTTATTTATGTATTTTTTTTTCAGCGTTCGGTAAGCTACGAAATATCTTTTCGTCCGATATACCGCAGTGTCTCAAGACGAAAGTCTTTGACCAGTGTGTGTTGCCAGTGATGACATACGGGACTGAGACGTGGTCGCTCACTATGGGCCTTATCAGAAGGCTCAAGGTCACTCAAAGAGCAATGGAGAGGGATACGCTCGGGGTTTCTCTGCGAGATCGAATCAGGAATGAGGAGATCCGCAGAAGAACAAAGATAACCGACATAGCTCGAAGAGTTGCTAAGCTCAAGTGGCAGTGGGCAGGGCACATTGCTCGCAGGACTGATGGCCGCTGGGGCGGAACAGTCCTCGAGTGGCGACCGCGTACCGGAAAGCGCAGTGTGGGCAGGCGTCCAACAAGGTGGACCGACGATCTGGTGAAAGTCGCGGGAAGCCGCTGGATGCGAGCAGCACAAAACCGGTCGTTGTGGAGATCCTAGGGGGAGGCCTTTGTCCAGCAGTGGACGTTTTTTGGCTGAGATGATGATGATGATGAAATTTTGAAACTTTTGATTCATCATTCCCATTAACATAACGTCATTACCATCAACACAAATCAAACGGTAATGATAATGATGGTAATGACAAACGTAGTAATTTTTTTGAACAAATCGTGAATTCTTAGCGCTACTATTTTGTGACCGCCTTTTTGAGAATTTGTCCTAGGAGTCACAATTAGTTCTAATGCTAACAATTATACTTAATTTATAGTTACCCAGAAAACGTATTTACCGGTAATGATGGAAATACGTGACAACCATTTCCTGGACACATGATTTGTAAACAAAAAAGTACTTAAAGAGCACTTACCGTGACTTGCGCTGTGATACATTTCGTGCAAGCGACTGAGGAGAGCGGTGTGCGCGGGGACAGTAAGATACATCGCGTAGATCTTTCAAGAAAGTAAATTTGACGTTAGCGCGATGGTAATGACGAATTTCTGTTACAAACTTTTGAAATTTCGTTTTGACTATTATTTTGTTCTGAATTATAATCGCTATTTATTATGTAGTTTACGGTAATATACATATTACTAAACGTTTGAAAAAATCGGGTTTGGCGCAGTTAATTTTTGAAATATATATTTTGAAAGTTTTGTGCACGTAAATTTTCTTTAGATGGTTATGATGTTTTACTCAGTTTTAATTAAATTACAAAATGAGTTTTTAGAATACAAGATTCGTAACTGTGTCACCTTACGTTAAATTATGTTTAAAACCTCGCTTAAACAAAAGAAGTTACTGAAAAATGAGATATAATTTTTTATCAACTAGAAATATCTTTTTTCCATGTTTCGTGAAATGAACCCTGGACACCTTCGTGTTCGTTAAGCTTTCAGACCAAATAAAAAGTTAAGACAGAACTCTGCGAACAGCGAAGTGAGGCCGGGTCAAACTACGCCTCGCCGTGTACATACACAATTACACGCACACACGTACAACGAAACTACGCCTTAACTTGTCAGTGTAGGTCCGCGGCTCGTGGGAGCAAGTCGTTTTGAAAAATCACAAATATATCTGCAAAAATGCCGAATTGTGTTGTGAAAGAGTTTAAGAATCAATCTTCAAAAAATAAAAAACGGGATGGAATCATATTTCACACGTAAGTAATTTGGAAACCAATATTTTTCAATAAATCAAAATTAAATTTAGACGTCATTGTTTGAAACACAAGTGTTGCCATTATGAAGTGTTTTTGTTTACCCTATTATTGGGTACTGTGACGTCTGTGACACGCAACATAACGTTACTTGTTTCTTGTAATGCTTATCAGTAAATTTTTACCGACTTTAAAAAACGAGGAGGTAGGTACTCAATTCGACTGTATTTTTTTAATGTTTATGAATACGCGACGCGATATCTTCGCTGTTGGTGAACTTATTAAGTATATGTTTTTTTTTGTTAAATAAAGGCCGGCAACGCGTCTGCGATTCCTCTGGTTTTGCGGGTGTCTATGGGCGGCGGTGATTACTCTCCAACAGGTGACCCGCCTGCTCGTTTGCCTCCTTCTTTTATAAAAAAAAAAATCTTAAGGATGGGTCTCGTCCCTTAACAAAATTGGTTCGGTAAAATAGCAAATTGAAAAAATGGACCTGAAATGAAGTCAAAGATGCAAAGCGATTAAAGAAAGTAAAAGGAAGCATACAAGAAATTAATTAAACATAAAGGTTTTTAATTAAATAATTTGAATAAATAATGATAAGTTTTATTCCTGAAACACTTTTCCATTTCTTTTCTCCTACCGCCACCACTTTTTACCAACAGCTTACGTCGGAATGGATTACTTTTATTTATATCATATGATAACGTTATTAACTAATAACGTTAAAAATAATGTTTCTAATTTTTAACGTTATTTTTGTACTTTTGGGGTAATTGAATTATCATGGCAACACCCGTTTAAACACACACATTTAAAAAACCGGCCTCACTTTACTCTCCTCTATGCTGTTCACAGAGTTCCGTCTTAACTTTTTATTTGGTCTGAGGTTAAGCTAGCGTACACATGGTCTATTTCACGTTTGTTGTTGTGCCCTCTTCTAGTGCGTAATTAGTGCGTAATTACTGCAAACATAAAATAATTAGTCCCACTTTAGTTTAAGAAATAAAGAAAAGTGTGAACGCTGGCATTACGATCAAGCTGGCGTACACGTGATCGTTTTTGAAAACTATTTATATTATAGCAATGAAATTTACACACACATTTAGTGCCTCATTAGTGCCCCCGCTATGCAAAATTTCATAAGGATTGCTCTTAAAGGAACGGAGATATTTAACAAGACTTGTGAATGACATTTCGAGCTACAGCGTACCCATATTATGCTTACAGAAAGCGAACTTCTCTTTTTATTGTTGTTGTATGTTGTTTTAGTGCGTGAAATTCTGACTCTGTCAGTAGAATTAGTTTATGTGAATTCGCAGTTGAACAATGTAAAAAAATGTGTAAAGTTCTATTCATACTAGAAGTACAGTAGTGATCATTTATATAAAAAAAAATGAAGATTGCGCTGTATAGACGAGATTCCTTAGTTAGAAATAAAATTAAAAAAAATGTTCAAGTCAAAATAATTCTAAAAAATCTCAAATATCTGACTAAAGTTAGGCTTTTCATCGGCAATAGCACTCGATATATTAAAATGCTGTAAACAACAAAGTTACAGAACCACCTGACTATGTCCGGTAATCTTCACAAGCACAAAGTCACGTGCCGGGGTCTTCATGTGGCTACGGAGCTTCTGCCGGTCTCTGCTGCTCGGTATTCCTATTGGGGCGACCTTTCTGGACACTGTTGGATATGTAGCGAGAGTCGAGGGAATCTCCATGCAGCCAGCTCTCAATCCGGAGTCAAAAAACACCGACTATGTTTTCCTGTCACGCTGGGCAGTCAGAGATTATGATGTGAAGCGAGGTGACATAATATCATTAGTCTCTCCTAAAGATCCGAACCAAAAGATCATTAAGCGTGTAGTTGCTCTACAAGGTGACATTGTGAGTACAATGGGTTACAAGAACCAGTATGTGAAGGTTCCGGAAGGTCATTGTTGGGTGGAGGGAGACCACACTGGCCATACACTCGATAGCAATACGTTTGGACCAATCTCTCTAGGTTTAGTCAATGCTAAAGCAGTGTGCATTGTGTGGCCACCTGATCGATGGCATTACCTTGAAAATAAGCTGCCAGACCATAGGAAGCCAATCAACAGTTCTTATTAGTACAAATAAAAACATTTTGTGATAATGATGGTGCAGATAGCTACTTCTGTTTCTGAATGAGTTTTAAAAGAATGAACTTTAGTATAATACAGATTTCCCATTTTAGTTGGTTAAAAGTCTAGTAAATGTTACTTATGATCTGCAAATAAAGCCATTTTGTTTCTAAGGATTGTTGTTTGAGCAAAGGTAGTTCATTATTTATTAGCAGCAGCTGTGCAGCCTATGCTTATTGCTCAATTTCTTGTAGGTCTCTTAGTTGCACTAGTATGTATTTTCTACTGTTTTCTTATGAATACATAAGGTTAAAATTATCATTTTTAGATATTGTTATTAAAACAATGCCAAATATTTATTCCTGAATTTTGTACAGATCTCTGCCCTAGTCTTTACCTTCAAAATAATTCTGTGATTGTTTATGCTATTATTTAACTACTATTTCACTGTACTTATATATTCTTGAATGGAAATTCTGGAATGAAGTCTCATCTATAAAAATAGAAAAATCTTATTTTGAGTAAATATAACTTTTGCAAATTGTTATTTTTAAGGTTCAAATGATAATTACTGTTGTGAGTTTAGTATGAATAAAGTTTTGTTAAACATACATAATTTAAATCTGTGTTTAATTAGACTACGAGTCTTTTCATGTATATTTTAATTCAATTTAAATAAAACAAGTGAACATATTATACACATTTTACTAGAAACAAAACTATATCACAGTTAACAAATAACTTATTTTACAACATCCTTCAATCCAAGTTCTTTTACAATACCTATGACTTTCTCATATGATATTCCTTTCCTAATTATATTATAATGTCCAATCTCTGATAGATCAATTACAGTAGAACCAGTTCTATTTTGATCAAGACCTTGACTCAAAACACCCCCATCAAAAACAGCTCCCAGTTGTCTATACAAATGTTCAAACTCAGTGACAGACAATGTAGATGGTTCATTACTGAAATTAGCACTGGTCAAGGCTACAGGCCTATCAATCACTTTAGTAACTTGATTTATGAAACTGTGATTAGGTATTCTGATGCCAATTTTAGTAGTGCTAGGATTAAGATAAGGGTTACTAAGTAATTTCGTTTTTTTCAAAACTACTGTCACTGAACCAGGAAGTAGACTGTGAAGTAACTCATCAGTAAGATGCTCAGCCTCACCCCATTTGCGTACATCTGATATGTACGTAACACAAATAGCAACTGGTTTGGCAGAATCTCGGCCTTTAATGTTATAAAGTTTCTTTATAGCCTCTGGACAGTTGGCACTACAAGCCAAACCATATATAGTGTCTGTGGGAACTGCGATAACATCACCATTCTTCAGTAATTCTGCAGCTTTAGAAACTGCAGTGTCATCTATACTAGGTATTACGGAAGCCATTTTATCTATCTTCATCTTTACTGAGGCACTCCTATATTTAAAAAAATAACTACTGTACAAACTAAGTTTCTCAAACAAATTCATACTCAAATCACTTGTTACAAGTCCATGTAACAAACACAACACATCATTGTAGGAAATTTAGTCCCGCCAGTTGTGGGCACAGGTATGATTGCAGCAGCGATAAAATGTTGTCATAGGTTCATCAGCTGAGCGTGTTTGTAGTTGCATGAAAAATGCTCTACCGTGACCACATTTAGGGCACACAGCGTCAGTAGCATCTACGTTTTCCCAGGCGGCTGCACCACCCATAATATAGTCGAGTTCCTGAAATAAGTTAGCTACGGTTAACAAAAACACTGACAAAGTGAATATAGTTTTATAGAAAAAGTAATTTACCTTTAACTTTGGGAAAGTACGACTCGATACTTTTTTCCTAATATTGTAGACGTAAGGACACGTGTTACAGGCGTATCGTAAACCCGATTCTAGCCCTTCTTCCACCATCAAAATATTAGCACACGTTGGGCAGAACAACATGATCTGTGAACGTGTTTGATATGTCTCTCTTATCTTGAAACGATGCTCGCGATATTATATAAGCTAGTTGAGCGCATTATATATTTGTGTACATATTAAACAAATACTAGTACGAAACGAAACTATTTAAAATTAAATATTTTAGAAATAAGGTTAAGTTAATTAAATCAAAGACAAGATTTTGACGACTTTAACTTTTTTTAGCTTTCTTCTCACAGCAAGGATGGCAAACGTACCTAGCCCATACAGCCTATTCACATTCAAAAAATACTACAGATTAGGCTGCATGGCTAACATCATATGCAACCTCATCAAGTTCACGTTCTCTCTTTGCTTTTTAAATGGTGTTAAAAAAAAACATTGACGTTTGTATTTTTATTTTTTTTTAGTTTGTTTTTTCTTTTGGCACGACTTTTCATAAATGACATTTCCGTATTAGCGGTTGTGGAGTATGGATGGGTGTATGCGGTTAACTCTCTTTGTAATTTACGGTTGTGCTCGATATCTTGGGTGTGTTCAACGGGTGATAATAAATTGTTAATGCAGTTGTTATAATTGTATGTTAAATTGTCTTCGAAGTATAAGTAGTGTGAAACATGTTACGGTACATACTGGATTCTTTTTGGAATGAAAATGTGTGGTTGCCGCCGAATACAACTTGGAAAGATATCACTCCAGGACCTAATAAAGATGTGGTTTACACTGACCATCGGGATCTCCTGTACCCATTGCCTTTGGCCTTCGCACTTATAGTATTAAGGCATGTGCTGAACAAGTAAGTCTGAATACTTTCAGTAAATTTTCAGATGTATGTCACTATTGGCGATCAATTATTATGGTTACGCTTGGCTTCGCGAGTTAGCTTGCCGTTATCATTAATAAAACCGTATTCCAATAAGCATATTATTAACGTATCTCCAAGAGTTCTACATGTACCTATGTAATGAAGTATGTATAATTGACTTTGTATCATTAAATATATTTAATAGTTAATTTTAATTGCTTTTAAAATGTTTAACACTTTATTGCCAGTTTTGTTTTTTGTAGAATTAAATGTATTTTGTACCATAACAAATTATTTTAAAGTTTAATATTTATGTTTTAAGAAAATTGTAAAGGCTTCGTCCATCATCTACCAGGACATTTGTCGTTGCCCAGAGTCATTCAATATTTTCCGGCAATTTGGTTACCACTGTCTATGTTACTGTACAAGTGATTCCTAATCTATAAAAGTCCTTGCATGCGAACACAGTCGTACGTAAGGTGGCCCGCTAATTATACCTACGGGCACGGGACAGGTTAATAAATTATGAGCTGAATTCTCTCTTGTTTGATATAATTTTTCACCATGACCACCGGTAGCTTGGGCCCTGCCCCGCTGCTGGTGGTACTCTAGGATTAGGTTTTTATAATGTTTTATTGTTTTTATATTAAAATATTGTAAGTTCTAAGAAAGAAAATAAATAAAGGAGATAATAATAATAATAATTCACTAAAACAGTCCATGAGAAATTATAGTTATGTGTGTTTTTATTTTATTTTATTTTATTTTTCTGCTCCATACAAGTTTTCTCCTATAGGGTTTACAGCTCATAACATGTGTGATGATAACAATGATGATGATGACCAGTGATCGGAATAGGTTGGGCTAATTCACACATTGTTTTTATAACTTATTTTGTATCCCGGAATTGCCGAAATTGAGTAGACACGTTTTTTATTGTTTTCCAAAATGAAAGACAATCTCGTCGTTATATATATTGGATAAATCTTATTTTTTGCGAGTGTCTAAATCTATTCTTGTCTTGCTCATGTCTCGCAAGACTTGTGCAAGAAGTAGAACAATGCCATTCGTTTACCAGTAATCTATAATATCGAGATTGTCTTTCATTTTTGAAAACAATACAAAACGCGTCTACTGATTTTCAGCAATTCCAGGATAGAAAATAAGTAATAAAATCAATAACTATTAATAATATTATTTTTTAATGTTCTTGTGCGATCTCCGGAAACCCAGACAGTTGTTCCGAAAAAAAATATTGTCATAAGAAAGTCTCCATTATTTTTGTCCGTTCTTCGAACTTTAGGTGAATTAGCCCTACCTATTCCGATCACTGATGGTGACGATGTACTTAAAGGATGTTTTGTTCTAGATATTGGTTTGCACCATTTGGACTGTCATTAGGCATTAAGAATACCAGACCTAAGAGAGCCCCAAACAATGTAAAGTTAGAAGCAGCTTACCAGCTCACACCAAAGATCAAACATAAACAGGTAGGTGACTATATTTGCGTTTCAACTAATACAAAAAATATCTAAATGGGACACATAGCAGAATGAATAATAATATATTTTTAAATTCAGCGGTTTGTCTCATTGGGACGAAAGAGTTGAGGGACGAAACACTAAACAATGCTAGTTTTTATTATTATTTTTAAACATGACTCATTTTTAATAGGAAATTGCTTCTCGTATCCATGTACAGTCACAAGCATTAGCTTGTAAACAATGTAACTCTTAACACGATGGGATAAAAGTCATAAATAGTCAAAACTCAAAAGTGTGTTTAATGCTTGTGACTGTACTAATATAGGATATAGGAACAAAACTTGTTTATTAGTATTGAAACAGGTAATAAAAAGACTCGTTGTTCGCTCATCGTTGGCCGTAAATAAGAAACAACAGAATTTTATTGTTTGGGCTCGTGAAGGGTTAAATATAATTTTTAGATTCTGTTTTTGATTATGACTAAATATTAGTTTTAAATGTAAAACTTGTGTCAAGCATGTCTTTAAAATGAATGTATGTCAGTGTCAGTCACAATCACCAATATGTATGCACTTTGACTCTCATTCCATTGTATTAAGAGTTACAACTGTTTGCATATTTTTCTCATGACTGTAGGTAGAAGATTAATATTCAATAGCTTTTAACCTGTCATCTACCGTGAATACAGACACAATAGAATTTTAATTGTTTATGGCACTGATCAGTGCTTGCAGCAGATAACAGGTTAATAGATATGGATGCTGCAAAATTATGTCGCCGAGTTAAGTGTTAGCATGTTGTGTGTGTGTGTTGCAAAATCAATGTTGTTCATAAACTCCACCAGTTCACAACATGTTGATGTTTTTTAATCCATTGTTAATTGGTCTATTTATCATGTGAAAGTCTAAAACAAACCAAACTGTTGATTTAATATACCCTTATTAAAAAGACAAATAATAGAAAAAAGCTAAAATACCTTTTGTTCAGCATTCTTAATATACCTGTAGTAGAATGCCGGCACTTAATAGTTGTCTCAACTGTGTGCCTGATCATTTAACAATAATATATTTCGCACTACCAAATCCAATACAGGTGCAAGTCAAAACATACTGATATTGGAAATTTTGCCGTATTGAATAACAGTACAGTTTCATTTCAAATATCAATATATTAGGGGGTCAAAGTTGCCCACCTCCGTCGGTTTACCCTTGAGACCCGACAGGTGACCCCTGGGTGGTGCCAAATGGGCAGTATTTACTGGTGGTAGTGTTCGGCCTTGGCTGGTTACCACCTTCCAGACAAAGCTGTACGGCCATAATGGCTAAGGCCACATGGCCTTCGCACAGGAACATTCCTGTGCGATGTGTAGAGTTGCTAAATTGGGGAGAATAGGTCTGAGCAGTAGCAGCGTTTCTGAAAGTCGTACTAAGTCTGCTCATTTCTGCCACACCGAGTGGCTGGTTCAGGAGGCTAGCGGGATCCGAACCACGGTGCACCGCTGGCCGGCCGCAGGTAGATGAGGGCCGAATTAGCAGGTTAGCCACCTGTGAAAGGCTGCCCTGCCAACTGTCGAAAAATCTCGGAATGCGCCACCATGCCGCTTCGCGACCGGATGGGTGGACCTGGTGGACATTCCCGGGGGGGTTCAGGCGTCCCCGCGGTCTCCTAACCAGTCATCTTCACGTGTGTGGCTGCTATTCTTCCGCTTGTTCGCCAAACCTTACATAAAATGAAAATGACGAAATCAAGAAAAAATTGTAAACAGCGGCTGCACGGATTGCACTCAAACCTCGAGACTGATAAACCTGAACTGCTGTTTCTCACCGAGACGCAAATCAAGTGTCCGACTGACACGGCGTACTTTAGTTACCCGGGGTACACTCTAGAACATAAGTCTGTGCCTCGAGCTGGAGTCTGTTTGTACGCTCATGATGACATTTGCTTTAAACGTCTCCAAAGCCTTGAGATGGCCGGTTTTTCCGTCATGTGGATATTGGTGGATTCAGGTGTTGAACAATGCGTTTATGCCTGTGTCTATCGTTCGCACAATGGTAATCTGGAGACGACTAGGTTGTTCGATTACCTTATTGAGGCGGCAGACGAGGCTCGACCCCTAGCCTAGACCCAACAGTTAGTCTTATTGGGGGACTTTAACTCACCATCAGGAGTGGTTGTTCCCATACCAATTGACCGATCACGATGGGAGTGAGGCGCGCAAATTTGCACTGACACTGGATCTCTTTCAGCTTGTAAACTGTGCTACGAGAATTCCCGAGGTTGAGACCCACATTGCCAACTGCTTGGACCTCCTGCTGACATCCGATATGGACTGTTATTCAGTGTCAGTGTCAGCCCCTTTAGGTAGCTCTGACCACTGTCTGGTGAAAGCTGTATCCACATATTCGCCACCCGGTCATGGCCCGAGTGGTATAAGACGGGTGTGGAGATACAAGTCAGTAGATTGGGATGTGATGCGTCATTTCTTCGCATCCTATCCTTGGCGGCCAACGTGCTTTTCTACAGGTGACCCAACGAGCAGCGCCGATGCCATAAGTGGAGTCATTCGTCAGGCAATGGAATATTTTATACCATTTGCTGACGTTCCTCAGTGCATCAGAGCTCGCCTATGTTTTAATGACGACTGTGCCCATGCTGAGACCGATAAACAGTCCGCGTTCACTTCTTGGGTTGATGCTCGCTCACGCAAGGCTCCAAATATTCACCATCTGAAAAAATCCTATAACGAAGCTGCCAAATCCTGCGAGAGGGTATTGCGCAGGGCATGATTTCACCGCATTGGCAAGATTGGGTCCAAGTTGGCATTTCACCAGGCTGAAAGCCGAGCATTCTGGCCCCTTGCCAAAGCGGTTGCATCAAATTTTTGCCAGCCCTCCACACCACCGCTGTTAAAACCAGATGGTTCACTTGCCCATACTGCGGCTGAGAAAGCGAACCTGTTCGTTTCTCTCTTTACGCAAAATTCGCGTCTAGATGTCGCAGCAAAATCACCGCTTAACATACCTCATGCCGGCTAATCCGTGGCAGCTGTCCGATGATATTGAGAAACACGGTGAGGCTCTTGCCGTGTCTCTTGACATCTCTAAAGCCTTTGACAGTGTTTGACACGCTAGCCTTATAAACAAGCTTCCGTCGTATGGGATCCCGCTTGACCTCTGCAATTGGATTTTGGACTTTCTGAAGGGGCGATCGATACGTGTAGTCTTAGACGACTGTACGTCTGATCTAAAGGCCCATTGATGCCGGAGTTCCTCAGGGGTCTGTCCTGTCTGCAACCCTATTTTTGCTCCACATTAACGATCTGTTGTTACCCCTTTTGTCGAGAAACCATGGTTGAGCATTTGGACACAGCCCTAGACTTCAACGCTACCAAAACACAGGCGTTTATTCTCTGCCAAACGGAGTCCCTTCCAACTGACTCCGACTTTCCGTGGTGTATCTGTGCCGATATCTAACCATCTTAGCCTGCTAGGTATGACCATCTCTGCAAACCTAAACTTCGGCCACTACATAGTAGCGTCCATGGCAAAAAACTTGGTATCCTTTCTAAGGTAAGACGGTATTTCACACCGGGGCAGTTGCTTCATCAAAGCTCTAAACAAGCTAGGTGGACATAACAAGGTGAGATTGATCTGGGTCCCAGGCCATATGGGAACCCATGGCAACGAGATGGCGGATGCACTTGCCAAGGAGGGCTCGGAGACCCAGCTCATAGGTTCGGAGCCGTTCGTGGTACTTGCACCAAGTACCATGAACAAGGCCTTAAAAGATCACATCATAAACAGGCACAGCATCGAATGGAAAGAGCAGCTAGGTATGAAACACTCCAAATCCTTCCTAGGCGAAAACGTCTTAGGACGGAGTAAGTTAATATGCGGAGGCTCTAGAAGGCAGGCCCGATTAACCATCGGTGCCTTTGCAGAGCACTATGCCACAAAACAAATGCTCCACAGAATGCATCTATCAACAAATAACTTGTGTAGGGCATGTGGGGAGGAAACGGAGTCAATGCAGCACCTACTGTGTGACTGCCACTCTCTGGCTAGGAAAATAATGGGACTCCTGGGGTCGGCCTATCCGAAACCGGAGGACTTCAGGCTCTTCGCTCTTAAAGACGTTGCCAAGCTTATGGCTATGAATCAAAGGATGGGGTTGCACAAAAGATCCCGATGGGTCGAAGTGTTGCTGCGAGAGAAACCTCGGCAGGCCCCACTAAGATAAGATAAGATAAAGGGCCGCCTAAACCTGACAATTCGATCAAAAGATGTACTAGATAAAGGATCTGGAGCAAAAATGCATCTTGAAAGTGGTCCTGTTTGCTCATACATTAATTTCGAATAACAAAATCTGAAAAAACATTGGATAGCATTAACAACTTCAACTTACTATGAACCTTAAATCTATACTAATATTATAAAGAGGAAACCTTTGTATTTTTGTTTGTACGTATGTTTGCAACGAATAAACTCAAAAACTACTGGACCGATTCAAAAAATTCTTTCACCATTAGAATGCTACATTAGCGCTGAGTAGCATAGGCTATATTAAAACGACAATTTAATTTTCCAATACAAAATTATTTGTTTGTTTTGTTGGCATGGAAACCATTGATATATATTTAACTCAATGATGGAAACTGTCAAAGCGGTACGAAGTCCGCCGGGTCAGCTAGTCTTAAATATAAAGATTAAATTATGGTTGCTACAAAGACAAACGTCATGTCATTGTGGCTCCGTGGTCCCAAATCGCCTACCGTTTTTCAAGCGCTCATCGGGAATCTAGCCTACGTCATTGAACAAATACCTGAAACCATCAGCAAACTCTACAAAAAAAAACCATACAAATTCTCGTTTGGGTTAGCGTGATCGAATGGTGGATCGATAGGTACAACTCGCACTCAGCGTTCTAAGCATTATTACATTAACTCCCGAGCTATGTGCTTCCAACTAGTAACTGTGCTTGTTTTCATTTCAGTTGTTTTTCAGCAAGGACAAGGTAATAATGAGGCACTTTAATAATCCAGCTTTGTATTGTATGCACACACCAATTAGCATGGTTCGTTATCTATCATTATGTTTGCTCTTCACATTTTCTTACCATCACTAAACGTTCAGATATTGTCGAAACTTTGTAATGATTGTAGTGCGGGCATCTACTCCGCGGGCTTATTACTGAAAAGAACAACCAGTTTGGTAATTGTACAATTGCAACGCCCTCAAATATCGCTCGCTTAGTGCATTTGCGATTAAAATGTATGTAAGTAATCACACTAGTATTATAAATGCGAAAGTTTGTGTGTATGTGTGTATATTTGTTGCTTCTTCACGCTGCAACGGATGGATGGATTTGGATGAAATTCGGCATACAGATAGTTTATAACCTGAATTAACACATAGGATTTTTATCTCGATATTCCCACGGGTACGGGAACCACGTGGGTGAAACTGCGGGCGGCCGCTAGTAGTTTACATGCACTGAGCGATTTGTGTCCGTTATACCAATTTACCAACCGCAACTGAAGCAGTTGCGTTGCATTTGTACAATTAACAACTGGTTGTTTTTTTGGTAATAAGCCTGCCGAAGGTTAGTAAGTAAGTAAACAGCCTATATTGTCCCACTGCTGGGCAATGGCCTCCATCATTGAAATCAAGTCATCACTACGATTAATGGGTAATGGCTTAATCACCACGTTTATACAATACAATATTTGGTGATCACAAACCCGGGCCATAATAATAATAAAACATTTATTTCAGACCAGTTAGTCCATACATAGTTGATTAGTAACATAGGTACTTAATAATATATTAGTGATACAAAACTAAAAATAAAAACAAACAAACACAAAAGAACACAACTACTTCAACAATTTGAGTGTCCCACCACTATGCACTCGGTTCCAATGCCTAAGAATGGGACAGTCAAACTTATTAGCTATTACTGCCAGGATGCCAATAGAACTACCCCGTACCCTGCATTTTATTGACGCTATTCGCTTCCTGATGATGCCGAAAAATCAGAAATACATTTTGCCCGACCTGGGAATTGAACTCGGGACCTTAGGGAATCGGGCCGAGAGCTCTGCCACTCGGCCACCGAGTCGTTACCGTTTGCCGAGTGTATCAAATAGCCCGGAATGTTGTGCTGAAAGATATTTATTTACTATTACAAGACTGTTACTTAATCTATTTGTAGTGGTCTTGTAAATTAACAATCTCTTTATGTGAGTGAACTTGAGTATATCTGTATATACACAGTTGTTTCTTTTTATTATCATCATCTACATTATCTCAGCCAAAAGACGTCCACTGCTGGACAAAGGCCTCCCCCAAAGATCTCCACAACGATCGGCTTGTTTGTTTTAAAGTGTATTAGTCTATTATCCTAGGGAAATGATAAACTACAAATAAGAATAAGAAACGTTTATTCGACACTGCTTTGGACAACATAACTTGCACTAGACATCTTGTATGTCTATTGCGAGTAGACGGACATCGAAGAACATTCAAAATAACGGTTTTCGCAGACAGTTGAATAACTATGCGCAAGATCAAGCGATTGCTTCCAAACGTTCGTATAAGGAATGCGGAGATGATATGAAGTGCAATAATTAAACTAGAGTTGATAAACGTAAAATATACAATGTTAACGTACCACACGCTTGCACAACAAACAACACAAACTGTGAAATTTCCTCACTATACTTTGAACTTTATGTGTATGGCATATGGTTGAACATTCATTGAAGAAATTTGACAGTTTTGGATAGGTTGATGTCGTCTGTACAGCGCATCTATTTTCTTAATGTCTCTCGGCAAACCTATCTCGGTTAATACCTCTGTATTTTTTTAAATTAGTTTCATTTATATATTCACATTAAGTTTAGTTATTCATTGGATATTGATTCATATGATAGTATTTTAATAGCCACTGGTTTATCGATACGACCGTTATTAGTTTAACCTTCGCTCGATTGGGCCCGCAGGACCATCAATTACGTTGTGCGTGCTACAGAATAATGAACTTTAACGGTGAATGTAAGTGTGCTACTTTTGCTTGTACACGGTTCACCCGTAATAATTCTATCGACACAGGTGGTTTGAATAGCATAAATGGGGATGAAACTTTGTCTAGGGTTGGTAGGGCTTGTTTCAAGTCAGCCTGCCTGAATAACTACGATTATCTTATCTAAACCTGTCGCCATATTAATGTTGGTAAATAAGATAGTACCTATATCAGATAATTCCTATAAGTAGTTGATGTTTCCGCTTCCGGTTCATTTTGGCCTTTTGTTCAATTATCACCAGGGCATCGATTTTGTTATATTAGACTGGCCACAGAAAGTCTTAATATCAAAATCAGGCTACCAACACAATATTGAGACGTTATAGAGTTAGCAGACTTGTGGCCCTGGGGTGTGATGAAAGCAAAGTCTAGTTGTGGAATATTATAATGTACACACCTGGTAGGCTACTCTTGACGCAAACTCAATCTCAATACAATTCCAATGCGATTAATATGTATCGATATTGGGATAATTTTCGCAATTTCGGAAATCCCCATCTCGATAATAATTTGTTCACTCAATTTCCACGCAATTTAATTCCAATGTAGCGCTATTATCGCTTTTAAGAGTGCCATTTGAATTTTTTAGATTTGGGATTGGAAATTGATTATTGCAATTGTGTTTCAAGAGTAACCCACCTGAATTCGTGGTGAGATGCTGACACTAGCGCAACTTAGGTATGCGAGGGTCGCTTCGGGCTAACAACCCGCCATTTGTGTGGATAAAGTACTTACCTACGCCTGTCCTTCGGACCACCACAAACTATCAAATTGTTTTGTTATAATAGTAAGAAGTTTTGTTTTATTTCTACTAGCTCATAGTGGTTTAGCACCAGACAAAAAAGTGTACGAATGTTATCTATTCATATTTTCATAAAAAATATAGGATATTCAAAATTATGGTGTCATTCAATCTGTACTTTGGACACAAAGTAGAATGAGGTTATTATTGGTAACAAACATAGATTTGTGGAATATCTGTGTTTTATTATGAAGAAATATATACTCTTTTAAATAGTTTTGCTAAAGGTAGGTAAGTATGTATAATTATTAGTTTACGAATTTTTAATTACAAAATCGCGGTTTGTGAGATTGTCACAAAGTAACTATTACCTAATCTGTGACAACGGGCGGGTTCACGACTGTGAAATGTGAAAATATGAATACATATTTTCATAAAAAATATAGGATATTCAAAATTATGGTGTCATTAAATCTGTACTTTGGACACAAAGTAGAATGAGGTTATTATTGGTAACAAACACAGATTTGTGGAATATCTGTGTTTTATTATGAAGAAATATATACTCTTTTAAATAATTTTGCTAAAGGTATGTATGTATAATTATTAGTTTACGAATTTTTTGTTATAAAATCGCGGTTTGTGAGATCGTCACAACGGGCGGGTTCACGACTGTCTTCACGTAAGTATTAGCATTTTGACATTGACATTCCTATGAGACTACGTAGTATTCCGTAGCGAAAAATACAAAATCCACTTGGACGAATTTCTTATAATAATAATAATAATAATAAAACATTTATTTCAGACAACAACAGTCCATAGTGTTAGTAACAATGATCTTATGGCTATGTTAGTATTACAAAAAATATAAATAAAAAATTGCAATTGAAGATTTTAGGATTAATTAAATAACTTATATTTAATTAATCCTAAAAACATCACTTGCCCTAGGGTTTAACAGGGCGGATACCCAACGCCTTTGCAAGATACTATCAGGTCTGCCAGCGAGTGAGCCTATTATGCAATTATTTTGAGAAATAATACCATACGAAGTCGCAAGAAAAGTGCTAGTGTTGAATGAAAGACAACAACAATAATAGTTGATGACACGTCATTTTATATATTACTTTTACATTCATGTAGGTTTTTTTTTATTTATTTCAAAAATAGTCTTGTAAGCTTACATAACAATCCAATGCGCTTACAAGCTATAGAGTACACATGCCAAAAGATAATCAACTTATTCAAAACAATAATAATTTAAAAATTTAAATAGGTGTGTCAAGATAGACTGTCAGATTCAAAATGTGAATGTCATTAAAATTATATAAATACACCTAAAATTACACACGAAATTAGATAGGTACACACATGTCAAATTAATTAAAACTATAATATTATAATAAATGGAAACTTAACTATGTCACAGTAAATTGTCAGATTAGTATAAATAACAATAATAATAAGATGATCACAAAAGCATCTTGTTTAGAAACGTGCGGGCTCTGTCATAAAGACGTCCCAAAGCGTCCGCAAACAAGTCAATATCGTCATGCCGAGCAATCCCCCATCAGTCGTAAAGCGCGCACGGTGGTGGGCGCAATCTAGCAAAGGTATGTAACGCAGTGTTATCCGATGCAACGATAACTCACCACCGATGAATCATACCCTTATCTGGTATTTAGAAGCCATTTCATATTTCGGTATACAAATAGTGCCTTACAAATAAACAAAGAATAAGGTCCGAATAGTTGTTCCGTGTTTTGTTCCCGTCATGAACACGTCATTTCAAAAAAGAGTAAAAGAGACAAAACACGGAATAACTATTCGGACCTTGTTCTTTGTTTATTTGTAAGGCACATAAACTTCAAAGTATTAATTCTTTCAAATCAGTAAACCAATTAGTGAACATTTCTATGCTTAAAGGAACATCTTTTATTTTATTAATGAATTATTGCAACTTAAAATCGAGAGTCCAGAATTGAAAACCTCTTCCTTTTTTCTTTTTTTGAAGTCGGCTAATTATAGAAAGTTTCAAATCGCATAGAATCATAAAATAAATAAGAAGATATTAACCAAATTTTTAAATACTATAATCATAGTAAAAAGTTTTTATAGTAGGTACATACATATAGGTATTTTTAAATGAAGTTTTCTTGATGTGTTCGCATTGATAGATTGTTTAATTTAGTTAAAATAAATGTATGGCTGCCCTTAGGGTAGTTTTACAGGTTGTATTGTAGAAATTGAAGAATTAAAAAGCTGCTGGCAGAAGCTATAGCTTTGGTGAACGAACTAACATAACAGGTACCCTTGACATCTTTAATATAATTTAATCATATAAAAACTGGGACTTCTAACAATAACCAACATTTTAATTTAAAAAAAAAAAATCCTCAACTTCAACATTCCCCTTGAGCTGAATTCCGGCAATGTACCTAAGTAGAGTTAGCGCAAGCGCATCATATTGGCTAAATACAATGTTGTTACGTTACGCCCCGGTACGAGTATTATGGTCAATCATGCGCGGGCCGGCGCCGTAGTACAAAAACGAACTCTGTTTATTCAGCAATAGAAATCACAGAAACATTTGAAAGAACCTGATCAGTGCATTTGAATGGCGACTTTACTTCTATCGTTTTAAAGTCGGTTTTAATGAGACACATGAGACCTTCTGAATCACTACAGAGCACTTAAAACAATGAGCGTTCATTGAGAGCACAATTATCGCCTACAAAAATGGGCCTTGGGTTTATGCGGCTCATTTGTTTGTGGGCCGAGGCACCCGTGTTTATTTGAGTTCTTAAATAATTGGGTCATGTTGATATCACCTCGTACGTAGGTAGGTACGCTTGCGAGATGTTTGCGATGCAGTAACTGGCGATGGTACAGACGACGCCTGCATATCAATCTATCCAAAAATGTCAAATTTCTTCAATAAATATTCCACAGATAAAGTTTTTAAGCCAAAAGAAGTTTTAACCCACTTAGTCCAACAGGATGTTATAACACCTAAAATGTTTAAATAATTTTTAACGCAAATTTTGTTGCGAAACAAATTACCAAAACACAAATGTTGAAAAAATTTCCACGAGCAGAATTTGAACCTGCACCCTTCTGACATACCGGGTCAGGTGCTCTTCCAATTGAGCTATCGTGGTTCTAACCAACCCACCGAAATTATTCAACACTATTTACTTTTTACTTTGAAAGCCAAAGGCGCCCATTCAATATCAACAACTACCGTCATTAACATCCGATCATAATATTTTTACAAATACTAAAGATCAGTTAAGAAGTAGGCAAGCTATTATAAAATGTTTAAATAATTTTATACGCAAATTTTGTTTCGAAACAAATTACTAAAACACAAATGTTGAAAAAATCCTGCTCGTGGAAATTTTTTCAATATTTGTGTTTTGGTTATGTTATAACACCTCTAAAAGTATTATATAGATGTACCCTAATATGATACTTTTAAAGTTTTTTTTACAACAACACAAATGCCTGGTCGGTCTCAATGGGTTAAAGCCTATTGCAGAAATTTTACAGTGTGGTACACACTACCTACTGACCGACTAGCATAGTTATGTTAAGTATGTTCGGCTAACATTGGAATGATCAAAGCACCATGCTTGGTCTCGATTTTCCTATTTATAACGTCCACAATCGTGTCTCAGTAGAGGATTGTCCAAATGTAACAATCAGGCTACTAAGACACGAGACACTGAGACGCATTTAAAAAATAAAACAAAGTTTAGACCTAATTTTTGACGTTTGGACTAATATTGGAATAATGGGAATAAAATAATTTGGAACAACAATGCGTCTCGAAAGTGGTCCTTTTTGCTCATATCTACATACATTTAAATTACGATAAATTTTATTACATAATTGATCAAAGGTTAGGAATCACCAATACACATCAATAACACACACAATGACCTTCGTAATAAATAACTACGGTAGCATAAATCGATCGTTCGAAAGAAATATTTATTCCTAACCCAGGATTTTTAACATGTCATTTCTACCGATCGCAATGCCGAATCCAATAGGGCTGTTGACAGTAGTAACAGTTAATTCCAAATAAAAAAACGTCAAACGTACAAATTAATAGCCCTAGATTTTTAATTGAGTTCAACACGAATTTCTGAAACCTAAAAAGTGGGCATTAAACACTCAATTGATGAGACATAAAAGTGACGTCATAGTTCGCCATTCCCATACAATTTCTATGACGTATTATCGCTTTTACAGATGCAGCACAGCTTAAAAGTTTATCTGAGTATTTATTTATTTATTAAGGACAGTTAGCGAAAACATTTACTAAATTAAAAAAAAAACTATGTAACATACAATAATATCTTAAATACACAGTACAGCCTTCTATTATTGATCGCCACGGCATGCGAATGTGGAAAGTTTATGTAAATTTTAAAGAAGGAAAAAGTAATTAGTTTTAACAAACTTAACAATATAAATAAGAGCAAAAAATAAATATACAATTCATTTCAAATGCTAGTAAGAATTACGTAGGGGGTAAAGCTACTTGCTTTAGAAGATCAGTTTTCTAAATTTGTGGACACTTACATGAAATATGTCAATGTCAGCGTTGGATCGTGACAAAACATTATAATGTCGCTGTAGCCTATTAAGTGTTGAATGGTGACCCAAGTTGCTCTTAGAGAGCTGCTCCGAAAATAGATTAAATCTACTGATATGTGGCAATTTTCTTGGTGCGTTAATATTGATTTGTCCTAGGAGATTCAAACAATCGAGGTCACCACGCATCAACCTATATAGCAACATGTCATCCAGGAGTCTCCTTTCCCTTTGTGGCTTAAGTTTAAAATGTTTAAGGCGACTCAAGTAGGAAGTGAGACTTTGGACGAAGAAGAATCGAAACGACAGGTGCCACATAAACCTTCTAACACTTTCGAGGCGTTTTAAAATAGCAGTGGGACTTTTGAAGTCCTTTGTACTTCTTAGAACAAAACCCAACATCTTAAAACCATGAGTAACTATTTTGCCTATGTTAATGTGAAATTTTAATTTAACATACAGATGTATGTACTCCAAGGTCTTTTATAAGTAGTCCTCACTTCTTCAAGAACTGTATCATTAATCGTATATTATTATTATGCTACTGGGGGAGAGGTTTTGTTGCGAGTGAACTGGATGCACTTGCATTTACTTTTGCGGTTATTATTGATTTCATCACCTTCAAGTCATCTGCAAACATCGAGTGCCAAAAAGATGATGCAATGTCGTTTATAAAAATATTAAAAAATATTGGACCTAGATGTGACCCCTGAGGTACGCCAGATTTTGCCAGGATAACATTTGAACTGAGTAGTTGACTAACTAGTCAACTACCTACAATATGTTTGAATTGAATATTTTATATACTTCCGCCAGGCGACTAATATCCCGTTTTCCCTGTAGCCCACAATAGGTATTCTATTTTAATTGTTCAGTTTTATTTATGCAATACTTTAAAACCTCAAAAACAAACCTACAACTCGGTTTCTTTAACTACAAAATGTAGCTACCTATTAGATATCTTTTACTACGTTCTGTCTGAGATTATCGACTAAGGCCATGTTACGATTTTATGAATTTCCTTTGAAGAACATGACGTGCTGTGTTGTCGTTATGGCATTATCCGCAATAATACTTACAAAATCTTTGTCGTCAAATATTTATAGATTTGCAGAGTAGGTTGGCCATATATTTCTTGAATTGAACGCGACGTCTTTTTTATGACGTCATCGCGCTGATAATCTGGAGTGGGCGTTTTATCGGTCATGCTATGTGTGCTATGAATATTACTTTAATTGCCAAGTTTCAAAGTTTTACGGACGTTTTTTCAGCTATTCTAATCATTTAGTTTTAAAATGCTTTAAAAGTTACTTGCACATTGGAAAGCCAATAATGTATTGTATTTGTTTGAACGATTTCATATTTGATTAATTGGGGGAATTTATATCCATAGCTAACACAAATGTCGGGTTGATAAACGTTTATTTATATTAATGATCGGTTTGCCGTCCAAACGGGTTAGGGTTGGCGTGGGAAGTCTCTTTATTGCATTTATTCTGGTCACCACAAGTTTTAAATTTATTTTTCGTAAAAAACGAAATCTGTAAGTTTCGTTTTGTGCATTTGTAAAAGATATAGGTAGGGCATAATAGGTAATCATTATTAAATGTAAATCTATCAAGATTTATGTTTACCAATATATGACACAGTAAAAGAAAGGGAGAAAAGGTATGGGCGCCATGTAGACTTACGAACTGGTGGCATTCTTAACAGATCAATTACTGTAACCTAAAGTAATAATAATAAGACATTTTTTTTACTAATAAACAATCACTAACGCTTGTACAACAAAACGGTGTTCAAAGTTTAACAATGGCTAAATACGTGTTTGAAATATTTTGTCTCTGTCTAAAAATGTTAGCTAAAAAGAGACAACATCTGTTTTAAGCATCGTCTGACTTTAGCCATCGTTTGTGGTAAAACAGTAATTCTTCAGCTGGGTTAATATGAGTTCTTTCAACTATACAATAACATTGTATAGACGACGTCCTTGGTCGAGTGGTTTGTACACCGGTTTTCATGGTGTCGCCATCTCTGAGGTCCTGGGTTCGATCCCCGGTCGGGTCAATTTAGAAATTATTGTTTTTCTTAATTGTCTCGGGTCTGGGTGTTTTCTATGTATAATAAGTATGTATTTATGTATTTTAAGTATGTTTATCCGTGGTCTAGTAACCATTTAACAAGTTTCATAACGAAGCTTCTCTTGGGCTAGATAATTGGTGTGAGTGTAGGAAAGATTATTTATTTATTTATTTATTGCCGTAATAATGCCTTAGGAGTTCAAGTTTTTTTTTCACAACTTATTGGTTAGCACTCGGCCTTCATCACACCTGATGTTAAGTGATGATAAGGCCGAAGGTTGAAGCACACTTCAACCGGATTCCTCAACTACTGAGGCCCTGGCTATCTTATCTCTAGCTGCCGCTACCCGGGTCCGATTGCCCGCTGGGAATCGAACCCGGGTCCTCTGAGTCTTAACCGCAAGACCACAGAGGCGATCTTGTAGGCAGAAGTCGAAGAACGAGACAGTTATAATGTGCGTCGTATAGATTTCTTGCCGTGGAGTAAGCTTATCGCTCATGTCAGCTATGTGGTGCTCCGTACTCACTGTCGTTTTATAAATCCAGATTACGATAGTCAGATAGGTTGATAACGGAAATGTGTCAGCCGCTTTCGGTATTGATAAGTTTTGAACGGGTAAATGATAAAATAATCATTTCCTTTTATTACTAGTATCTAAGAGTTCAGATTAGATTGTAGGTTTAAAAGTGAATTCGTCAGCCGTGTTTTTTAATAAAACTGCGTTGACTTTTGGCTTCTCCGCATTGTTACTTTTATATTTATTTATTCTATAAAATACACATGTTGTATAAAACAGACTATAAGAACCTAGGGGCTAAGGACTAAGATAATAGAATGTCTGCTAGAGACACTATTTATGTTTTAGTACCTGGATGTATCAAACATATTCTGCCGCGTACTATTGCCGTGTACGCTCTACTCTAATTATCTTATGATAACAATACGTAACCGTTGATTATTTAACATTTTATTGTAATTCTATAAATAACCTAATAAAAATCAAGCTTTGATACAGAATCAGATTGTATAATGCGAATTTTATTTACTATTCGAATTCATTCAAGATCACTTTAACGAAAACGAAAATTGTATGGCGTTTTATCTCACCTTGTTTGTCACTGGGAGGCGCTGATTCAACGCCATACAAATGCTCGTTTTCGTTAACGTGGTCGAATGGCGGACCGTGTTTTATTATAGCATTTAAGCAGCGCCTCCTGGTGGTAAACGAGGTGAATTACAACTTTGCCATACAAATTTCCGGTTTCATTACTTGACCGTGACTTAGCACTCTGCTGACAATCCCCCGCCTCCGCCCGGTCGCTCCCTGGGCGCCCTCCGAACTGGGACATATCCGCATAAATCCGGAAGGATGGCCACCTTACCTGTAATGCACTAAAAGCACGACAAAATATATTCACAAGTGCTTGTTGTATAAATGTAGATAATTCACATTCTTGATTCTAAACAACGAACACAAATTTATGATCTTTAATATATTTTCCAATCATTATATACTTTGTCAAATCACTGCCTAACTGTAAATTAAAGTGTGTTATTCCCATTTTTCTTTCATTTTGTATTTTAGAAACCTGTTACTGTATTTTGTTTTGCCATACATATATATAATTAATTTATAGAGTTTGTCGAGAGTCGAAATTACAGTAGAATGTGGTATCGCCACGTTGCGGTGGTTGGTAGATTTTTCCTTGATACGTTAAATTTGCCACGGTATAGTTAGATTGAAGACTGTTTTGTATATAGTAGCCTACAACTGAGCTTACATCAAAAAGATAAACATATTTTAGTTTATTAACTGAAAACAGACTGAATTTTTTTTATCACAACACTGTTAAAAGCTCTCACACGTTTCAAATGTATTTATTAAACCGAAAGCAGCTTTAATGACAGTTTTAAAACTCAAAACTTGTTTTTCAGATATTCTCGCTAGCCAAGCATTTGGATATGTCAGAGAGGCAGGTAGAACGCTGGTGGCGGTTGCGTCGCAGCCAGGATGTCGCAGCCAGGATAAGCCGTCCAACCTGGTGAAGTTCTGTGAGAACCTTTGGCTGGGCACCTTTTACCTGTTCAGCTTCTCCTATGGCCTGTTCGTTGTATGGGACAAGGACTGGCTGTGGGACATTGACCAGTGCTACATTGGCCATCCTCATCAGGTGAGTGTTTCATTGGAAACTTATAACTTACTTTTCTTTACTACTTTTTGCTATGTCCACGAAAGGTTACTAGGGTAGTTTTCCAATATTTTTGACGCTGTAAGGGAGAAAAGAGCTTGACACTTGCTGAGTTTCTTGTCGGTTATTCTCAATACAAGGCCTCCCGCCCAGAGTAGACTTACGAACCGATGGCATAATGACGTTTACAAGAGCTATTTGTAGCCTAAACTGAATAAATCATTTTGAATTTTGAATTGAGTGGCAACCAGTGTTCGACACTTTAAGACCAGAGTTTGACCCATTCTTCATCGCCAAAAAATAACATTTGATCGTCATTGAAATTTTACGGGAGACAGCTAGAAAGTAAGTAGGTGGTCGGTATTTATTTGTTGCTTAAGGCTAAAATCAGTTGCAAACCCCTGTTATGTTTAAGCTGCTAACCATTATTGACACTCCTTTCCCTCCTTGCATCGTATTCCTCAATGTTGAGGGTCGTGATCGAGACCCCTCCTTGACGATGCTCTGCTATTTGTTTCTGTCCGAGGCGACGTGAAGGGCATCGTAAAATCTGGTGTCTGGTGGTGCGGATCTGATCTGTGGTGATGTTACACTAAATTGTGTAATTAAATATTTTAATTTAGCGTCTTAAGAGGAACTATACTTAATCTGTGTTGAAGGCGTGAAATCGTGGCCCAATCCACATAACTCCGTCATACTGACGTGAATTCATCCCCATAAACAACCTTATTAACCTATTCTTAATGTGTGAATAGCGCATTGATAATAATCTTTAAAAATATATATAAAACAAGCGGCCCGCTCGCAACTTCGCCCGCTGGAGAACACCCGTATCATGATGGACCCCTATTGCAGCGCCACCTACCGGGTCCAACTGTGTTTTCAAACCATCCAGGAACCCATTGAAATGTACACACACAATTTCATCTAAATCGGTCCAGCCGTTTAGAGACAAACATACGTACAGAAGAATTATATATAGTATAAAGATAGAGCGTTTTAAGAAAGTTCTAGCTCTAACCTAACCTAACCTTACCAACACAGATTTAAAAAAACCGGCTAAGTGCGAGTCGGACTCGCGCACGAAGGGTTCCGTACTTTATGACTTATTAAAAAAAAAACTACTTACTATATCTCGTTCAAACCAATTTTTGGTAGAAGTTTGCATGGTAATGTACATCATATATTTTTTTTAGTTTTATCATTCTCTTATTTTAGAAGTTACAGGGGGGGACACACATTTTACCACTTTGGAAGTGTCTCTCGCGTAAACTATTCAGTTTAGAAAAAAATTATATTAGAAACCTCAATATAATTTTTGAAGACCTATCCATAGATACGCCACACGTATGGGTTTGATGAAATAAAAATTTTAGAGTTTCAGTTCTAAGTATGGGGAACCCCCAAAATTTATCTATTTTTGTGTGAAAATCTTAATGCGGCTCACAGAATACATCTACTTGCCAAGTTTCAACAGTATAGTTGTTATAGTTTCGGAAAAAAGTGGCTGTGACATACGGACGGACAGACAGACAGACAGACAGGCATGCATGACGAATCCATAAGGGTTCCGTTTTTTGCCATTTGGCTACGGAACCCCAAAAAGACTCTTACATGTAAAATATGAAAGAAAATGTAGCAGATACCAAAGAGTTCCTTACATTAGTATTACAAAACGAAACCCTTTTTGAATTGCGAGGGCAAACAGTACTTACCCAGTCCATAGATAAAACTAGATTCAAATATTAAGTTGAGTGTGCGGTGATGTAACGATATTCAATGACCGCTAATTGAGAGGCCAATGGAACTAATCACTGATGTGTTGGAGATGGGAGCTCTCAATTGCGACTATGATGTGTTTGGTATGTCGCCTCTCCTATTGTTAATTATTTTATTAGCTTTTTAGTTTGTATATTGTTGTAGCCGTTCCTGAGTCTTGGGCACCAGTTGGGATTAAATGTTTCAATGAAAAAACAAGTGTCAAAACACGTCATGTTTGATCTATTGTGTCTGTCTTAAAATAATTGAGAGCAATTAGTAATTACTTAGTAGTATCTGCTTTTGAACAATTTTGCAGAAAGACGAAAAAGTGAATATCTTGACAATTTAATTATAGAAAAATATACGCGGTTTTTAGTTTCTAAAAATTCTGCTCCGACGGTATCCTACCTACCTGCAATATGTCGACCTCCTTGGTCAAGTGGCTTGCACACCGGTTTTCATGGTGTGGCCATCTCTGAGGTCCCGGGTTCCTAAATTGTGTCGGGTAGGTGTTTCCTATGTATAATAAGACTTATTTTTTACTTTTTACTTTTTTTTGTTATTTCTGAAAATTCCTTTATGGTGGAGTTATTTTCTTTTGAACAGACGCTCCTCAAGATATGTATTTAAGTATATTATGTATGTTTATCAGTTGTATACGTAACCATTTATCGAGTTTCTTAAGGAAGCTTTTCTTGGGGCTAGATAATTGGTGTGAGTGTGGGAAACATTTATTATTTTTATTATTATTATTAATATGGGGTCCTTCCAACGAGGTGTAAAGAAGCAACGTGCAGGTCGGCAAGTGTACTTTATACTTATTATAAAAACAAATGTTGAAAAAATTTCCACAAGCAAGATTTGAACCTGCACCCTTCTATTTTCTATGGGCGCCTTTGGCTTTCAAAGTAAATAGTGTTGAATAATTTCGGCGGGCTGGTTAGAACGATAGCTCAATTGGGAGAGCACCTGACCCTGATGTCAGAAGGGTGCAGGTTCAAATCTTGCTCGTGGAATTTTTTTAACATTTGTTTTTGTAATTTGTTTCGCAACAAAATTTGCGTTAAAATTATATAAACAAAACAAAAACATTCTTTATACATGTTGCATGGCTATGTTTCGGTATTATACACATATTACCAAACACCCTGTATACATATATCGCGTTATCTGTTGATGAGTTAGTCAGCAAGCGAGCCAGTACTTTTCTTTCTACTTTCAAATACATATTCATAAATATATAACTACAAAAACACTCAAATATTGAATATCCACTTCCAGGGTATCACGCCCGACATGTGGTGGTACTACATGATCTCGGTGGCGTACTACTGGTCCGCGGGCCTCACCCACTTCTTCGAGGTGCGCCGCAAGGACTTCTGGCAGATGTTGGCGCACCACATAGCGGCCAGCTTGCTGTTGGCGTTCAGCTGGGTCTGCAACCTGCACCGGATCGGCTCACTGGTACTAGTGTGTCATGACTGCGCTGACATATTCCTTGTGGTAAGTTGATATACAAGTAACTGCTGGACAAAGGGTCCCTTGTGCTTGCGCGAGGATGTCTGACACCTAATTTTATAACCTAACGGTTGGTGGGGCGTGTCAGTATAAACTTTGAAGTCGTGTGTAGCGGGGATGCTGAAAAAAGCCTCCATCATTGAAATCTAGTCATCATCTCATTGGCCGCCTCTGTGGTCTAGTGGTTAAGACCGGTTTAGACCCCCCGGGATGTTCATGATTGTGTACTCGGTTTGGTTGGTGGTAGGACTTGTTTGTCCGCCTGGCTAGCTACCACCGTCTTATCTAAATATGTCGCCATAACATCAATGCTTTCAACATTGTTGTGTTCCGGCAGCTAGAGATAAGATAGCCAGTGCCTCAGTAATTGAAGATCCCGGGTGAAATGCGCTTCCATCATTACCGTGCTTACCCGTAACATTAAAAAAAACTACAATTGATGGGTAATAGCTTAATCACCACGCTTGCCAAATTCGAGTTGATGATTGCAAACTCGGGCTATGCATCGAAAAATCCGAAGCACACTTTTCCCGACTTGAGAATTGAATCCGGGACCTTCGTCGGCCTTGCCACGCGGCCATCGAGGCGTTATACACAATATAAGTACTAAAGTATGTATAATATGTATACTGTACTAAATTTGAGGAGCTCGATGACGCAGTGGATAACACGCCGTGTCTGCGTGTGCTCGGCAAGCAAGTTTCGCAAAGGCCGGTCATCGGATCATCATCATCATCATCAGCTCATTATATGTCCTCACTGCTGGGGCACGAGCCGTCCCCTATGGATGGATAGGGAGAACGGGTCTTATACCACCACGCGGGCCTAGCACGGAGGAGCACGAGATGATAAATTTTTGGTCACCCATCCAATGACCGCCTTTGCGAAAGTTGGATAACGTCAGCAATCGCAGATCGGGCGCGTTAACCACTGCGCCATCGAGCTCCTGTCCAGCAGTGGACTGATATACGCTGATGACGATGATGATTTATAAAATTGTAAATTTCCAATGCCCCGAGCATCAGAAATGAGGAGATCCGCAAAAAAACAAAGGTAATCGACATAGCCCGAAGAGTTGCTAAGCTCAAGTGGCAGTGGGCAGGACACATTGCTCGCAGGACTGATGGCCGCTGCGTCGAAATAGTCCTTGAGTGGCGACCGCGTACCGGAAAGCGCAGTGTGGGCAGACAAGGTGGACCGACGATCTGGTAAAGGTCGCGGGAAGCCGCTGGATGCGAGCACCACAAAACCGATCGTTGTGGAGATCCTTGGGGGAGGCCTTTGTCCAGCAGTGGACGTCTTTTGGCTGAGATGATGATGATGATGATATAATACTTTTTTAATTTTCATTTATTTATTTATGCAGGCCGCGAAAGCTACCAAGTACGCGAACTATCAGCGGCTGTGTGACGTCATCTTTGCCGTGTTCACAGTACTATGGATCGTCACCCGCCTAGGGATATTCCCCTTTTACATCATGTGGAGGTGAGTGCATAGTTTTTAACAACTTGGCTGCCCATTACGTCACGCCTCCGCACGTGACCGATTCATACAACGTTGTACGATTATTTACATATGATTTTACGCAAATATTGTAGCGAATAAATTACAATTTGAAAAAAGACAAAGCGTTGAAAAATTTCCACGAGGGGGATTCGAACCCGCACCCCATGACATGCCGGGTCAGCCCCCCAACCGCCTAACACTCTCGCTTTCGATCGCTTTGAAAGCGAGGCCCTCGCCTTGCTTTCTAATATAATATCGAAATATAATATCGAATAATATCGAAAGCTATAGCCTATAGCTTTCAATATTGCTTTCATATTGCTTTCGAAATGACAAGATGACGCCTCCTCGCCTCGCCTTCAAAGCGATCGAAAGCGAGAGAGTTAGGCGGTCGACCCCCAGGTGCTCTGCCAACTATGCTATCGTGGCCCAACTCGCCGAAATTAATCAATACTATCTACTTTTACTTTGTAAGCCAAAGGAGCCCTATTCAATGTCGACAACTACGTCATCAACATTCGATCAAATTTTTTTTACAAATATTGAAAGATAAGTTTATCAGTTTTTTTCAACGCTTTGTCTTTTTTCAAAACGTTCTACGAGTCAGGGTGCCTTTTTTTGACCCAGGGGAACGATTGAAGGTGCCTAGTGTGAGTTTTATTTACTATCCGTATTCATTCGATTACGTTTACGAAAACGAAAATTAGTATGGCATTGAAGCAGCGCCTCCTGGCGGCATACGAGAGAAGTTAACATTTTGCCATACAAATTTTCGTTTTCGTAAATATGATTTTATAGCGGATGAAGCTCGCACTAGGCATTCTGTTGGAAATGCCTTCCTCGGAGGCCGTTAGGCGTAAATTCTTTTTCACCTATTTAATCCACATTTTTCATTTTGAATAAATATAATGTATTTTTCTTTAATATTTATAAATATTTAAAGCTAAATAACGCGAGAAAGAAAGTGGGCTCCTAGCTTACTTCTTTTATTTTTATGGGCAGTCAAGCTGTAGAAGTAATATTCAATCACGGTATGGGCTGTATGCTGTATGTCAATCGATCGGTCCGTTTAAGGCGAAGGGTAAGGCACACTAGCGCCGCTAATGGATTTAATTTGATAACTGCTAAACTGAATTTTTTTTTAAACATTGCGGACCTTCCGACACTAGGCAAACATCTATTATTTAATAATTGTGCACTACTTTTAGGTTTGTTTTTGTATTCATTCGCTAACACGAAAAGTGGCCATTGTTTGTGAATAAATGCGATAGCCCGTTTTGTGAATAAACCACACAACAAAAAGTAGTGCACAATTATTAAATAAATACTATGAATGCTTTCCTGTTGTCGGACGGTACGCAATGTTTAAAAAAAGATCTGGTCCGTTAGTAATTGTCAAATTATCAATTGGTGGCGCTAGTGTGCTTTACCCTTCGCCTTAAGTTATAGAGAAACTATGATTATTTACATATAATATAATAATACCATGATAGCATAGTTGGTAGTGCACCTGACCCGGCATGTCATGGGGTGCGGGTTCGAATCCCGCTCGTGGAATTTGTTCAACACTTTTTTCATATTGTAGAGAAACTTTTGAGCAACTGTCTGTCTAATCTGTTTTTTTATATAGAAATTTTATGGGAATGGCAAACTATGACGTCAATTGAGTGTTTATCCAAAACTTTAAGAATTCTGGAATTAATAATTGTTGTTGACAACAACGAGGAGCTCGATGGCGCAGTGGTTAACGCGCCCGGTTTTGCGCAACTTTCGCAAAGGCCTGCCATCGGATGGGTGACCAATAGTTTATCGTCTCGAGCTCCTCCGTGCTTCGGAATGCACGTCTTACCGTTGGTCCCGGCTGCATTAGCAGTCGTTAACAACCACCAACCCGCACTGGGCCCGCGTTGTAGTTCATGGCCCCTAACCATCCATAGAGAAGGCTCGTGCCCCAGCAGTGGGGACATATATTGAGCTGGTAATATGATGCTGCCAGCTTCCCTATTGTGATATAATGTTTTCCACAGCACGTGTATCCGGGCACCCATGCTGCTGCCGATGTACCCGGCGTACTACATCTTCAACCTGATGCTGTGCGTGCTGCTGGCGATGCACGTGGTGTGGACGTGGCTCATACTGCAAGTGGTATATAAGGCGATCAGCGCGGGGAAGGTACGAGGGGTTTGAGGGGGAGGGGTGTTAAATTCAAAATTCAAAATTCAAAATCATTTATTCAGTTTAGGCTACAAATAGCTCTTATGAATGTCATTATGCCATCGGTTCGTAAGTCTACTCTGGGCGGGAGAACTTGTACTGAGAAGAACCGGCAAGAAACTCAGCAAGTGTCAAGCTCTTTTCTCCCTTACAGCGTCAAAAATATTGGAAAATGCCCTATCATAAAAGGACACTTTCCATCACAAACAAACACAAAAAAAGGACAATCACAACACCCAAAAATACAAAAAAAATAAAAAATAATAAGTTTTGCAAAAATTACATCAGGTAAAATTGAAATTGGTAGTTCAATTTTCACAATGTCATACAGTTAGCCTTATATAGAGATGTACTGACACCTTTTATGCATCACCGTGTCCTGCACGCCAGTGCAACAGTGCGTTATAAATATTTTATAAATATTTAAGTCTAAACTTCATGAAAATCGTTGGAGCCGTTTCCGAGATTCAGAATATACATTATACTAGCTGACCGGCGCATTTCGTACCGCTTTGACAGTTAACGTTTCCATGACAACAAAACAAACAAATCATTCGTCCGCTTAAGAACACCCGTGATGGACCCCTATAGCAGCGCCACCTACCGGGTCCAATTGTAAATCTAAACCATTCTCGAATCCACTTGAACACACACAGAAAATTTCATCCAAATCGGTTTAGCCATTTAGAAGGAGTTAAATAACATACACACGCACAGAAGATTTTATATATACAAGAATTACTCGTTTAAAGGTTTAGATATCCCCTTGAGCGTCGATCGACCACCAGCCCCCCAACCGCCTAACACTCTCGCTTTCGAACGCTTTGAAAGCGAGACCCTCGCCTCGCTTTTTAATATAATATCGAAAGCTATAGCCTATAGCTTTTGATATTGCTTTCATATTGCTTTCGAAATGACAAGATGACGTCTCCTCCTCGCCTCGCCTTCAAAGCGAGAGAGTTAGGCGGTCGACTCCCAGGTGGCTGCTAACAATTAAAATTCTATTGTGTCTGGCATTCGCGCGCTCAAGCTCATATTGAAATAAATATTAGTTGAATTTAAATATTTGTGTCTGTGCTGCCGCTTGAACTTCGAACTAACATTTTCGAAGCATACCTGCACCCTTCTGACATACTGGGTCAGGTGCTCTTCTAATTGAGCTATCGTGGTTCTAACCAGCCCGCCGAAATTATTCAACACTTTTTTACTTTGAAAGCCAAAGGCGCCTATTCAAAGAGGCTGGTTAGAACCACGATAGCTCAATTGGAAGAGCACCTGACCCGGTATGTCAGAAGGGTGCAGGTTCAAATCCTGCTCGTGGAAATTTTTTCAACATTTGTGTTTTTGTAATTTGTTCGCAACAAAATTTGCGTTATAAAATTATTTTGAACATTTTATTTTCGAAGCATGTTTTGCGGTGGTTTTGTATAGATATAACGTATCTACATTTGCAACATCATTGGTTCCAGATGGATGGGGACATAAGGAGTTCCAGCTCGGACATCAGCGACAGCTCGCACTCCAACCACAGCACGCCCAACCGGGTCAACAACAAAAAGTTTGTATACTGTTTACTTGTATATTAAATTTAATAGAGAATTTAACGTACAACGTACCTTTAACTACATTTTTTTTTTGTTGATGGCTTTGTGCGATTAGCACATTTAGCCAGTGTCAAAGTAATTTTTGTAACAAGTAATATATAAAAAAACAATTTTTCTTTTCCGTATGATGATGATGAATGATAATAGAAATGAGAAGTGACAAATGATATACCCCCCAACCCCTCGAGTATCTCAGTAAAGATGTGGCTTTACTAAGTCCTCGGGCGGACTTATTGAGAGAGTTTGAAAAGTGACGTTGCACTGTTTTGTTTCATTTGCCAACACTCATGCACACTCATGAACACTTAACGGTTAATAATCCACCATTATTTAACATTAGTATTCGATATAACACAATTTTCGAAAATAAAACAAAACCGCAGACATGACTCTTCACTTTCCCGCCAAGAAGACCCAACTACATTTGAATTATTTTATTATTTAATACCATACAGATTGACTTTTTTATCACCGTCCAAACCTTCTGAGATGACTCCCGTGATACAAACGAACAACTCTTACTATTGGACCAACTCCCTAACTCAAAAATAAAATTCAGCTGTTCCATACGTTTTGGTCGAATGAATATTGATGTTTTGTACGGGATGTTTGTATCACGGGAGTCATCTCAGAAGGTTTGGACGGTGATAAAAAAGTGACCCTGTATACAACGTGTATCAGAAAGGTGGTAACATTTAGAACTTCTT